>JAODKM010000037.1:5192001-5216398 GCA_026780845.1 Petrocephalus sullivani | reverse complement strand
AAGGGGAGTACCAGTCCCTGGTACTGAATAACAAGGGGAGTACCGGCTCCTGGTACTGAATAACAAGGGGAGAACCAATCCCTGGTACTGAATAACAAGGGGAGTACCGGCACCTGGTACTGAATAACAAGGGGAGTACCAGTCCCTGGTACTGAATAACAAGGGGAGTACCGGCTCCTGGTACTGAATAACAAGGGGAGAACCAGTCCCTGGTACTGAATAACAAGGGGAGTACCGGCACCTGGTGCCCCTTGAGGAGGTAGAATAGGATGACAAACTGTACTTTTAGACCCATGAAGAGATGGCAGGTTGCACAAACTACAACAGCACTTCTAAACAGTGCCCCGGCCTTAAGAGAGCTACTCAGAAGATATTCATTTAGTTTTGGTCTCAAAAGTACTTGTTTTGTGTCTGTCAGAGGAGTTTATCAAGCCTGAAATTCTCAACCCCCAACCCCAACCAATAATTGCTAAATGAATTTTTCACCAAAATCTCTGGCGGCTCACACTCCAGGAATTAAATCAAGTATGTTTGAAGTGGGATAAAAATTAACTGTAGTCCTTGAATCAGACTCCCTTGTGTCTTAGGAACATTTTTTGCTTCTTTTTTTTAATCCAGAGGCAGTACTTTAGTGCTACTCTTTCTATTCAGCCTGATTCATCTGTTATATTGTTTTAATCTATTATTAAAGAAGCCTCAGTTATATTGCAAATTATTATTATTGTTGATGATGTTGTTATTGTTGTTGTATCAATACATTAAGTGCATTAAATTTAACCTTGCTTTTGTCATTTGTATTACTGGGAATTCAAAGTCACAACACATCTAAAAGGTGGTGGACGGGAATCAAAGCCTGATATAGCACAGCAGGATTTGAATTTAATTCTTTCATGCACTTATGATGGTTTATCTGGATATTTGCAATTTTTATGCTGTCTCTAGAAAATATAATCTCTTTACTAGGATGGGGAGTATATTACATATCGTCACATGGACAGTCACGGATTATATGGCAATTTGCCTGGTAAGTGGATATTTCTTTCATTTTTGTACAATTGGCATTGAAATCATAATGTGACTCAGAAATTTTTAGATTAAATTAAAAACAAATCTCTGAAACATATTCAAATAATATTAATATGTTTCAGAAATCACACAGAAAGTATTTATATATATATTGTATAAACACTTTAAAGTGTAAGACTTTAATAATTTAGTTTAAACAAGATTATAGAATAGCCCAGGCAGCAAAAAGCTGGTGTGCCGCTCAGACACGACGGCGGGCCGTGGCAGGGCACACACACGACACACAAGCGAGCACCAGGGCTGGAACACTACATAAAGGTCACAGTACGGCACAAACCCCCATTTTGGATTCACAATTTGGTGCAATTTCAGTACAGGAGGGAAAACAGAATTTGCTCTGAAATGATTTATTACTAAAACCACACAAATACATACGATGTGGAACAACTGTTAACCAAAGGCAATGTGTCCGATGCAACCGAAGAGCACACGACGTATATGTGTACTGTTACAGGCCGAACAAACACACACCCACCAACTATGGGCTATTTAGAGACACCACCCAGCCTAAATGCATGTCTCAGAGCTGCGGATGGAGACCCCTGCAACACTAGGAGAACATGCGAGCTGCGCATAAACAAAGGGATTTGAACCCACAACCCTTGGAAGTGTGAGACAACAGTGCAACCCACCACTCATACCTGCCTTTAAAAGATTCCTGCTACTACACAAGACATACGAGATGTAAGCATTTGCCGTAACCAGAAGCTGTTTGCGTCCTTGTTCTTCATTCCTCCTTTTTCATTAACAGAGACAAATAAAAGCTCCCTAATCTTTCTTCAAAGGTCCCTTTATTGGCTCCCTAAACCCAAATACCAGCAGCAGTTTTACAATACACTGTAATTGCAATGTCTCAGTGCCCACAGCTCATCTCTCTAGTCACCTGGAGGACTGGAGTGTGGCTTGTGGGCTGGGGGCAATGGACAGACCAGCAGTATAGGGACCAGCTCGGTGCCCTCATCGCCCACACTGCTCACCGGATGCTGCTCCAAAGGACGCTGCCTAAACCAGCCATCTGCAATAATCACACTACATCAGGGTAGCCCTTAGGTGTACTTCGGCGATGGCTGAAAGCGAAAGGAGGGCACCCATCGATCGATAAGTCATTCATTTTTCTCCGGCACAGTCACTGATTTCATGAGCTGTAATATGGTCTCACCACTAACATGCCCATCCCCCCCAGTCTCTGTAACTGCTTTTCCTAATCAGGGTCACGGGGGTCCAGAGCCTATCCCACAGGAGTTCATGCATGTCTATCCCAGAGGCTACAGGCAGGGAACATCTCAGCATGCCAACCCATCGCAGGGCACACTCACACACATTCAAGCCTGTGGGCAATTTGCTATCTAGCAGTTTTTGGACTGCAAGGGGAAACTATAGAAAAGGGGTCTCCAACTCCGGTCCTGGAGAGCTACTGCTCAATAGGTTTTCTCTCCTACCTGCCTTCTGGTGAGCCACACCTGTTCTCAGGTAAATACCAGGAACAGGTGTGACTCATCAGAAGCCAAGTGGAATAGAAAACCTACTGGATAGTAGCTCTCCAGGACCGGAGTTGGAGACCCCTGCTATGGAACCATGAGGAAACTCCACCAGAACACAGGGAGAACATGCACCCTCCACACACAGGGAGTTATGGCAGTAACTTAAACCCTGGTCCCAGAGGTGTGAGGTGATGTGCTGCCTACTCCTCATGGACTTGGTAGGGAAGCACAAGAAGTTGATACTGAATGCATACACACTACATATAATTATAATCCAGGTTAAAATAAGCAGGAAGAAACTCCAGGTGTATCTGGGAATAAACAAACAAACAAATAAAGAGATGCTACCACCCAAAAAACCTCAGGCATACTGCACTTGCCTTCCTATGGGGGTAATTAAGCATGCATCACCCTTAATACATGTTCCTTCAGTCACACTCGGAACAGCTTTCTGGCTAGATTAGGGACACCTGGAAGAGGTACAAGCCTCCAATATTTTCTTGACTGCATGACAAATAAAAGAACATTCAGGCCAGGCAAAACAAAATAAATCAATCTTGTCAACCCTCCAAAATTTGCCTGGCACAAGTGCTATAAACTGTAACCGCTTCATCAACCCTAATTAAGGGGGAATCGGAACTTGGTTTCAGTCTCAAGAAGCAGCAAAGTAAGATTCATTTGAAGATGAAGAAGAAACATCCTTTACATGGGTAGCACCCTTAAAAACGTACCACTCACCAATCCAAAACCTTATTTACCTTTCATAAACACTATATGGCCAAAATTATGTGGACACTGGCTTTTCCAAGATCTCATTAGGAAACCAAGGGCATTCATATGAAGTTAGGCAGTCCTTTGTCACTTTAATAGCCTCTACTTGTCGGGCAAAGCTTTCCATTAGATGTTGGAACATTGCCGGATCTGCAGGCAGAACAGCTCTAGCAGGGCAGAATCGCAGTGAACTAACTTGTTAGAAAGAGTCCTATGATGTGCCAAGTGGAAAGTCACTAACCTCCCCTGTACAACAACTGCCCATTCTGCTGATAATGTTTGTTGAAGGGGGTGTGTGACTGTGTGCTTAATTATACACCTGTGTCAGCAGTGGATGTGAACTGAATAGACACTCCCTATGATTAATTGGGGTGTCCGGATGCTTTTGGCCATAGAGTGCATGTTTGTTGCTTCTCCTTAAACTGTAGTGATGAATGATACCCTGAAGAAGGCCACCCCCCAGCACTGGACCCCTGCGGCAGCAGAGCGAGCCTCACCTCGGGCAGCGGGATGCCGTTGATGATGAGGTCCGGTTGCTGTGGGCCCTGTCCACTGAAGGCGCTGTGATAGCCCTCCTTGGCAGCGGCATTGCGCACGTTCTGGTTCTCCACGTTGAGGAAGGTGCTCTCCGAGCGCCCGCGGCCCAGCGGCAGGCTCTGCTGGTGGTAGTCGAAGTAGCTGAGCGAGGAGGTGAGTGACGAGCAACTCACCACGTTCATTTTGTCCGTCTCCTCGACGTCACGGGGCACCAGTCGAATGTCATTCTTGCTAAGTTTCTTCTTCTTGTTAGACTTCTTTTGGCTTCCATAAGAGTACTCTGCCACCCTGCGCAGGTAGAAGAAACTGAACAGACTCAATAAAGCAGTGCACTGGTATGCGCGCAGTCGAGGCTCGCCATGCTCCAAGGCCCTAGCTCACGAGCAGCAATACAGAGGAACCATGGACATGTGACCTACAGACACAAAGTGAAATGCTCGGGGAATTGCATTTGCCTTTGCCCATGCTGCAATCGCCATCACCAGCGGAAAGCATTCGCAATGCAAACGTTCCACACCACAAAAACACACACAGCTACAAAAGGACACAGGGAGTACATGCGCAGAGTATGCAGGCAGATTCAAAATACAACCCACACTATTTCCCCCTTCCTTTCTCACTTTCACTGCTGCAAGTCCATTAGCATTAAATAAACGAAGGTAAAGCAAAAATTCAAATTCAGTTGGCCAGCATGTGTGCCTATTTCAGAACAATGCATCTAGATACTCTCTGCCACAAATTAAAATCACTTTCATTCTTAATGGTAGGGTGCATCTGCTGAGGAGTTTCAAGGCTAAGCCATATTCAAATATGACTGGGCACACTGCACTCAGCATTGAACCTGATCTGAGTTTAGTTACAGGGCAACATCCTATACAGCACAACATTATTTTGTTCCCTTCTTGTTCTGTTAGAAATTCATTAAGAACCCACCCTCTGTTAAGAGGTCCTGGCCTTGCAGAAGATGCTTTTCAGTGATGCAACACACAAATAAAATTCCTGTCTTTTGACGTACAATGTAACTGCAGTGCCCAACAAAGCAGTCCCAACTTGTTTTTATGTCTATGTTTTTGAAATATAGATGAGAGTGTCTTATTCTGGTGTCTACCTTTCTGTCTCCTGTTGTAACTAAGCTGATAGCAGAAGAGGAAGTCCTTAATTAGGATGAATCAACAGATGGGGCCATTAGGCAGTGGTGGCATAATGCTCTGGGAATCACACCTGTGACTGCAACCTTGCAGTTTTGAATCTCTGGGGTACTGGGAGAAAGGTACTTCTCCCTGGGTGCTGAATAATAGCTGCCCACTGCCATGTCACATATGGGTTAAATGCAGAGGACACTTTGCACTGTGTGCTGTATCATGTCAACATTGACAATCACTTTTATTTCAAGTATTTTAGTTCAAAGGGGAAAAAGTAACCAACCTAACAATACTGTGCATCACCACTCCCACCCCCCACACACATCCAAAACTTGACAGTGATACAAGCTGCAAGTGGTACACAGGCAAAGCTTCTCAGTGGCAGATTCAAGGTTGGGATGTGACAGGTAAGTAATGGCTAGCTCACAAGGTCTATCGTGTTGTGCCCGAAGGCAGCTTAAGGCAACTAGGAACTGGGATGGGTTAGTACTAAAATGGGAACAAACATGATCCACTGCACAGGGGGTGCCGAGCAAGACCAGATCAGGGGGCCTCCTTATACTCCTAAGGTATGATTTCTCCTTCATATGTTACAATCCACTTTTCCAGTGCTGACAAGGATAGCTGTATATCATCTTTATAATTTATACACTCCCTTTATTAAAATATTAAAATGTTTGTATTTGGATTGTGCTTTTTCTGTATTAACTTCTACACTATTAGGTTATACTATTAAGACAAATGGCCCTGCATATGAAATCAAGGGACAATCTATGCAGAAAATGTTGCAGGCCAGTGTGGTAAGGTGAAGAGGTGCATCCTAGAGTGAATTTAACGACTCCATTATTGCACTAAGGTCATAAAACAGAAAAGGTGGTAATGGACAGATCTGTCTAGAGTCACAGTAAAGGTCGAAGCAGCAACCAATAATAACACAAGGCACAAAAAAGCAGCAAATTAATACTCATACGTCTATGTCCGTGTAGAAGTTGCCATTGATTAAACACATAAATATAAATGTTCCATTTGGAAATACAGTTTATATTTTCAAATGAAAGTCAGATCAGAATGTTTGTGCAAAACGGGGGTATAGTATAAGGTTTAACATGTTATGCTTTCTTGGATTGGATGAAAAAGGCAAAAAAAATAAAAAAGAAAACTAATAATAAAACACACTTCCTGTCCATTAACAAAGTCTGCTGCCCTCAGACTCCAGACACAGGCAACATTTTCCCAAACAGTGAACCACCTTCCCATTTGAATCACTACCAATTCATTATATGCTTAATATATCAAAAAAACTTTTAATGTCCTAAAATATTACATCTTATGATTTACACAGTATCCCATGTATCTATGATAACAGTTTTCACATTTTAAACAATTGGATGGACACACAATTAGCCTTGTAAATAAGCAAGGACGGTTATTGTCCGTCTTCTCGACGTCAGTAGTAGTAATAGTGGAGTAGGATGTATTATCACGCTGCTACTCAAACACTTAAAAACCAGCAAAGCAGTAAGCAAGAGACAAAGTTCAAGCAAAAGCTGTAAGTTTGCAAAACTTTATGACATTTCTTAAATCGTCACTTTGGAGTGCATAGTACCACTACCACAATAATATTAATAATAATAATATTTTTTGTTTGTGTTTTTGTAAAGTGTTCTTGAGAGTATGAAAGGCGCTATATAAATAAAACTTGTTATTATTGTTGTTGTTGTATTGTATCTATATGGTTCCTAATTATAAACATCCTGGAACACAGGGGGTGTCTTTTTACCTGCAGTTGTAGGTCCGGGTCTCCTTGTTGTCCCGTTTGCATTTCACCGCCACGAAGATCATGGTGACGAAGAGGATGGCGGCGATGGAGCCCAGGGCGATGATGAAGACCAGCGAGAGGCTGGCGTAGCCCACGGCCCGCTGCCGGTCGCTGTCCGGTGCCAGGTAGACCACGATGAAGGCAGAGGCCGACAGCGCCGTCTTGCCGTGGTCGTGCGCCGCCACCGTTAGCTCGTAGCTACCGCGTGCGCCGTCGCCGAAGGGGCGTGTCGTGCGGATCTCGCCGCTCACCGGGTCAATCTGGAAGAAGGCCCGGTCCCCCTCCGAGATGGAGTAGGTCAGCCGGCCGTTCTCGCCCTCGTCGTAGTCGTCGGCCTGCACCTGCGTGACCAGGTAGCCGACGCCGGCGCCACGGGGGATGGACACCTCGGCCGAGCCGTTCACCAGCGGCGGCGCGGTCAGCACCGGGCTGTTGTCGTTGACGTCCAGGATGACGATGCGCACCGTGGCGTTGCTGCTGAGTGGCGGCTCGCCGGCGTCCTTGGCCATCACTCGGAACTCGAAGGTGCGCGTATGCTCGTGGTTGAAGGAGCGCAGCGCGTAGATGTCGCCCGAGGTGGGGTTGATGGAGACGTAGGTGAAGACGGGCATGTCGCGCACCTGCGACGGGGCGATGTGGTACGAGACGCTGCCGTTCGGGCCTAGGTCCGGGTCGCTGGCCGACACCGACAGCAGGTAGGCGCCTGGCGTGTTGTTCTCCAGGATCATCTCCTGGTAGTGTGGCTTGCTGAAGTGCGGCTGGTTGTCGTTCTCGTCCATCACCCGCACCGTCAGCGACTTGGCGGCCCTCAGTGGTGGCACGCCGCCGTCTGCCGCCTGGATGGTCAGGTTGTAGGCGTCGCGCTGCTCGCGGTCCAGCCGGCCATCCACCAACACGGTGGAGAAGCTCTCGTAATCGCGCAGGCGGAAGGGCACGCCACCCTGCAGGCGCAGCTGGACACGGCCATTGGGCCCAGAGTCACGGTCGGAGACGCGCAGCAGCGCGATGACGTAGCCAGGCTGTGCGGCCTCACTCACCTCCACCGTCTCGCTGTTAGCCGACAGCATGCGGATGACGGGCGCGTTGTCGTTCGCATCCAGCACGCTCACCAGCACCTTGCAGTGTGCCGGGATTGAGTTTGGACCCAGGTCCTTAGCCTGCACGTCGATCTCGTACGAGCTCACTGACTCATAGTCCAGTAGGCCGCTGACTGTGATGACGCCGGTGAAGGGGTCAATTTTGAAGAGCTCCCGCGTTTTGTCCGACACGTAGCTGTTGAATGAGTAGAGCACCTCGCCATTGGTGCCCTCGTCCGGGTCGGTGGCATTCAGGTCAATGACGACGGTGTTGTTGGGCGAGTTCTCCATCACTTTGGCCGAATACACCGACTGGTCGAAAATTGGGTTGTTGTCATTGGAATCAATCACCTTAATGTTCAGCGTGACCGTGTCGAATTTTGGGGGGTCCCCTCCATCCAGGGCGGTGATGACGTAGGTGTAGTGGGACTGTGTTTCCCTGTCCAGGTTCTTCTCCAGCACCAGTTCGGCAAACCGAGACCCATCGCCCCTCGTCTTGATGTCCAGCCCGAACATGTCCCTGGGGCTGATCTCATAGCTCTGCACACCGAAGCTGCCCGCGTCCGGGTCGCTCGCCCCCTCCAGGGGGATCCTGGTGCCCGGAGAGGCGGTCTCCGAGATGTTCAGCTCGATGTGATCTCTGGAGAAGACGGGCGCGTTGTCGTTTAAGTCCTTAATTTCCACTTTAATGACGCATATCTCCATGGAGCTGGACATGACCTCCAGCGAGATGAAGCATTTCGGGACCTGTCGGCAGAATATGTCTCGGTCGATCTTCTGCTTGTTAATGAGGAGCCCGGCGGTGTTGATGTCGAGCAGCTGCGGCGCGGTGTTGGAGATGACCCGCAAAGCCGGCTGCCGGGCATCCACCAGAAAGCCCGCATCTTTCGCGTCCTTCGCCACGTTCGCGATCACCGTCCCCGCTTTCTGCTCCTCGTCCACCGAATATTTCAAATTGATTACCGAATCCGACAAAGTACAGCACAGAAAAAGTGTTAGAAGTTGTACAAAATCCATTTCCTCGGCCGTTGTACTTGTTGATTTTTTTTGCCTACCTTTTATGCCCTATAACAGAAATATCAGCATATCGGTGCTTCTCACAATCACCGCGCAGATTCCCCAGTCATCCCCGTTAATATAAAGTTATCCGGCGAATATAATGCCACATATTGCCTCCAGAGTGCCTACCCTGCCCCGCAAATCAGTTTATCAAATTATAAATGTTCGATGCACTAATATGATACAATTACTGTACGCGAGATTTGCTTTTATCTAGTTAAGTTCTGCATCGTTTTCGGGAGTGCGGCGTTTATAGCAATTTAAAGCGTTGATGGGCTGACGGAATTCAGACAGCAATTTCCACAATTTGCACAAGGCAGTTCTTGCCATCGATAACGCTTTTTTTTATTAAAGTATAAATTTACGCGTTTGAGCGCCTAGGACAGTAAAGAAAAACCCAATATAAACGTTGAAGTACCAGCCCGATTCGTTGTATAATTATACCACCTCAAAACAAGGGCATGTCAAATTAATTATCTTGTATTAAGTATTATTTTTTTCTGCAGTTGATTCTTCTATTAGAAATCACTTTAAGTCCTGTATAATGTCAAATACAGACAATTGTTAAAGATAATCCATATCGAAAAAAGTCTGCGATTTAATACATCAATTTACCAGCATTGAATGTAAAACGAAGCAAGACGCTGTCATTGCGAGAGCGCATTTTAAAGCTTACAGTGCAGTCCAAGATTATCCAGTAGCCTACTTTCCTTATTACAGAGTGGATCCCTCTGAATCTTCAGAGCTTTGCAAAATTCTTCCTGATAATTAAACGCTTCTGACGAACTGCATCATAAAAAAAAATAAAAGGAGCATTTCTTCATGCGTTCCAGGGCAGTTTGTACAAAATCCAATCCAAGCGGGTTGCCAGATATAATGCACGCATTATTTACTTGTAAACCTCTAACAGATGCCGTGTATATATAAAAAAGACAAAAATCAAATGGACTCGTTTAAAAATCCAGTGTTTGGATGAGGCGCAGAAGAAGCCGTCGCCTTGACTCCAGCGCGTACGCAGAGCTCGCACCTTCTGAGCAAAGCGCATCAGAACAGCCAGCCTTCGCTCAGAGGCTGCTCCACAGTCTCAAGACCGCAACCACCTTAGCCAATCGGAGGCCACACCCGAGGGACAGACCGCCGAGTGGGCGGAGCAACCTGCTGCTGCAGACCTAACTTGGGCTTCAAACTTCTGCTGTCACCGAGGCGTCTGAAACTCTTAGTGTGGTTGTTAGTATTTTAACGCTTATTATGTGCGGATTGTACTTCAATGTTAACTGTCAATTCCACTTGTCCGGAAAAGTGAACTGTTTTATATAAATTAATTAGATTTATTTGTATGTCGAATTAGAGTATCTACGTTATACGTGTGCGTAGAAATGTGTGGCTTTGGTCACATTGTTAATGAATATTTCTTATTTAAAATTGTGTCAGACATATGAGTATTACGAGTGACACACTCATCTAATACATTGTTATGTTGTCATGATTAGTGAAGTAAATCAAGCATGTCTGAAACTGAATTGATGAAAATCCTATATACTCAGGATGAAAACTAGAGGTAACATTCTGTCTTGTATTGGATTTAGTGTAGCAGTTCTGGAGCATAATCCGTGACCATATTTAATGAAATTCAAGGTTTTGGACTTAATGACTTGTTTCAGAGGAAATCTCCAATTCATGACAAATTGAGATAAAAAAGCACAAAAACATTCAGATCTAAGACTTGCATTCTTGAAATGTCAAGTAGTATTATACCTGTCTGCGACAGGGAAAATATAATACCAGGAAAAAGTAAGGAAGCACATCACAATTTTTAGTTTTCTTGCTTTCTGTGTGTGCGTGTGTGTGTGTGTGTGTCTGTGAGAGAGTATATATATGTGTGTGTGTGTGTAATATATATATATATATATATGTGTGTGTGTGTGTGTGTGTGTGTCTGTGAGAGAGTATATGTGTGTGTGTGTGTAATTATATATATATATATAATATATGGATATACAAATATAATGTATAACACGTGTGTGTGTCTGTCTGTAAATTTTGTCATTTGAAGCATTTTACTGCAGAAAAATGACATCCACTCAAAATGCAAACAATACCATGTTGTTATATATTGAACAATGCAAACTAGAGTATACCCATTATTAAGTCCTACAACAATAATGTTTTTACTTAAGAAGGGTTGGACGATGTGTATTTGGTGGAACAGGCCAGCTGTTTGTCGTAGCTTTGATGCGTGCTCTCCACCCAGCCTTCACATTGTCGCAGCCTGACTTTAATTTATCCTACTCCTAGAGCAAAGATTCAAAGAACTCAGCTTTGCTTGACGGCTTGTGACCATCCATCTTCTGCCTCATACTATTACAGAGGTTTTCGATGGGGTGTAGATCTGGAGATTGGGATGGCCATGTTCCGGTCTTGATCTTGTGCTCCTCCATCTACACTTTCCATCTGGCTGCATGACACTACGTCTGGCTGAAAAACCCAGTCTTTGGAGTTGAGGAACGTGGTTTGCACAGATGGAAACAGCCTTATACATTGCTTGAGCCATGTGTTCTTCACCGAGACAAACCTGACCAATTGCAGCCTTGCTGAAGCACCCCCAGATCTTCAGTCATCATCCATTAAATTTCACAATGGGTGCAAGGCACTGGGGTTGTAGACCTCTCCTGGCCCCCACCTAACCATCAGACAGCCAGGTGTTGGGCAGAACTTAAAACTGGACTTACCAGAAAAGGTGTCCTTACCACAGTCCTCCACAGGCCAATACTTATCAAAGAAGGGATGCTGCCTTGCTTTGTATGACTTTGGAGCTGCTTCTAAGAACCTGTTCTGATCCAACTTAGCTGTGCACTTCACACCACTTTTTGAGGGTCACTTGATGTCACTGTCAGATGAGCTGGCAGTCAGCTCTGACCACACTCCTCCTGGCTGGTTCTTGGTCATTCCCAATGTCTCCTGCTTTACCTTTTTCTTGTGTACTGCTATCTTGTAAAACTTAAGCCGGGAAGCAACCTGCCGCTCAATGTAGCCTTTTGCCAATAGAACCAGGATTGAAGCTTCTTCTCCTCAACTAAAATTGTACAATTTTTTTTGGCATAGCCAATGGTTGTAGCACAATGTATCTTGATTAGAATTATTTGCAATGAATTACCGTGAATGTTTTTAATGACATTCATTTGGCCGTGTTAAGGTAGGATGGTTCCCAAACCTTTTCGCATGTGGTGAGGTTTGGTTCTGCTAATCAGCTATTCAGTACCTCATGCTGAACATAACTGCCATAGAAATAGAAATGCAGATTAAAATGAAAGAATCGAAACAGAATTTTTCCCAGAGCTGTATATATGCAATCCTGTCACAGGCAGGTATGTGTATATTATGTTAATATAAGTATTACTATACTTAATATTTTTACCTTAGAAAAACTTAATTGGAATGAGACCTACTAATGGGACCAACGGGGTTGTGAATTGAGAAAAACACATAAACCACTTTAATTTAATTTTTTTTTTACTTTAATAATTCTTAAATTTTTATTTTTTTTACTTTAATTTTCTTTTTTAAATTCCTGCATGACCGTCATTTTATGTATAAGTATATTATGTGATGATTTGTTGCTCACCTACTTCCGATGGTGAATTTGTGATTAAGTCATAGACCTACTGAAGGTTTAGGCATCTCGGAAATAACTAGAGTGTTTAATTTATGTCAGGTGACCTTAAAATACATCGTAGGAGTGTGATGTTCATTTGATCACCGCATACTGACTTTTACCTCCATCAGGTTGTGAATTAGTTTGGTACATAATCATAGGAGATTCATTTAATTGGATTTAGATGAATACTAAGATGAATACTAGAAGCAAGTATATAAATGTTCTCCGACATTACAATTAGCACTATATCGCATCAGTTGTTGGATTCAGAATCACTTTGAAAAGCAATTTCTTGAGCTAAATCAACTTTAAAAAGCCACAAGAGTGACACCTAGTGTCTATTGTTATGATTGCATTGCTGACTCCAAACGTGAGCTATGTACCGCACAAGCGATTTAAGCACAGGGAGCGTATACTGAAATTCTTTTAGAACCGTTAGTTTTATACAATTTATTACAACGTATTCCAAGTAAATGCAGCTTATGCAGAATAGCTGATTATTCGTTGAATGATTTCTGTGCTTGTTTCCTAATCATTTATTTTCCTAATCCAGTTACCGTAAAACATCTACCCAGGGTAGGGTGACCACCTAATCCATGTCAGGAGGGACACTATAAGCTACTTCAGGTTTTACAAACTACTTTAAAACTGAAAAGCTCCTTTGCTTGGCTAAAGAGTTCAGTTCTTCTTGTGCTCTGACTGGTTCATTTCCTTGATTGAAAGACTCATCCAGCTGTTTCACATTGATATTAGTGACACATGCATGATTATAGGAGACTGACCAATCAGGATTAGGTGGTCACCCTAACCCAGGGTACAATTCGCTTAAACTGCATTGATAGATCCTGTGATTGCCAATTCAGAGTTAATTGATTTGGAGTATAAATATTAATATCATACTGTGTGTGTAAATATATACTTTTATAGTTTTGTATTGGCTGATTTTCACCAGCAGTACACTTCATGTAATATGAACGCACACAGTCATACCCCGCCTTACGTCATTAATTGGTTCCGAGAACCCTGACGTAAGCCGATTTTTTACGTGCCCAAAATTGTATATGTATGTGTGTGTGTGTGTACATATTTATATTGCGCTGTGGGGACCCAATGTCCCCACAGTGTATTAAAAACCAGTTATTTCAGTCCCCATAAGCTCAATTTTATAAAAATCGGTGTCTGCAATCAAAAAACTAAAAATGCCATACGTCTCATATTTTGTTTGGTTACTTATGGTTAAGGTTAGGGCTGGGTAGGGGTTACGGGTGTCATAGTTGGGATCAGGATTATGCCCACAGGAATGAATGGAGTGTCCCCATAAAGATAGGAGTGTGTGCGTGTGTGTTGATTTTTCCAGATATGAAACAAATATAAACACCACTTTAAAAGACAAAACCACTGTAATTACATGCCATGCATTGTCCTATAGATTTCTTCAATGGGCTTTTTGATCTTGGGATAGTATGTGTTGCATATGGAAAGGGTTGGTTTTAATCCATTTTCGATCCATTAACTTTAATGGCACTGAAATGACCAAAGAAAGGCAAAGAGCTCTTATGCAGAAAGACAGTATGAAATGGAAATGCATTAGACAGAGGAGAGAATACGGCTCTGTGAGAAAAAACGGCAAACAGAACATCGCTCCGATATGCTTTGAAGTTGTTTGAACTGGGCAAGACTATTTTGAACGATAAAAGCAGGCCTCTGTTCACCTGAACCAAGTGAGACCAAAATAATACGCATGTTCCACTCTGACAACCTTTCACCATATTTCTTCTGATTCGATTTTCTTTTTTCATTTCACACATAACATGTGCCATGCATATTTAAGTGAGAAAAACAAAGAAGGAAAGAAAAATAAAAGTTAAAAACTTGGTCTCTCTCAACTGCCCATAGGCTCGCATTGATCCTGAGAGTGAAAATTTTCTTTTGACAGCTCAAACCGCATTTCCTGCGGCTGGGCCTCACCTGGGACTGGAATGACACCAGTAGGACCAGCACTATGGGGATGACCCACTTCTGTAAAATGGGCAATTTTCATTGATGTTCCATCCAAGTTTCACAAAAAGTCCTATTAAATTATACCTGCCATTTCTGAAACAGTATTGCCTGTGTTCTTGCAGAGTCTAACTGGCAAAACCAATTATACAACAAACTGACATTTTAAAATCCTGATTCCAGCAATAGCACCGTAATACATTTTTTTCAGGCTAATTTGAATATTTGATTAACTTCACACAACTCCCTATAGATGTCCTACAAATGCTTCATTTATGCAGTAAATGTGCAATATTTATAAGCATGTTTGTTTATGTTATAATCTGATGTGTTCAAGCTTAGTATAATGGGGAAATGTCAGACTTATTACGTATTTACAGTTTAGTTTTTTTTTATTGCATTCTCAAATTTATGTAAAACTGAGTTTCCCCATTGTAGGGAGCGAATAAATGATCCCCACAACATGAAAATAATTGGCTTGTATCGCATTGCAGGGACATACAGTCCCCACTATGTAATACGCAAATACACACACACACACAGTACTTTCCCAGTATGAAGAGGACTAGACTAAGAATGCTGATCTTTAAAGACAGCAACAGTAGCTTTTGAGCCTAGAATACCTCATGAATGGAAACCACCCTCTGTCTGCTCTGCATTTGATTAGTCCAGTGCCTGGCAGCCCCATTGTTTCACAATATGCTTTAATTAGCACATCATTTACACCAGAAAAGGCCAAATTATTTTATAGCTGGGGCTGAAAAAAAAAAATCAGCATTCCCTGCAGCTTTCAAGGAGTGAGGTTGCCAAGGGCTGGGGAGGCTAAGTAGATAACTTTTCAATTTAGACTTAAAGACTGATGCTTTGTTCATCTTGTGTAGACTGAGATGTATGGGCCAGATTACGACTCACAATGTCATTCAGCAGTTTTGATCATGAGGCCAAAAACAATATAAACTGACTTTGTTTAGCTCAAGAAAATGGGATGGCTTTGCGGCACTCATCAGGTCACTTTGTCACGTCTTTCGGGCACTCGTATTTGAACAAAGAGTTCAGGCTTAAATCTGGCTCAAATATTATTAGTGCACAGTAAATGTTATGCGTTACAGTTTTTTCTCAATTATTTAAGGACACTCTCTGAAACACTGGTAAAACTTTCATCACTTTAAGTGCAATCACCGTATCAGTTTACATGACGTAGCTAAACACCAGATTTCTTATGCTAAAGGCCATAATATACCCGAAATGCTTAATCCCATAGCTCCAACAATGAGCACTGCAGATGGCACCAAAATTAAGTATTACATTGTTATCACTTCAACAGCTGTATCTAAAACTGTGGTACCTGACCCCTGTGATGGACATACACATCAGTCAGGGACTCCTGGGGGGAACCATGACAGTTTTGGTAGAACATGGTCAAGTCAAGTGGGCTTTCATTGTTGTCCCAGCTATTTACAAGTATACAGTGAAGTGAAACCTTGTTTTCCCAGGACCTCAGTGCAACATAAGACACATGGCCCCCCAGTGTGTACACAATTACAGGAGTAAAGTGCAGATTAAATACACAATCGCGAATTTTGGGGGTTGGACACGGACCCCTCTACTCTCCTCTTGAGGGGACCCCATGGTACGCAAAGGTATTAGTGTATCTAAGCATCACTCATAATAGTGATATGTTGCCAGAGTACAACCCCACAGTCCACAGCACTGGTACGCCTAGAACCTGATATTTCTGAGAATATAAATGGGGCATAAAGTGTGAACACAACTGGTTTAAATAATGGCAGTCAAAATGCTAAAGACTAGTGTCAGTATGTTTCGTCCCTGAATATGGGGATTATCGATGACGCAGATTAGGTTCCTCTATCTGATCAGCCTCATTCATACTTAGGCTATGGTCGATTACAGGATATATGCTTGTGGCTTGAATTTTGCTTGAAATGACTCTGTGTCTTTATCTCCCTCTTCCTTGTGCTGTGACTTCCTTCTCCCACTTGGAAAAACAATGTGTATTCACACACAATGAATACATCACAAGATTCACCTTCAGTTCCAATGATACTGCAATAAAACAGGCTCACTGCAATTCATGAAATATATAGGTTTGGCAGTTTATGACTGTTGGAGAACTGGAGCCTGTTAAGGTTTCCACAGAGAAAATCCTGATATACATGCACAGGTGATTCTAGGCCCTACAATATATGGACAAAAATATTGGGACACATGTCTTAACCATTGAATTCAGCTGAACGCAAGCCTCGCATCACAGAGTGCAATGCCAAGCATTGGATGGAGTGGTGAAAAACACCCCACCACTGGACTCAGTGGAACAGTGGAAACATGTTCTGCGGAGTGACAAATCACACTTCTCTGTCTGGCAGTCAGATGTTTGGTGTAAGCTAGGAAAACGCCTGGCGGCCTGACGGCACTGTGTCAGCTGTCAGGTTAAGTGGAGGAGGGGTAATGGTACAGGTCTGTTTTGCAGGAGCTGGGCTAGGCCCTTTGGTTCTGCTGAAGGGAACTGTTCATGTTTCAGCATACCAAGACATTTTGGACAATTCTATGCTTCTAACTTTGTGGGAACAGTTTGAGGAAGGGCCTTTTCTGCTCCAGCATGACTGTGCTCCAGTGCACAAAACCACAGAGACATGGTTGGGTGAGTTTGGCGTGGAAGAACTTGACTGGCCCACACAGAACCCTGACCTCAACCCCCTCAAATTCCTTTGGGATGAACTAGAACAGAAATTGTGAGCTAGGCCTTTACGTCTAACATCAGTGCTTGACCTCACAAATGCTCTTCCGACAGACACACTCCAAAATCTTGCGGAAAGCCTTCTCAGAAGACTGGCAGCTGTTATAGCTGCAAACCAGCTCCATATTGATGCCTCTAGATTTAGAATGGGATGTCATAAAAGTTCCTGTAGGTGCAATGGCCAGGTATCCCAGTACCTTTGTCCATATTTGTCTCTGCCCCCAGAAAAAGATCCTATTATAAATCTTTTTGCAATTTTGTCCCATATTTCTTGACCGAGTTCCAAGTTCCCTTAAGGGTCAGATTCTAGAGTCACCCCTGCATATATATGAAAGTAATTACGTGCATCATAAAAACAATGGAACCCATTTGGATGACTAAGGTTTATGCGATGCACTGTGAAGCTGATATAGCTGCATAAATTGCTTAAGTTGAATTTTGTGTGAACACAGTGGGAAATGCTTAAAGTGCTGTGAATAAATGCAGTGTAGATGTGGAGAATTAAACAGTGTTGGCAGAAAAAATAACTGTCATTTGAGGATTGTGCATATGCAATCAAAAAACTACTGTAATCTAGGAAATACGTATGCTCCCTGCATACAGAGCAGAGGTGCAATTCAAACCTTAAGTCCCGGAAGTCTGAGCTACTATGCAACTCCAAAGAGGTTACAATAGATTCAGTTTTTATTACATATTTGTTTTATTCCAGCTTTCAGTTTGGATTAAATATTTGTTGCAGTCTTTGTTTTTGAACTTTTTTGTAACAATATCTTAATTTAAATTTGTAATATGTGTTCATATGCTGTTAAATAGATTTGAAACAGAATGAGGGATTTACAGAATTTAGGTATTCTTCCCAGAAAACGAAAAATATTTTTAAGGACGATCGTAAAGTCCAGCTGGAATTGAACAGGGCACCTACTCACAGAGGCTACTGGGAAGGCCAAAAGACTACTGGTGTTGTAGCACAGATACTGGCCTGAAGTCTGCAAAGCACAGCTCCAGAAACATGACGTTTGACCCATACACCTTTCCATTTTTCGTCTCTGCAAAATATTAATTAAAAGTCAGCATGCCATATACACTGAATGCATTACTTACATAATATTGTGAAGTGTATATTTATAAATGAAATGTAAATTTAGCACAATTACCATTTCCTGTTTTATGAAATGCTTGTACCTGCAAACGGGGGTTTGTCCTGCTCTCTGCCCCCCCCCCCACTTCCATGGGCTGAATTAGAATCTCTGTATGGTCCACAGTTCATGAGTGTAGCTGCCCTGAAATGGATAGAAATCCAGGGAGGGTGGCGGCCTTTTTCGCTAAGCTGCGCTCCCCTGCCACTGTGTGCTGGCTAAGTGGTTAAAAGATGGATCTTCTCGCTGACTGCATAATCCATACTCAGATACCTTCATTTAATTGTAGAAATTGCAGTGTTTATATAGTTGTACCATAGCAAGGCCATATTCTCCCATCAGGTGTCTTAGTGATTTTTTGCATGCAAATAGTTTTAAATTTGAGATACTTATATTCTGCTGTGGGCAGCTTTGCCAACAGTACTTAACCCAAAGCAGAAGGCTCAGTCATCTGAGATGTCTAGCTGATTCCGCGCACAATAAAGGGGGCTACGCCCTCAGTGATTTTGGCTGCAAAGAAAACATGGAACATGGACTTTTTAATTTACTTTGGGAATCTGATTAAAATCCTCATTTCTTTGAAAATGAAAGCATAGCGGGGAATCTGCAACATCTATATCGGGTTTAAGAATGAAGCCACAATCTTGTTTTCCTCTTTATTCAAAACAATCCTGTTAAGCAAATATCTCTGTCAACCTGTCAGCCTCCAGATCCACAATCCAGTCCACAGTTTCCAGAGAACCAATTAATTAACCGCACCTGTTTTACCGTTACTGTACATCTTAAATATCTATTGCTGTACTGTGAGGTATGGCGAGTCTCCTCTGGCCAAGTGCAATCCCGCCATCGTGGTGCAATCCCGCCATCGTGGTTCAATCCCCCCATCGTGGTGCAATCCCACCATCGTGGTGCAATCCCCCCATCGTGGTGCAATCCCCCCATCGTGGTGCAATCCCCCCTTCTTGCCGGTCTTTCCAGTTCCGGGTTACGTCTGGCCATTTGGATATGGTGATTTCTCTGTATTTTTTGCTTGGTTCTGATTAAGAGATGGACATGGACCCAGACCCAGTTCATTACAATGCCTGACCAAAAGAGCATGGTCTGAAAGTTTAGGAAGCAGTGCTAATAAAATAATGATGCATACAAGCTTGTACGCTACAGCAGAGGCAGCGATGTATTATTCCAAACAGATTATTAAGAATGCCACGAAAAACTCACACATCTACACCATTTACCGCAGAATGGTTACCAATTAGGCCAGTGTCCTGGTTGGGGAGTTCCACCATTTTTTGCAAAAAATGATCACAGGCACAGAATTTGGCACAGACACTCTGGATTTGGCGGCCTGTGTCAAGCATGACTTGCACATTAATGCTGTCGTGCCATTTCCTATTTCTGATCACCTGCTCATTTTTATCAGGAGCCTCGATGGCAGCATGTGTACAGTCTATGGCCCCCGGGGACATTTGGGAAGCCAGCCGCCCGATAAAACGTTAGCTTTATTCTCCTGCGCTCTTGTGTGTCGGCAAGCTTAATAAAGGCGATAATGTGGGGTAGCACTACCTTAGCACACTGTGTCAAGGATCTTGACATATAAGACTGAAAAATGTGCACGACATCGCCAGCCACCCTCTGGAACAATCCGGTTGCCAGGATGGACAAAGCGCTTGTCATTTTCATGAGGCCTGCCAAGGAATCTGAGGAGGTGTTGAGGCTGGACAGTCATTCAGCTTGGAGCCGACACACAAAGATTAGTGCTTTATGGGCTACCTGAAAACCTGCGATACAGTGTCTGTCACGTTAAGAGGAGGCTGGATATTCTCAGTCCTCTCTATCATAGCATCCCGCTCCGTCTGTCCCCCTCCTATAGGAGGGGAAGTACGTGCAGTGAAGGGACTGCCACTTAGCATTGTCAGGACACATTGCTTTCTTTGGACCTACGTTTAATGATCTCAATTCTGTAAATACTTTTTTTTAATCCACCAGTATTTTAAATTCACCTACCAGGCAATATAAATAAATAAAGATATGGTAATATATTTGAGCACAGGGGCATTGCTTGACACTTTGGCCCCCTGCTAGTGTCCCCGGTAGATTTTGCTGAATGGAGTCGCTATAAAGACCAGGGCCCATGAATCTGCCAGGGTCTCCATGACCCTCCAAAGTCCTTGTTTGTACCTACTAATATATTCCTAAATACTACTGTGATATAAAAGTATACCAGAATAATATATAGAAAAGTGTATATGGAGTGTAACATTTATTTCTAGATATATAATAAATGCAAAAAGTTTTGTGTCGTTACACGTAAACCTTTTTAGAATATGCAATATTGTGTTTGGCCATAAAGAGGCGCTAGATTTAATAGAGCCCATCAGAGTGTGTTGTTGGGAGAATGCGTGTAAGGGTTATTTACATCCAGCATCCCAAAGTGCGTATCTATCTTCTTGGCACTGAACCCCAAACTTATGTCAATGGCAGAACACATATGAATGATGCAGTGTATCGCGAGTGTCTGCATAACTATCGGAGTGCTTATTTTTTACACATCACATGTATGATAGTCATTGGAATTCTTTAGAGAAATCCCCTCGTTCCTCTTAGAAGCCGTTCTCTGCCTGTCATGGCTGATTTGTCTACTTTCAAGTCCTGTTCTAACATTCTGAATTTCTGCCATATATCACTGCATACAAATGTCCCTCCACCAGCTGATGAAAAGCCATGTGCTTTCATTGCTACCCTCTTCTGAAACATTCCCAGGCTGAAATTAATGAAATGAGAGTGCAGAACAGTATGGAAATGAGAGCCCTACAATACCTCTAGCGATTAAAGGTGTTTTAAAGAGCAGAGAGAAAAAGTGGCAGTTTCTTTCATAGATATAAAACAGGAAATACAGAGATTGCGTTCCTTCAGAGACTAATTTCTTTGGCTGCTATAAAACGGTAAGGATTAAGGAGATGGCATATGAGAGGCATAGCATGCTGTTTAGTATATGCTAATTGAAGAGCCGGTAAAAACTGCAGAAGGATTGTGCTTCACGTGACTTTTTCTTAGTTCGTGTGCCGCAGGCAGGTTTCCTGCCTTTGATCAATGTGAAGCAATCAGCCTGAACTCTAAATTACTACTGGTGTTTCTGAGCTGTTTTGAACTTTAATAAGGAAACAGGGACAGAGTAAGTAAATACAGAAAAATGCTATTATCATTTTTACCGAAGTAAACCTTTTTTTTTATCTTTTATACACAAAATACGTATACCAAAAATGGCTCCAGCTTCTGCCTCTACCCCAAGCTCCTAAGATGAATGCAGTGAAATTATTACAAGTGTAGGTCTGCAAGCTGCAAAATCGCTGGGAACATTTTAGAGTGAACATTTTTCTTAAGATTATTCGTCGCTAGTTAATATTGAACTGAGCATTACATGCCACAATATCTATCCTGTTCAATAAAAAAATAAGAGTGTTTATTTATTTCTCTCAGGAGTTGTTATGTTGTGTTTAGTGCCACAAAGTTTGTCTCTTCTGAAGGTTTTTTGGTGATGTTCTTCTACAGACCCTCACATGGTGTCGGGGGGAATATAAGACAAGTTATGATAATAGTTCAATAAGGCTGCGCAGAACAAGGCAATACAGTGCAATGTCACATAAAATACAGTTATAATACAATATTGTATAACTGTACAACAGTGATGAAATGGTGCAATAGAAGGGAACGGAGGAGATATGTTGTGTAATCTAAGAATTTACAATAAACGTTAAAAATTGTGGAAGAATTTTACTAGGTGAGGGAAGAATCTACAGCGATAGGTGTCAGAATCACAGACCATTTACAGTAGTAATTGCTGGCAGGGAGGTGAGCAGTGAGGGTGGAGATACTCCTGTAGTGCTTGATGGAGGGTAGTAAAGTGAGGAGGGGGTTGTCTGGAGTCCACTGTGATGGTCTCAGCCCTCTTTAATGGTGGGGAGTATAAACGGAGCAGAGCTGGAGAAGGTGAGAGTCAGTGATTTCGGAAGCTGTCCCAGCTTGTCTCTGCTGCAGCTTGAGCTCCTCGGCTGTCAGGTTACCTAACCACCCCGTGATTCATCCTGTCAGGATGCTCTCGGTGGTGCAGCGATAGAAGTTTGTTAGATCTTAGTTCCCACTCCAAAGCCCTTTAGACTCTTCGGGATGAACCACCTCTGTCGTGCCTGCTTGAGGATGCCGCTGGTGTTGAGAGAACGTGAGACAGTGTCTGCGGGCCGGGTGCCCGAGAGTCTGCTGCCACTGCCGATTTCCACAGGTGAGCGAGCCTTGGCGCTGATTGGGATGTGACTGCCACTGTTCTTCCCGAAGTCAGTGACAGTCTCTGTCGCCGTGCTCACGCTCAGTGAGCGTATTCTCCTGGCATCACAGTGCTTTTTACTCCCTCCTAAAGGCACCCTTATGATAAAGCCATTGTCTGCAAACTTGATAAAGCTGTTGCTTGTATGTCTTACCACACGATCCATGTTTTTAATTGACTATTCTTTATACTTGACCGGGCCCGGCTTCATGGGCCCAGCCAAGACGGGGAAGTGTATTTTTTTATATGTTATTGCCCCCCCCCCCCAAGCACGCGCCTCTTTTTTTCAAAGTAACTAATGATGCAGAAATGATTTGCTCCTTGAAAACGTTAAGAAGCAAAGTGGATGAGGATAAGTCTTGATACATACTGGCAACTTTCATGGACGGCTAAATCAGAAATGTCAAAATATTCAGGTTTTTATGTAGCATTTTGTAAAAATCGACGCCATGAGAAAAAGAACTTTGTACGCAGACTATTTGTTTTGTCACTAATGGAGTAATCTGACTGGCGTATGATTAAAACACTGCGCTCTGTTGGTCTTGCGACATTAATAGGTCTGCCTGTGCTTAATGATCCATGGTTTGGACAAAGGCTTAAGCTTCCATAAATTCTGCAGCTCGGATTCCAGCCGACAGTGGTCACAAGGCCGAATAGTGAAGAAACAGGCATGCCATGGGACTTGAGAAGAAAACCTTATGACAGTCCCCGTGTTTACAGACCTGCAGCTTTGTGCTCACCAGCAAACCTGGACACACATCATAGGCGTCAGCCTTCAGTTGGAGGCCATTTTCAGCTTAGCGCTGGGCTACTCCCTTAACTTCCACAGGAAAGGTAACCTGACGCCATAATAAGTTAGTAACTCCCAAGCAAAGAGGTATGATGCCAACACATGGTGCAGCAGGCTACGCCAGCACTGTTCCTCTGTTTGTGCATTATTATTTTGTTATTTATGAAATAGACCTTATATTGTTTATGCCTTTAAGCTCCATTTTACTTAATCTGAATGCATAAGGAACGCGAGTTTCATAGCGGCAGAGTTCTCTTCATTTCCATAACCTAGCAAGAGGCTGATGACGCCGCCACCCTGATCAGGTTTATGAGGAACAGAGGGTGTCAGTCTGCATTATCTTAGATTTACCACTCCTCAGATCTTAATTAATCACCAGTTAAAGAGATCAATGTGGATGATGGTGAGTCAGTCTGACAATGGCTTTCATTTCCTCCATCAAATGAGTAAAATGTGTAAGTGTGTGCCCTGTGATGGACTGGCATCCCATGCATGGTGTACCCCAGCCATGTGCCCTCTGATGGACTGGCATCCCATGCATGGTGTACCCCAGCCATGTGCCCTGTGATGGACTGGCATCCCATGCATGGTGTACCCCAGCCCTGTGCCCTGTGATGGACTGGCATCCCATGCATGGTGTACCTCAGCCCTGTGCCCTGTCATGAACTCGCATCCCATGCATGGTGTACCCCAGCCCTGTGCCCTGTGATGGACTGGCATCCCATGCATGGTGTACCCCAGCCCTGTGCCCTGTGATGGACTGGCATCCCATGC
>JAODKM010000037.1:5165573-5184518 GCA_026780845.1 Petrocephalus sullivani | reverse complement strand
ACACACACACACACACACACACACATACACACACACTCAAATAAACACCCAGTGTAAATGAGCATACCCCAAAATATTTCTTCAAAAATTAATACTTTCTATGAGATTCTATGCCCTGCAATATTCTGCAAAATTTGGTTTATTGGTTGCAAATGAGATTTATTGATACAAATATTTTTTTTAACAAAATAATTTAAGACCATGATGCAAAATGAGTACACTCCAATGAAGATCTTGGGAATAATACTTGAAATTAAAAGGAATTCAACAACAGATGAGTCTACTAAATCATCACACAAGTGGCCACCAGATAATTGACAATTAAGGGTGGTATTTAACAAATAAAAAATGTTGACATTCAATGTTGACATAATGGCACCACGCAGAAGTGAAATGTCACAGAACTTGATAAACCCATTTCTTTGTGCAAAAATGTAAATCACTGGGCCCAGGTCCTGGTACCCAGCTTGTAGCCGTGTCATTATTTAAATGATCTGCAGCAATTTCTTTGCTTGAATAGCCTCCATTATGTAATGTTTAGAATTAAAGATTCTAATTGCACATTGACTTACTATTGTAACTTGGCACTACATGTGCGGTTATAAAAAATTAAATCTGAGAATTCGACATTGCTGTGGTATACACATTTTTAAACTTTGCATTAGACTTGGCCTATGCAGCCATGCATTGGAAAACGTATAATGCACGGCTTGTTGTGAAGGCATCAGTGTCCCAAGGCCCGTTATGGGTTTCAAGGCCCTGTTCCTCTCATCAACAGCTTTAACCAAGAGACATAATAAACATCAATTTGAGAAAGCACATAAAAATGATCACTGGCAATTTATTGACACAATTAATGTATTTCCAAAGGAATTTATTTCAACGCACCATGTGGAATATGTAATATACAATCTGTCACTAATTTGTGAAAAGAATTTGTGTCAGTGAGTCATAAGTAAAAAATCTGGTGCATTACATAAAAATTAGCATGAATATTGCTGTAAATGTCACATATAAAGTACAACAAATAGAGGAAGCTCACATGATAAGGTATATTTGGTCAATAATATTTATTTGATGAATAAGAAGTGGTAAACACAGTCAGCAAAAGCTCTTCTTAACTGACTCATAAGAATAGGCGACATGGCCCATAAACCCAACAAAGAACATCATGAGCCAATACCATCCCTGCGCAAGTTTAGTGGTGGAAACATGCTTGTCAGCTGAGGCTAGGAAGTGAGCGGATGGATAATGGATACTTCAAAACAGAAGACAATCTCTGAGGAACACCACAACCGGCTTTTTGCGAGGTCTCCTTTACCTCAAGTGATTTTTCTGTATTTCATGTTACACAAATCTGGTCATCCCAATTAATGTTTTGTCCATACCCATGCATCCATACCCATGCAGTTTTGTTATGATTAACAAGTGGTTTATGTGGGCACATTTCTCTGGATTCTTTAGGTAAAAGGAATCTGTAACCATAGCTACCTTTTTCAGTTTATGACCTACAGTATATGGCAGTGACAGGTACTAGAACCCCAGGATTCCACTCAGCCTTTTTAGCTCCCTCTTTCCTGTAGAGCAGTCTAGCCTGAATATACAAGATTAATAGGGCTATCAAATAATAGTTCACCCTGACATGTTATATAGAATGTCACACTGCATCAAATTTCATCTTTAGTTGATGTTGTTGTTTGGGTGAGGAATGTCATACCAATTAACATGCTCTAAAGGATATATTTTCCTAGGATAGGCTTACATAATCAACTTGGAGATGGTCCCTTGTTCAGCTGGGGGTGGGTGGGATTTCAGCATTTGAAATTGTTTACAAGGCATTCATCATTGTATCTGCCCTTCTAATATTTAATTCATGGTAGGCCACTATATATGGGTCTATATTCATCTTCACATTAGTCTGAAGGTCCTTTCCCACTGCAGGAACCAGCAACTTTTTCAAGAACCAGGAAATAAGCCAAATTGTAGTTCTTGGGAGGTAGTTCCTGGACCTTTTTAAAATCCCCACTCCAGGGTACAGTAGGTACATTTCTACTGGGCTGCATAGCGATAAACTTGCTGATTAGCTGGCCCTTACAGCCATTGCTGGCTGATTGGCTGGCCCTTACAGCCACTACTAGCTGATTGGCTGGCCCTTACAGCCATTGCTTGCTGATTGGCTGGCCCTTACAGCCACTGCTGGCTGATTGGCTGGCCCTTACAGCCACTGCTGGCTGATTGGCTGGCCCTTACAGCCACTACTGGCTGATTGGCTGGCCCTTACAGCCATTGCTTGCTGACTGGATGACCACAAGCTCCAGCTCCAACAGATATAAATAGAGAAGCAATAATGGAGCATATGGAATTATATTAGTATTCTGTTACATTAACGGCATTATTGAATACCTTTATTTTCTTGCATCTCCATATATCTGCCTCGGGAAATTCGATCTCCGTAATTCAACGTAAAAGTGCTCTGCCTTTCCTGTTATCTTTTTTATGGTTATGCCTTGATATTGAAATTTTGACCGACCTTGATATATTTTTGTCTAATATTGCCAGTGCTGAGGAGAAGGAGGGTGCTACAGGTGAAACTCGCTAGCATTGATTAGGAGAATAACATTACTTCATTTTTTTTTCTGTGGAAAATGGAAGATTGATCTTCAGGCCAGATTTAAGAATTATAAACATGTTGAGGGCCATATAAAACCATATTGTGATCCAGTACTTTGAAACCTCTTCTAATTTGAGTTGCCATCCATCCCATGTAATGCAACAGATACATCTAATATCTAACAAAACAACTTGTTCATCCTCCATTGTTTTGGGAAGGCAAACTATAACATACGTGTAAATTAAGTATAAGATTTAACTTACAAAGTTTTGCTTTTTTAGAATAAGGGTCACAGTTCCTGTTGTGCAGTAAGAAAGCACCGTAATCAGGGACTCCAAAAGTTCCCAGTCGAGTCAGCCCAGGAACTCGGAACCAGGTTCCTGAACTTTGGTGGTTGACTTCTGATAACTTGAAGTCATGTTTGGTCCACAGATGAATCTGTATATGGTCACTAGAATGATTGAGAACCACAGCAGCATATGAGGTTTCTGGTTACCACTGAAAGTGTTAATGGCTGAAAACAAGTTTACTGGGTGAACCTGCCTTTTTCCAGTTTCTGATGGAAAGGAAACAGTGTGTGCAAATGGGAACATCCATGTCAGATTCCCTGACCATCAGGGACCACAGGAACTCCTGTGTGATTTCTCCTCTCCTGTACACAAATGTTTTTCTGAGGATCCATCAAACTCCTAAAGTTTGCAGAGGAGATCCTACACTTCATCCCTCATCTCAAATAGTGATCAGTCCATAGACAGACAGGAAGTTGAATGTCTGTTTCTTTGGCACAGTCAAAACAATCGAGTCCTATACCGCAAAAAGAATAAAGAAATGGTAACAGACTTCAGGGAAAAGGCAACATCTCTCCTTCTACCTTTCTTATCTCAACAGTTGACAGTGAACTTGTTCAAGTTCTTTGGCACTATTGTCACCAAAAATTTCAGATGGGATAAAAACCTCACCAGCATTATAAAAAGGCAGCAATTTTTTTTCTGTGCCAGTTAAATTCCTATCCCCAGACTGATTCAGTTCTGCATCGCAGTAGTTGAGTCCAGCCCTCCTGCTCATATTACTGTTTGGTTCAGTGCAGTATCTGGGCTGATCTATAGGTAAATTATGGCGTATGGTCTCATCTGCGGAGAATTGACTGCACCTTCCATCAGCTCACAAATTATAGGTATCCGGGATTGGGAAGCTTCCTGGGAGGAAGCACGCTGCTTGCTGCCTGCCCAGTTACAAGCTGTTCCACAACATCTTCCTATGGTCCATAAAAACAAACAGTTGTTAAAATAAAGTTTATCAATGTTTCCTAATAATCAGAAATGAAGCTGCACAATAAGTACCACCATAGCACCCAAACAGATGTTTACTCTTTAGTGCAATTTTGGATATTATTTACTGTATTGCCTATAGTATTGTATACTATACATAATATATTCTACTGTATATTATATAATCTAGCTTCTTGTATGTTGCATAATCTCTTAAATAAGAAAAAAGTTTTTGGCACTGATTGAAAAATGAGCAATATTTTGTGGGTATTATATTCATACAGCATAAAAGTTTATGATTCAAGTGCCTATAACGGTATCCTTTTTATACTCTCCAAAGCTCTGTACATAACTGCTGCTCACAATATATAATCATGCAAGTATAGATTCAGTGAACTATGGTGCCATGGTGGAATACACACACTTTTCAGGCTGGACTGAGTTCACAGGCAGCACACAAAAATGCTGAGCGTAATATATAGTAAATAAGGTGATTCTGATGGTAAAGAGTAATAAGGATGGGATTTGTGTCCTCATTAACACAGAACGATCGGCTCTTCATCTTCAGGTGTCACGGGAACTTTGCAGTGTTTGTTGCTAGGCACTTACAAACTTCACTGGTCTCTCATATGAAGGCCTCTGAGGTACCTGCCAAAGTGTTCATATAATATGATACAGTTTTGATGCGATCTACACATACTCAATCAGGCATCAGGCCCTGGTTCATACAGAACATGCTGGATTCTAATTCTGATTGCAATGATTAGGACATGATAATCTTGGCACCCTCAAGTGAAACAGCTAGATGAGATACAGAAAACAAATAATATCAATTTAGCAATTTGAAATGCTAAAAAGTAAATTAAAATAGAATTTAAATGCTTTAAATTATTAAGTGTATTTAATAAAGGTAGTTTTATTAACAGACGTTTGATCTGTTTCTAACCGATGTATGATCCCCTCCACACATTATAAAGTGTCCCATCTGCACCAAAGACCAGAGCCCATCCAGCCAACCAGGACCTGTCACTCATTACCTTTGAAAGATGCTTGTTTGAGTTGCGTTATTTGTGAAGTAGTGAATGTCTAAGCATATGGAGTGTTTGTACAATCATTATTCCCATACAGAGTGTTTGTACCGTGATTATTCCCATACGGAGTGTTTGTACCGTGATTATTCCCATACAGAGTGTTTGTACCATGATTATTCCCATACGGAGTGTTTGTACCGTGATTATTCCCATACGGAGTGTTTGTACCATGATTATTCCCATACGAAGTGTTTGTACTGTGATTATTCCCATACGGAGTGTTTGTACTGTGATTATTCCCATACAGAGTGTTTGTACCATGATTATTCCCATACGGAGTGTTTGTACCGTGATTATTCCCATACAGAGTGTTTGTACCGTGATTATTCCCATACGGAGTGTTTGTACCGTGGTTATTCCCATACGGAGTGTTTGTACCGTGATTATTCCCATACAGAGTGTTTGTACCGTGATTATTCCCATGCGGAGTGTTTGTACCGTGATTATTCCCATACAGAGTGTTTGTACCGTGATTATTCCCATACGGAGTGTTTGTACTGTGATTATTCCCATACAGAGTGTTTGTACCGTGATTATTCCCATACGGAGTGTTTGTACTGTGATTATTCTCCTGTACATTACATTTGTTTGTTCGCTTGTTTATTATCTAGCTTTTTGTATTCAGTTTTCAGGACCCTAGGCCTGTATTATGAAGCCAGATTTCTTGTTCAGCAAAAAATGTATATAATGTCTTATATATACTGTATAATATAAGTAGGATTTAAGGTATCCCACTTTAAATTGGCTTTCTTCGTTCACTCTCATTTAGCCCAGGCTACCTTAAATGTGACAAGTCTTCCAGCAAAAAAAAAGAAATCATGCTTCATGGTACAGGCCCCCTGAAAGGTGTATGCCAAAAAATGAGTTATACATTGAAAATGGACCTTAGGTTATTTACTTAGCAGGGTCAGATAATCCCAATAGCAGCTGGGGTTAAGGAGGCTCAACAGCAGCATAACTCTTCTGACTATGGGATTTGGGTCAGTGACTTCCCAACCACAGGCCCTGGGCTCTAACCCGACTAGTCACTCACCACCTGCATAAAGCATACGAATTTAATAAGGTTTTCGCCTTAGATCTCAGAAATCGGTGGGTGGGTTAAAAGTGTTTTTGTGTCACTGAAATGCAAAGTGATGCCAAGTGTTGTACAAGAGTTTAAAAATGGTACTGCAGAGTAGCGGGAGTGGAAGATGAGGCCATGTCCAAGTCATTAGCATGGTGAATAGCTGAGAACTCTCTGAGGACAGAAGATAAAAAGTTACTGACCTCGACAGCTCAGATGATGACGACAGAAAAATTCCTTAAAAATGTGAAACTTTTACCCTGATGTCATTTCATAAAATTGCCTTTCAGCATGGAGGACACTGTGGAGTGGCCTGGATGTATTGAAGTTGATGGGAGAAGAAGGAATAAAATCCACATTAATTTCATGTAACCTCCATTTCATGTCACCTTTATAAAGGGGTTACAAAAAAGGCTTTTCTGAAGCTGACAAAACGGGTGACTAGAATTAACTAAAAAATCATATTGCTTTTACGGAAAGAAACGTCTGGTATAGTCATGCAAAACTATTGCTGGACTTTATGCGCTGCAATGTTCCGTCTGGCATCTGAAAGAAAAAGTTTGTGTCCTAAAGAACTTTAAAAACCCTGTTATGGGGATGCATAATCTTTTCAAGAGAGGGATACTGACAGCTATGAATAATCCCTCAAGAAGCCACAGCCAGGATGGAATATAGAGATGGCGAATGCTTTTAGATTAGTAAAAGAGTCAGATAATGATATATTCTATCATCACCCTTAAATGGAGTGTGGATGGCGAGGACATAGAGATTATAGATAGCAGTTGTCTTCCTTGAACAATCAACAACAAATGATGGAGCCGTCAAGAAGTATGTCACTGAATGGCACTTGGCGGAAAACCTAGACAAGAATACCTCATAAGTACTGTTTTTATTTCTGAGATAAGAATTGTGGAAGGAAGTGGAAGCCGGATAAAGATGTAGGACAGGGTGAGTATTGACGCCTTGGTGCTCCGGTTCTGCTAATGACTTCTAAGGATTCTCTAAGGATAATAAATCAAATAAATCTTAATAAATCAAATTAGCCTGGTGTTTTACTTGAAGCCCAAATGACCGAACTGAAGTTGTCTTAAAATGAAAAGACTGGATTATGAAAAGACTCAGGATACTTGAATATACCATAATACTTTCAAAAAGATAAAAGAGAACAAAAGAGGAAAATGAAAGAGGAAAGGGAATGCTGGGTAATAAGATGGCTGGACCCCATCACAACAAGGAGTCTGAGGAGCTGAGGAGCTGGACAGAAGACTGCAAGGTGCTTTCAAGGAGGAGCAGCACATACTCAGCCGAGAATCTGCAAAGCCGCCTTGTAACCATCGAGTGTATCAACTTGACAAAGTTCTCCATGATGGTATACTTAGCGTGGGTGGGCAGTTGAGGACAGCATCCTGAGCTTTTGAGACACCCAATAATTCTTCCATGAGATGGTGTTGTCACATGCCTCATTCTTGACTATTACTACAGAAAAACCCAACACCAAGACAGAGGACAAATTGAGGGCCGGTGGTTACTGGATTATTGTGGCAATAAGGCCTTAGCGAGACACATAAAACAGGATGTCCTCTCTGGGTCAAGTGAGGAGTAACGAATGGCAGTCTTACCTACTGACTGTGTTGCTCCCATACCACCATTCACTCCCTGCAATATGGTTGCTTTGGCCATTTTCACACTAAGCAAGTTTGCAAGGAACACAAGAGGTATGGTCCTCTATTCACATGTCTGTGCTCTACAGCAATTCATAGAGAGATGTTAGATGACATGGTGACCGATGCACACATCCATGCCTCACGGTGTGTCATAGCCATCCAAGGACTCATCAGATCAGATCAGGGATCTAGTTTTGTTTGAGTAAGGAATTAACTGGAAAAAGCTCAAAAGAAAGTGAACAAAGAGAGAATGGCAGCTGTCTGATAAAAAGGCAGTGTGACGTCTGCATGAATCTGCCAAACCAAGTCACATGGGAGGTGTTCAGGAGCAGCACATAAGGGCAGCGGGGAGCATTCAAGGATCATCCCTGAATAGAGCCTCAGAACATTGGATAACGCTTCTTTAAGGACATTCTTCTATGAAGCCATGGGAATTGTATGTATAATTGTGTATGACTCTATATAATATTTTTAGACTTTTTGTCAAGAACTCTATGAATCTCAAAACATTGTATTCATTTATTTTTATGGTAATCAAAAAGTATATCCAAATATCCTATTACTGTACCACCGCCTCTCAATGCACAACACCCACACCAGCTAGCAACAAAAAGCTTGTGGGATGGTATTATTTACTCTATTCTTACCTTGCGCCCTGAAGGCACCTGTCTGACAGCATCCATGCTCGTTAGATGATGAGAGAGAGGGGAATGCAGCCATCTAAAACACACAAAGGAGCAAAGCTGACAACACATTTCCTTGGGGCTCCTGGCCAATAATGACATGTGGCTGGAACTACAGTTGCCCAGCTAAGCACGCACTTCACTTTTGAGTGGCGGGCCATTAGACAATACAGTATTTTGGTAGGCTAATATTTGTTTTTAGTTCATTTTAAGGGGATTCATACGGAAGTGCATTGCTGCCACAAAATAATAATAAAAAATATATGGCTATCACGTTATAACGTGAAAATTATCACGTTAAAATGTGAAAATTATCACGTCAGAACGTGCTATTTAACATACTGTATATAGAGGAAGAGAGCACAACAGAGTGGATATCTGAGCCCCCTAAAGCCCCCTATAGCTCTCCCTTCCCTGCAGGACATTTACACCAGGAGATGTAAGACCAGGGCAACTAGTATTGTTAAAGAACTGTCTCATACCGCACTGTTTCAGCTTCTGCAATCAGGCAGAAGGTTCTGCACCCTCATGGCCAAAACGGAGAGTTTCTATCCGCATACCATTCGACTCCCTTTCATAATATTAAGTTCATTATCTCAGCAACCAAATCTTAGTATATCATAACCCATATTGTTTGCCACATTTCATAGTCATATTTCATATCGTCTGCCTTATTTCATAGTCTCCATTTTTACATGCACTGTTAAGGTAAAAAACATCCACCTTAGTCAGCAAAAGCTGATCAACTCTGTTAGTCTCTCTATATGTTAAATATCATGTTCTAACATTATAATTTAACAAGTTGTAACATGTTATTTAACACGTTCTAACATGATATTTAAGATGTTCTAACGTTACATTTTCAATACGCTTCCATAGATTCACGTGTCTAGCAGAGGATCTTTTCTCCGCATTTTGCTGCAGTATGCCCAAGCAAAATTACAAAATGCAAAGCATGCCTCTAGAGTGCAAGGAACACATCTTATCGTTCAAGCAAATTCAAGAAAACAAGGTGTTATGATAACTTTCCAGGTTTCATTCCAACCCGGCTTCCATTCCAGAGGCACGACTCGCTAAAGCTGCAAGAACCATCAGACATTTGTTCCAAGCAGCGGAAGCCAAGGTGGAGACCAATTTTACCATGCTGCCTGGAGACGTTGTCATTCCTTTGTGTCCCTATGCCTTCTGCAGCTCTGTCGCAGCTTCGCCTGCTACCGTATTTACAGGCTCAGACATCAGGCTGCTGTTTTCCGAACACGCGCTTTACATCTACGCTGAACAAAAATATCGATGTAACGCTGCATTTTTACCCCTATTTTGCAGCAGTCCAGAGAAAATCCAATATTTTTTTGTTGGAAAACGAGCGTGTTTTTAGTTTTCCAAATGTATATTTGTAATTTGTTCAGTTTTGTTCATAATTTATTGATAATCCATCTATTGCATAGGGGTGGCATCGACTGAGCAGCGCGACCACGGTTTTCTGGTGATGCCACAAGCCTAGCAGGACTGCGCCATTGGCCCCGCCCAGAGCTGTTGGCAGAGTCATTATTGTGCATTTCTGTACTGTAAGCCACCACCAACACCATTTTGGAGTTCAAATAAATAAGTTCAAGCAGCCTCACAGTCACAGATCATGCGTAACCAAACCAGCCCAGGGCCAACATTTTAAACAGCTAAACCCTAGATGAAGAATTTCTGCACAAATAGTCATAAATCATCTCACGGAAAATCATTTGCATGATCTTGATGCAGTTCGGCGTTGTGATCGATGTGAGTTCACCTCAGGAGACTGTCCACTTCACAGCATATTTTCTTCTCAGTAATGGATGACTGAGCCCTTCCAATTAAACATTATACGAAAGAATCTAAGGAAGATGTGCTTTACATTAAAATCACAAATATATTTTGCAGTCGTAGCTGTTTCTGATGAGTCTAATGACTGTGACTTTTTATTTCATTTATCACATTACCTATATAGCTTAGGTTTTTAATTGCTTTGACACTTCAGTGCTGGTTGCTGACCTGAGGCAGCGGAGACCTGGGATAGCATGAGGTTGCAGATGTTTGGAAAGGCATCCTCCAACTGGCCAATACAGGCCATCACACTCACAGTAAACATCACACAGCAGTAAGCCATCTGGGCCAGCACCTTATTGCTGTTCTCCACCGCAGTACCTGCTTGACTTTGTGTGTAAGGATTATGAGCGCCTGGGCAACGGGGGGGTGCAGCCTTGCTGGCAGGCTCGTTGTTTCCCCTCAAAAAGTGAGCAGCTATTCAATGGTCTGGATGTGAGGCCTACATTTATGGGTTGTGAAGTTTTGAATAGGGATGTCCCGATTTGGTACACCAGTCCGAGCCGTTCAATATTTACAATTCTGGCAGGTAATTGGCTCCATTCTTCTACACACAGTGGACTTATAATGTTACTATACTAGTGTATCTATTTAGCAGACAGTTTAGTCCAAATGAGGCAAATGGCACATTAAAAACATGCAGGGTGTTTTAAGTAAGTATTTCCTTCCTTTTGCATTTTAATGACTTTGTTTCTCATGTCAGCAGCTCCTTTGTCCTAATTCCTCTGTCGTCGACAGCACAGGAACTCCAGCGCACAAATACATACACATATTCACACAATAGGACTAATCCAGAGATGCCACTTACCATTGCTGCATGGGGGAACCATCATAACCCAGAAAGAACAGAGGTGTGGGGTCAACAGCGTTAGCAACTCTGTCACGCCTTAAAAGTCAAATTAACTGAGAAAATTAGGGTCCCATGTGAACGCCTGAAAAAAAAAAATCTCCTGAAATGGAGCTTCTGCTCTTAAAGAATCCCATTATCTGTCTCCTGATTAAATTTATTCAATTTGATTTTGAAATGGTGAGTTTTCTGTTCTCACAATATGTCCTTGAAACTATTCCTTCACATCCATGCACCCTTTTAAGTTACGGCAAGTCCCTAAGTCTCAGCTGCTGATAACAATCCATTACTGTCATCTGGTAGGGGACATGCAAACCATCACCCCGAAAAATGCCCCTATGATTTTACAAAAATATCTAACTTTTCTGAGAGGGCAGCGTTTCTTTTATGCATCTCGCTTCGCATCTTTCATTCCATGTGAGCCACTTGACTGTAAGACCTTGTGAAAACAGTATTTTCAGTAAATGTCACATTCCAGAATAGCGAAGTTCCTGACATATATAGTGAGCATAAACACAATGGAAATGGAGGTTTAATATACCCCACACTTTTTTTCTTTACCCCCCATGTGTCGGCATAAGTCCTCGACATTACTTACACAAAATAATCACACTTGGGATCACCCCTCACCCTTTAGCGTTACAAAATGAACAAAGCTATTGGACTCAACAAACTCATTGGTCACAGATCATAGATATTTTGGAAATGACATAGGAGGTGCAAAACACCCAACAGTGAACATGCCCCTTGGTACGACTGACCACGGGGATAGAAGAGAAGACATTCTGGAGGAACGCCACTCATATGGTTACCAAGAGTCAACAAAAACAGGAATATGTCCTTGGTGCCTTGAACATCCGCCTCAGTTAACGACAGGCTGCTGCCTTCCTGACCTTCATCTCGTGCTGACTGAGCCGGCTCACTGGGCTGGAAATAAACTGGACCTCATACTGACATGTAACTCTATCACCCCCAGTCTACACGTATTTGATTATTTGTTAATTCAATTCACCTTTGGTCTCCTTCTCCGCTGCCACTGTTTCCTCTCCCTTCCTTGCTGTCACTCCTTCCCTGTCCTCTCCTTTCTTGCTTTCACTCCTTCTCTGTCCTCCCCTTCCTTGCTGTCACTCCTTCCCTGTCCTCCCCTTCCTTGCTGTCACTCCTTCTCTGTCCTCCCCTTCCTTGCTGTCACTCCTTCCCTGTTCTCTCCTTTCTTGCTGTCACTCCTTCCCTGTCCTCTCCCTTCCTTGCTTTCACTACTTCCCTGTCCTCTCCTTTCTTGCTGTCACTCCTTCCCTGTCCTCTCCTTTCTTGCTTTCACTCCTTCCCTGTCCTCTCCTTTCTTGCTGTCACTCCTTCCCTGTCCTCTCCTTTCTTGCTGTCACTCCTTCCCCGTCCTCTCCCTTCCTTGCTGTCACTCCTTCCCTGTCCTCTCCTTTCTGCTTACTTGACTCAAATGAAGCCTCTGATCTGCACTGCTCTATCGTACCCTTTAGCCTCACCATCCTTGTCTCCACCCGTCCAGACCAGCGTGCTGGGGGCCCTTTAAAAAAAAAAAGACCCTGCACATCTGGCTGTCAATCACTTTTAATATTTTTATGTTCTAATAACACTTCTACTAAAACTACCTACTATTAAAAGAGTAGCACCACAAGAGATTCATGCAAATTATTTTTCATCTTCAAACTGCTTTATCCCTTGGCTCACGACCCTGACTGCTGACAAAGTGCATTTTTCAGAAATTCTAATGTACTAGAAGCTCATATTTACTACTATTATTCAGTACGACCTTCACCACTAAATCTGATGTCTTTAAGTTCAGCAGCAAACCCACTGCCTCTTCCCTGGACAGTATCCCATCACAACCTCAAGCATGGATGCACACACCCTACAGGCAACTTACAGATCAATTCACCAAACTGTATTTGGAATATGAGAGTGAAACCTACATCATCATATGACCAACAGAACATACAACAGCAGCCATGCTGGTAGTGGTACATACACAAAAGATTTATAAAATTGTTGTTTCTTTAATGCTTTCACTAAGTTTAATAAGCAAGATCTGTGTTTACAATGGACAGGAGAAATTAAAGTAATGCCAAAAACAGTTTTACAATTTTAGACTGCAGAAACAGTCAGCAAGCTCCAAGCAGCAGTCAAATCTGTATTTTTTTTAATTAACTTTGGATATTTAACAAGTAATTTAAATAAGATTATCATTGGGTTGGGGGATATACGTATATATTTAAAGCCAGAGGTGTCAATTTCAGGTCCAGAAAGTAAAAATTCAGACTAGGATTTTGTTTCAACCAACTAGTTGAGCACTCTGTGACTGTGACTCTTTATGCTCAACCGATTGGTTGAAACAAAATCCTGGTCTGGATTTTTTACTTTCTGGACCTGAAATTGATACCTCTGTTTAAAGCAGCATAATGATGTCTAAGACTTTCTGTAGCAGAGCTAGTTTACTAAGGACAGAAAGAAGGCACATGCGAAATTAAGCAGCACCCCAGGCACCCTCCCTGCAGATCCCCACCTTTCACTGCAGCTACAGCACAGAGGCTGGCTAATTGCTTCCATATGCTTACGACGTAGCGGCGTCCTGGTAGCTGGTTATACTGTAATACCATATAATTGTGGATACACATTTCTCCTCTGATTGATATGCACTTCTGACATTATTTAGGTGGGTATACGCTAAACCCTTTTTTTAGAGGTGAGTATACATCATATACCTGTGTATGTTCACCACTATGCCTCTGGTGTCCACCAGTGAACTTACCCTGAAAATATTATTAGTGATAGAACCAGTCTGAAGCTTTTAGAAGGTCATGGGTATCAGCCCTAGTGATTATAATGCTCGCTTCTTGACCCAACTAGAAATACATTCAACTCTCACCTTGACATGTAAGTTTTGCTGAACAGCCTGAGGTCCAGTTTTTCTAGGGAACGTCATACACTCACTGGCCACTTTATTAGGTACACTTGCTCGCTGACCCAGCAAATATCTAATCAGCCAGTTACTTGCCAGCAGCACAATGTATAAAATCATGCGTATACGGGTCAGAATGGGGGAGAAAGGTGATTTAAGTGACTTGGAACGCGGCATGGTTGCGGATGGAAACTGCTGATCTCCTGGGATTTTCTACACACAACCATCTTTAGGGTTTACAGAGAATGGGCCAAAAAAAAATATCCAGTGCCTTGTTGAGGTCAGAGAAGAATGGCCAGACTGGTTCAAGCGGATAAAAAAGCGAAAGAAACTCAAATATCGACTTGTTGCAACCCAGGTAAGCAGAAGAGCATCTCTGAACACACTGAACCTTAAAGCAGATGGGCTACAGCAGCAGAAGACCACACAAGTTACAAAAATGCGCTCACCAAAATTGGACAATGGAAGTCAGGAAAAATGTTATCGGGTCAGATGAGCCTCTATTTCTGCTGTGACATTCAGTTGGCAGGGTCAGACTTTGGTGTAAACAACATGAAAGCATGGATACATCTTGCCTTGTATCAACAATTCAGGCTGCTGGTGGTGGGGTATGGTGTGAGGGATATTTTCTTGACACAGTTTCAGCCCCTTAGAACCAAATGAGCATCATTGAAATTCATTGGTAGTGACAATGTCCATCCCTTTATGACCACAGTGTACCCTGCTTCTAATGGCTACTTCCAGCAGCATAACATGCCATGTCACAAAGCTCACATCATCTCAGACTGGTTTCTTAAATGCAAAAATGAGATTACTGTAGTCAAATGCCTTCCACAGTCATCAGATCTCAATCCAATAGAGCACCAATGGAATGTGGTGGAACAGAAGACTCACATCATGAAGATGCAGCCAACAAATCTGCAAATCTGCTATCTTATCAACCTGGAGCAGAGTCTCTGAAGAAGAATTAAGGTAGGTACTGTATGAAGGCAAAAAGGGGGTGCGACCTGCTGCTAGCAGTGTCTAGCTAAGAAAGCGGCCAGTGATTGTAGATTTCTCAGCAGAATTGGAGACACCAAAATGTTCATAGATGTTCACGTTGTTCATAGACAACAAGACAAGCAAGTGGTATGGCAGAGAAAGCCAGCTAGAAAGATAAAAGCTATAACAAAACAAGAGGATAACTTCTACATGAAGCAGTGAAGAATGGCCAGTATAATATACTGTGCACGCTACGTCAATATGATGCTCGTGCCGTCAGACGATACTGAAGAAAACATGAATAATAATTTGCCTAATAATTATGAAGTAACAATTATTATTTTCAAGTGACACAGTGTTATAATAAAATACAAAATTTACTTCTAGGCCTCAAAAAATAGTACCAGTGAAATATTGAATCCCCTGTTGAGTTGGCAGGGTTTTAGGGGGAACTCACTATAGGTGATGTTATATGTTTATCTTATATGTCTTATATGTCTTACATCTTATATGTTTTGTATGCAAGAACCACAAATGACGTTCCAGTGTGTTTCTCCAAGCAGCACTTCCCAGTAAATATCATAGATGGCCATGCTTTCCAGTTTTCTGCTCCAAAGGTGGAAGAACAGTCTGTCCCGAAGGATTGGGATGGTCACGAGGCAGGCCTGGCTCCAGCTCTCGGTAACAGGGTGGGCCAGCAAGATTTTAGGGGGGGCAATTACATATAAAAAAAAACTATATTGAGGCTGGTCGGGCCAGCCTTGTGATTGGGTGGGCCGGGCCCACCCTGGCCCCCCAGTGAAGCCGGGCCCGTCACGAGGTTTCTGTAATGTCATTGCATTTTCCAATTCTAGGTACAATTGCTGCTGAAATATTTGTAAAGTGGAAAATAGGGCACACTGGAAAATACACAATCACACAGGAATAAATAAAGTATAAAGGGACACATCTGATAGAACAGAACACCATAAGAGTGAAGGATTCTAGTTATATGAGAAAAAAAAATTCAAGTAATGACTTCTGTTATATTTATCATTTTTTAACTTGTTCATTATTCTTTCATTATGTGGTGATATTCGTATCATTATATAAACCGACTAAAGGCATTTCACTCTAGACAGTCTGATGAGTTCCAGCCTTTAGCTCTGGGCAAACATCTTGCTCATTCCAGCCTCTTAAAGGTAACAAGACTTTGATTGTGTGTGGGCTGACTGCCCAGGGTAACACCTTTACCAAGAGACGCGGGAGAGAGACACTGCTGTCAGAGACACCATCAAACAGACCAGAAGCACAGTTTCCTATATGTATTGTTTATTACAGTCATTTTAAATACCATGAAATACATTGAATTACATTAAAATTGCTTTTGAATTTTGTTTGTGCTTGTATAGAATAACAGTGTCAAACACAGTGAACATTTTTGGCATGAAACACAGTAACATGAATATCTGTCAGTTATCCAACTGTTCGAACAAGAACTTCTAAAAGTAAGCAATAGATTTTATTTTTAGAACAAGATTCCTGATTGGTATTCCACCCTTCTGCAAGCCTGAAGGTCACTACAGCATCAATCGCAGAAACAGTGTTCAGCAGCGCTCCTTATACCAGGAGCTGTTGAACTTGTGAATCTGATTGGTCTGATTGCTATTATAATCTTTAATTCTAACAAACTTGCAAAGTGCAAAGGATAAAATAATACAAAGAAATTACTACATTTACCTCTACGACAACTGTGCTTCAGGCTGAGGACCAAGACCTGTAGTCAGTGACTTTCTGGAATGGAATAGAACAGCATAGAACTGTAATACTTTATTCATCCACTGGGGAAATTTGATGTTTGCCTATCCAGTCTTGCTCTCCATGAGGCAGTCAAACTTATGTGCAGTTGAGACAAACTTTATAAGTAAAAATGTCAGAAAGAAAAAACAATATTAACTTTTGGTTGGGCCCAGAGAAGTGCCACAAACAAGCCAGACAAGAGGTAATTCAATGCCAAAAGGCGGGATCAACCCAAATAAGGAGCGAAACTCCCTACTGCACATACTTGACAGCTGACTTGACAATTCAGTGCCTCTCCTCATTCCTACAGCCACAGCCGGTATACCAGCAAGTATCTGTATCTAATTGACAGCCTTGCTGGTTGTATCTCCTCTATGTGGTAGACATCTGAAGACCTTTCGCCATATATTCTGTCCTAACAACAAATGCCACCAAACTGATAATGTAGTTTAATTTAATGTTGCCATGAAATAAATCCTTTGTGAAGGTGGCAGTGTGCCTCAGTGGGTTCTACTTGTAGCCATATGACTCCCATGATGAAGCCTTAAATCTCACCCCAGCTTCTGCATGTGGGGCTGGCATATTTTCTCCATATTTGTGTAGGTGCTCCTGCTTCCTCCCACAGTCCAGAAATGTGTGGTTAGATGTCTTTGACTCACCGTCACTGAGTGATTGTGTGAGCGTGCACCCAGGCATCCCATCCATCCTGGATGTCTTTCTGCCATACCCTGCGTTGTTAATGCATATTAATTAAAGTTTTTTGTATATTTACAGTATATACAAGTTAGACATGGAGAGTGGATCATTATATGGCTGGCAGAGCTGCCCATTATCTTCCAACTGCTACATTAAGTGATGCACCCAATAATCTGTCAATCTTTTTGTAAATGCCATCAGACATGACTCGATCAGGCGTAACTCGATGCAAGACTGCCTGTGTGTCTGTGTGTGTGCGTCTCCGTGCGAGTGTGTGTGCCCGTGTAACTAAATGGATATAACTAAATTTGTGACAAAATGGGTATCTCATCAGCACGGATTGGCTTATTGTTGCTTATTGTGAAGCATATCACTGCTGCTTCCTGGATATGGTGGAAAAATATATCCTGTTATATTGAAAGCAGTGTGTTTACCTGCTTGTCACCATGAACACGCTGGTGGCAGTGAGTTTGTGAAGCTTTGCCAAAGTGCCTGTCACAGACACGCCGCAATCATATTCGTCACCAGGGTATGTTCTGTCATCTCGTTGCGCTGACTTCCTCGTTAGGAAACTCAATTCTACCTAATGTGCTGTGACATAAAGCACAGTGATATAAATGAGACATGTTTGGGATTAAACAGCTTGTTAGCATATGAGAAAATAATTAAAATTATGAGAAGATAACACATTCACACACACTGCAGAATTAAAAAATGAATAAAAATAGGATATATAGATACATAGGAGAACTTGAGCAGGTGTCAGTTCCAGATTCTGTTTTAGATGTTCATAACTCATTAATCTGTAGGGCGATTGGCTCACGTTAATCCGAAACCTTTATCGCACATGAAGATAATAAAAAATCTATTATATTGAAATACCTGCCTGTGTTTTTTAAGGAATAGCAAAAAAAAAAAAATCAGTTAATATAACAGCATTTTGAGCAAAATATATAAAGTTATTTTGGGGAATGTCAGGAAATCAGCACGAGTTTATAAAATTTCACAAAGTGGGGAAGGTGGAATGAACCAAGAAGCCGTGAGTGTGAGAGTCCCTGTGGAGACGCTGTTACAGACACCAGATCCACATTAGTGCCGCCCAGCTCAGAAGCAGCCGCTGAGGCCGGCATACTAAGTGCCAGCAATGGCAGGGTGTTAAAGTGCATTAGTGTCATGTTCCCGAGGGCTCCCGAGGGGACAGCGACATGGGCTGTCTCAGGCTGCTTTCATGCCATGTTTAAGGCTTTGTTCCAAAGAAGGGACATTTGATGTAGCTATCCTGAAATGGCCACAGTTTGTCCCTAGAAAAGGTAAAATCCTACATGCGCACTTTGATAAATCCAGGCTAACAGTCACATCTCTGACTAAATGTCTGCTGATACAAAACAGAAAATAATAGAAGCTGTCTTTGTTAGTAAAGACAAGAAGTCTAACATCAGTATAAACATACCCTTTTGTCTGTCATTCTATCTA
>JAODKM010000037.1:5137348-5150168 GCA_026780845.1 Petrocephalus sullivani | reverse complement strand
CAGGGCACAGAGTGTCAATATCAGGCCCAGAAAGTAAAAATCCAGGCTAAGATATTGTTTCAACCAATCAGTTGCGCATAAGGAGTCACAGTCACAGAGTGCTCAACTAGTTGGTTGAAACAAAATCTTGATCTGGATTTGTACTTTCTGGACCTGAAATTGACACCTCTGGCAGGGAATAATCCAGGCAGGGAGTAACCCAGGACGGGGCGCCTACCCAATGCAGGGTACACACACACCTGCCTATTTGTCTTAGGTGGGCAAATAATTTAAAAACAACCACATATAAAGTGGCGCCATTTGTTCACATGATATGCAGATAAGCAGGTAGCTATGACGTCTGCTAAAGTACTGAGGAAGAGCATTCCAATTTGCCAAGTTATTGTTCTGTTATAGTGGACAGACAGATGGATCAATAAATGGAAACTATATATCAAAATATGGTGAACATTTCTAATGGGATATATAATGCTATATTTATTCCAGATTCTTAGCAAGTGCAAAGGATCCTTAGTGACTCCTACACCAGCATTGTCTCCAGTTACCGGGCTGGCATAACGAGGCGATCGGATTGGATGAATGAATCTCAGGATGAATTTCTGCCAGCACCAAAAGCTGCTGATTGGAGGGGGAAGACCCAGGGATTCAAAGAGAAATGGAGAATTCCCAACTATGCCCGGACATTAGATGGGAGGCACACAGTAGTACAGGCGCCACCAAACTCAGACACTCGGCTCTACGGTCACAGGGGCACCTTCTGCATTGTGCTGCTGGCCCTGGGGGATGCTGGGTATCTTTTCAGGGTGGTGGATCTGGGAGCTGCAGGCTGGCACAGTGATGGAGGGCCCACGCCCTGCCTCAGCATTTAGAAGAGACAGACTAGTTTTACCGAGTCGCGCCGTAATAGCACATATCGCGATTATCATTCCTACTATTCTAATTGGAAGCATGACTATCCAGAATGCATTTATATACAGGAAATCTAAAATTAAATTATAGATAGTCAAGTGAATCTTTTTCGCGTCAAATGGGCTTGCCATGTGTTATGCGTTGCGGTTTTGGCCTGTAGTGTCAGATATTCATTGATCTTACATTCCACAGCCTTTACATGAATCTATGACACTACTCATATAATAAAGTACTCAATGTACCTAAAGTGAGTTTTACTGTTTTTAACCTACTTTTCTAACTTATACAATTGAGTGCAACCCTATCATATAATGCTTTGCTCTGCGCAGCTTACAGCTTGCATCCTACTTTAGCTTCTAATAACAACTGTGCGAATGTTTTGATAATAGATTAAAACTAATTTACATGCCGTGAATTTTCAGGAAATCCTTTGGCAGACATGAAGAATATGTAAATTACCCATACAGAAATGACCAGCACAACATTACAAGTTTTACACATATATTATAAGCATCTTTTCTGCATATCTGCATTTATCAGATATTAACAATGGTTAAGGCATTTACGTAGGAAACAAGGTTTCTATTCCGAAGGCAACAGGATGATTAGAAAATGAAGGGCCAAAATTGCAATCATTATTCCTTTGCTTTTTTTCCCCAAATTTGTTAGATTGTGTTATTATAAACTAATTTAAAAAATTGGAACAAAACAAACAACATTAATGTAACTTCCTAAACGCTCGTTTGAGCTAATTTGTCTATTTTTTTTTTTTTTTACAAATCAGCAGATAGAGAGCTACCCTATGTACTCAGTCATCTTAATGTATTGATTATCCTGATACAGTTCATAAGATTAATGTCATAATACTGATTTACGTTACGCGTAAAATTCACTAAAAATGAGGAGCAGTACTTTCTATATGGCTCAAAATAAGGAAGGGGCCCTCCTTGGCAGGAGACGTGAATGAGATTCGCAGACTGCGTCTTGAGTGCTGTTTACATCAGACTGCCAATCGAGGCAGAGCAATAAAGGCAGTAATTGTACAGAGAGGCCCTTTGGAGCTCTGCAACAGGATTGCATGCCAGAGACATTTTACTAATCTATTTCCATTGCCTGTGGTTCTGTGGCGGAGCTGTCATCAGGAGGAATCGTATTAGTATGGCGCTTTGCATTCAGTGTGCTTTTACTTGTAAACAACCCAAGGACAACGACACACAGGGGTGTCATCAGTAACGGCACTCATAACCTAATCAAGCCAGGGGCAAGTGGCAAGACGCTCTGGTACTGGAGCAATGGCACTGGCTTCCACCATGATTCACAGACTGGGAGCTTAATTGTAGATCCTCTGGGCTTTACAAATAAGAGTTAACGATTGGGAATTTTGGTGACCTGTGAAACAGCTACGATCGAAGAACCCCCACACATCCAATGCCGCAAGTCTGTTGGGTATAATGACTGCTCTCTTAGATTGAAATGAGAGCACATTAAGTCCTTTGTGTGAATTAACTGAATTACCCTTTACAGCCTGAGGTATTGCAAGATAAAGGATTTCGAAGCAAGTTGTACCATCCATTAACTGCGCTGATGGAGCAGAGATAATGCTGTTTATGATGGGATGGCAATCTCGAGAAGTCTTCAAGTCGCGATCAGTAATAGAGTTTACTGGATTGAGCCGACGCCTCCAGGCAAAAGGAATCGCTGCAATTAGTCAAGTAGCAAATACAAGAAGAATGTCTTTAAACGGCAGTGTGTATCATCAGACAAAAAACAAGGATCGATTAACCCGAAAGCAGCTAAAAGCTAAGCCCTTTTAGAAACCCCAGCATTCATTAAGGCCCAGATAGTCATGTAAGAGTACCACAACATTGCATTGCGTATTTTTCTAACAGAAGGATCTAGTTCATTAAAATATCATCAGAAGATCAAGGCATTAGATGATTACACAATGTAAATATATTTGGGGTTCAAAAATATTTTGTCATTTACGAATCCATGCTTTTTTGTAAAGATCAGAAAATACATTTTCTGGATTGTTTCCTTCTACTTGAATCTTTTGAGCATATATTTGACAATATCTAGAGTAAAATTGGTACTGCAATGCTCATAGTGTTATGAGTAGGTGTTGTGGCATGTCCATGGCAGTAGGAGAACATCCATTCTAGGTGCTGATATACTGTAGTGCTGGTTGGACTCGCATGTGCGGCCATCCCTCGTGAGCCTTTGTAAGTGGCCTCTTGTAGTGCGTTGTTATTGCTAATATGTGTGTTCCCAGCTGTGCAGTGCGCATTTGCCTGTGTCTTATGTGAACCCTGTCTGATCCTCGCATGTCTTTAGTGTTGTATAAATTACCACCACGCGTACCTTACAGGAAATATAACAATTATTCGAATCAGCAACACCTGAGTGTCCATGTTGATGTCAACCTGGGTCTCCCACATAAGTTAACTTGTCCCTTAAAAAAAGGCACATTTCCGGACTTGATAAGCTGTCCTGTGTTGATAATGCAAAGTTAGCATTGTGGACCTTGCTGTATCTTCACCACGCTAATGCTCTGCTTCATGACTAGAAAGGCCAGAGGCTCAGGGAGTCACCCCACATGACATGAGGATATAACAGTGACTGGTGCTTTTCTGGCTCATTCCTTTTTCGGGACAGGAATGGCTGCTGGAATGAAAATAAAAGGGAAGCTACACAGAGGGTTGTGAGCCTAAATCATACTGATGTCTTTCTGCCGTATGGCTTCACAGGCGTCTCTTTGGTCTGTAACACGCCTAAAGTGAGTCACCAATGATATGCCGCACACAGCCCTCGACGTCACCCCCCCAGACGTACTGCCGGCACCCCGCTGACTGAGTGTCGCTTCTCCTGGTGTCTTTTTCTCCATTTCACATTTTTTTTATCTTTCCATTTTCTTTTTTTACATTATCCGCTAACCTCGCTAGTTCATTTAGACACTTTCTAGACAAATCTCAGATTTTATTTTAATCCCCCAGCCGGCTTCTTCTGCCTGCCACCTGGCTGTAACTTTTTCCAAGTGCTGTTTGTCTGGGCGTTTGTCATCGGGGGTTTGAGCCGGACAGGTGAGGAGAGTGCATGTGTAGCCCAGATTTTTTTCGTCCGGCGGAAATCATGCGTGTCAGCGCGTGTCAGCGGCATGGAAATTGACTGTTTGCTGTTGGTGGCAGCAGTGACTTTCACAGACCCAAGGTCAAGCAAGAAAGAGCAGAAGAAGAATTGTTATCAGAGATGCAGAGATTTGAAATCTTGGCAAGTATATTTGCTGGGGAGGGGGCTTCCAGGAAATTTTGTTTTAAGGATTTCTGATTTTAAAATGCCATATTACCTTAATACCACCCAAGCCTACCACCCAATACACTGCTTGTATTTGTAGTTTGTGCAAAACATCTGCCTTCACCTGGCCGATGTAAACGTTAGTATTAGTAGCATGGACCAAAAGTTCCGAATGCTGATAAAATAATAATCAGCTATGGCATCACGTCGAGGGTGAAAGATATAAACCTGCAAGTTACTAACGTTTGCGTGTGTCAATATCTCACTCCCGAGAGCAAAGAAAGAAGAAGTGCGTCTGTAGTTATCATCTCGCACTCACCTTTTTTCCTTCTCGATTTGATAGTCATCCTCACGTGTCAAGTGAATCACCTACGGCGGCTCACTGCGCTCCAGTGAAAGTTTTGCACTGGGGTTTTGACAGTTTGGGGGCGGGGCTTATGGGCTCTTTTTGTGGTGAATGCGAACCCGTTAGCGAACAAAGTAGTCTGCAATGTGCAAATTCTAGCTACTGTCACTAAAAATCCAGACATCTACCCTATTAAGTGTAGTATGGTTACCAGTTAGACAAGAGCACTGGTCAGGAAGTTCTGTTGGGGACCCCTGGCCTACCTTGTAGTGTAAGTATGACGTGTATGTAAAAGTACTAATTAGGTGTCATTTTATTGTCTTAAATGTATATGATCATAATCAAAGGCTGTTCTGCTGAACAAAACCTTGAGAAACTTATGCATGCATCTCCACTAGATTGGACTATTGTAATGGTCTCCTGACTCGTCTAACCCAAAAAGACCATCAAACAACTTCGACTCATTCAAAATGCTACTGCTCAAAACTTAACTAACTCCAAGAAGATAGAGCACATTCCAATTCTTAGAGCTCCAATTCTTAGACACTTACACTGGCTCCCTGTCGCCTACAGAATCGATTTCAAAGTACTACTTACGGTCTACAAATCAATGAATGGTTTAGCCCCAGATTATATTGCTGATATATTTGAAGAATAAAACCTGATAGGTCTCTTAGATCAGTAGGGACTGGTCAGCTACTGGTGTCTAGAGTTGAAACAAATCAGGATGAAATGGCATTTAGTCATTACGCAGCTAGACAGTGGACTCGCCTTCCAGTGAGCATAAAAAATGCCCCAAATGTTACTACTTTTAGGTTCTTACTGAACACAGTTTTATTCTTGACTGCTTCCACAAAATTGATGTAACGGCACGTTTTTTACTTTTAATATCTGTTCTTAAAAATTTATATACTTTTCATTTTTAATTCTCATATTTATTCATATGCTTTTACTTATGTCTCTTTTTACTTTATGCATTTTATTTTCTTTAAAGCACTCGGAATGACCTTTGCGTACGGAAGTATGCTATAAAGATATCATTGACTTTGATTATACCGTGTATATACCGTGTCTCTATAACGTTAGTTTTATTTCCTGCAGTTTTCGCCGCCACTTGGGGTACTGTAGCAGGCTGTAGCTTCCTTTACATGAGCAGATGGAGATACCCTATTGTTGGTTCTTCTCCGCACTTTATGTACTGTGTATTGTTGTATTGTACTGTGTTATGTACTTTTTTCACTTGATGTTGTGGGTCATATTTCTGGGTAATTTGGATCTGACATACAAACAGAGAGGAAAGTCAAAGGAAGCCAGTATATGTGTTTTATAGTTTTATTTTTACATTATGGATATTACATAGGTGTGTTTTCTTTTCCACAGTTATTAGATTTGCTGGGGGATTTTCTAACAAAGAATGTTGTCTCACACAATGCCATTATAACCCATGTCAGGACTGAGTAACACGCACTTAGTAAGATAATGCAGGTTAAACTGGACACCCTAAAACGTGCAAAAAAATGTGTATGCGGCAAATGTAGTGTGCACCCCGGTGTATCATGAAATTACTGCAAAGACTGTGATTGAAGAGTGGCAAATGATTACTTGAAAATTTGTCAAAAAACAATTTTATGGATGGGTGGATTCATTGAAAATGTCTTATAAGTATTGTATGTGTGTTATGCATATATTAATATTGCTGCATCTTCTAGTAATAATTACAATATTGAAATTTATAAACTTTAGGCCTCCAAAGCAATGACTCTTAGCACTGAAACACCCAATATCAATTAGCGTCGTGACAGGGAGTCTTATAATAGTGCTGATATTGGACGGACCTTGGGTTGTCAAGGGCTGATTAATGACAATCTGATATACTGACAATGAATTTGTGCCTTTTAGTTGCATACATTTGTATGAAATGACCGTAAATGGCTTTAGTAAGACATTGGCTTAAATTGGCTTTCTGTTCAGCTGGGATAAAAATAAGCGCCAACACACAGCCCAAAGCCCTTTGGTGTCACGGGCAGGTTCTGCCACTCTGCAGTACTGGCGGGGCTTCCTGCTAACCTCCTATGTGTCCCTCATTACCGTCTCCTTGCTTGCTTGCTTGCTTGTTGTGTTCCTACCTCATCCTTGGCTTGGCTTCCTCATTATCCTCATGTCATTCACCGGTGCTGCTCTCCCTTTAGTCTGTCTCTTCCCCTCTACTGCCGGGTGTTCTTCCTCTGTCCCTGGCGAGCTCAGCCCCCGCCTCCCCCTTCCTCACGGTATTGCGTGCACAGCCAGTCCCCCGTAGATGTTCCGTCCTCCGCGCCGGCTCGGACCCGTCTGCTCCCCACTCCCATCCCAAGCAGCCTTCGTTCAGCGGGAAGGGCTTATTCCCATTTGGCCCGGTTGTCTTGGACCGTGCCCACTGGCCCACAAACCACTGGTCAGCGCTCACCTCGCAACTAACGATCGGGCCCGAGCTAGCTTTTGTCTACAGATATCTCAGAGATTGTCCCACTACTGTTGTGCGGGATACTGGCACTGAAAAGGTACCGCGATACCGTATTTTTTAAATGGTATTGCATTTCCATAGTGCTAGCACTAATTGCCAGCTGTTTGATGATGGCGCCACTGTTTGGCTGTGCCTCCATCTTGGTCTCTGTTTCCATGTCTCTCTTATTGTCTTTCATTTGTCTCTTTACCGGTATTTGTCTCACTGACATAGACTGAAATTCACTTATGGAAATAGTCAGCTATGGTTCAGTTCCAATTTCAGCAGAATGTATATATTCATTTTCTTACCCCTCTGGTATGGCGAAGTTCCCGCCGTTTGCTCATTGCTCCCGGCTGGGAGTGTGCTGGTACCCCGGGGGACCCACCATCGGAGGAGGGGGAGTAGGGCTCAGATGCTTCAGAAGCTGTTTACTGTCGCAAACTGACATCTGCTACCTCTGGCCTACCAAGAGCCGAGTATAATCGGGAGCTACATAGCTGGATCGCACCCAGACAGACATGTTCTTCTCATGTTTACTGACATGCTTCTAATGTTGCAGCCTGTGCAGTCAGGCAGTGTTTATCATGACGGTACCACTACCAGCTAACGTTAACACGCGGGTAACAGCAGGCCAGAAGGGCTCTAGTGTTGATCTTCTTCAGAAAGTGACAGCCAGGGTTTTACTTCTTTATTTTCTAAATTTCTGGCAATATTACTTTTAAATATTTTAACTTTTTGATATGTAACTTTATAAAGTATTCATATAACAACTGGAAATTTTTTACGCAATTGCACTCAGTTTACATTAGCTTTACAGTGAAAAAGACTAAATTCATAATTTCTCAGATTCGCCCATGTATTGATGTGTGACGTAAGAATGCTGTTTTGGAAGGGAAGAAGCATTGCAGTGCAAATATAAAAAATGTGCAGTGCAGATATTATTGTCATTCCTCAACTTGTCTTAAAGCGTTACTCACAGAAATTGAAATTCTTGACAATTGTAAGCAGATAATTGTTCATTATGAAAGCTGTTTTTGCCATTACGTGTATTTAATTAAGAAATTGCAGAGGCTCATTTAGTCATTGTTTTCAGTCGCAGCTCATTTTAAATTTCTTTTGCCTGTAATGAAGTGTCTATACTTCATGTTCCAGTTGAGCGACCCCTAATCATTGTCTCTCGACGGCACAAGAACATTCTGTCCTTCCTGCAGGCAATCAATATTTCAGCAGATTAGACAGGAGCTCGCATTAATAAGTCCAGGCATAAACATTGCTTTCTCTAAATAAATTATTTGTGAATCGCATTTTCTTGTTGTTTTTATTAGTGAAGGAAAAAATATGCATGAATGTTTTTCATTTCATTTTATTCATGTACCATTACATATGTGCAGTTATGCCTTCACTATATAGGAGCCTTCAATAAATGTATTTATGAATGTATGGCACTTGCGTCCTCAGGCAACTTATGATAGTAGTAAGAGCAAATTCTACATACGCGCAGAAATGAAGTCACTTCTTTTACTGTCTAAAGAATAGCACAGTTAATTATGTTGCGGCAGAACTGCTGTATCTTGGATGTAAAACATTAGTAAGCTATCGGGGAAGAAAAAAAGGGCTACAAAGTTTGAGATTCTTCTCATTTTTATTTTGAAAGGGTAGGAATTCCAATTGCCAGCACAGAACATCTTACACGGCCTTTTCAATTCAATACACAAAAAGATTTAACCGAGTAGCAAGGGGAATAAAGGCTGAGGAATTCAGTCGGCCTGACCGGGCCAAGTAAAGCTGGTCCTGTATTATCTGCTGGTAATAATACAACCCTTGCAATACAGAAATACTTTATTGAAAAACTGACATGAAACACTTTTAATTTTTTGTCCATCATATAGCTCAGTGGTTGCAAGTTGACACTTTGATTTACAGAGAATTACAGGGATTTATTTTTCAAAATGTCAAAGATCTGAAGGCCAAGGACCTGTGGAAAATGATGATGGTAGAGACTGATAATAGTGGGGTCGTGTTTTTTCCTGTATTTCTTGGTATGGTACTGTATACTGCATTTAGGATGCTGAACTTATTTTATAGTAATTTCATAAAAGTTTAAGTCTAATTCTGCTGAGAAAAGAGATCACATCTGCTACTTTCTCCTAAAAATTGTCTTAATGCCCATGTGAGATATTCAGATTGCATAAATACAACTGTGTTCAGTTTATGTTTCAAGAGGCCCACCTTTCAGTCAAGCTAATATATTATTATTATTATTCACATTAGAGGAAGTGTGAGAGACAGGAGGTGATGGGGCTGCTGGGTGGCTCTGGAAAGAAATGGAAATGACTTAAGTTCAGTAGAAGCAAGACAACTACAGTCTGGAAGCAAAACTAGAATCAGAGACGTGAGTGTAATTTCGAGAACCAGCGACAAGTATCTGGTATAAATGAAACTTTTGCTGAGTATATATGGAGCCTGCAACATCTGGTGTAATTTAATGTAAGATAAAATTATGAAAATTATGAATAAACAAATAGAATACGTCTCTTTGCCGACCGTGTCTTGCTCTTCATAGGTTGGGGGTCGTAGCACAGGGTCGGCCAACATGTGGCACCCCTGGAGCTGGGGGTTAAGGGCCTTGCTCAAGGGCCCGCTGACATGTGGCTGTTTGGCCCAGGCTGGAGCTGGGGGTTAAGGGCCTTGCTCAAGGGCCCGCTGACATGTGGCTGTTTGGCCCAGGCTGGAACTGGAACTGGTTACTTTCTGACATACACACATAGGCTTAGATGTCAAATACGACTTTAATGTGTACATCTGCTTAAACCAGGCACAAGCAAAGGTTAAGAAAAGTTTGCACCCCTCTCATAGGTTAGTCGCAGGTCTGAAGTATGTTATTCAAACACACAGATTGATGCAATCACCTCAGGATCACACGTTAGCTATTCGCAGGTGATGTAGTCCTGTTGGCTTCATTGAGCTGTGACCCCCAGCATGCACTGGGGCAGTTTTCAGCCAAGAGGCCGGGATGAGGATCAGCACCTCTAAGTGAAAGGCCGTAATTCTCTGCCGGTAAAGTGGAGATTGCCTCCTCTGGGTAGGAGATGAGTTACTGTCTCAAGTGGAGGAGTTTAAGTATCTTGGGGTCTTGTTTACGAGTGACAGGAAAATGGAGCGGGAGATTGACAGGCGGATGGGTGCAAAGTCAGCAGTTTTATTGCGGTGAAGAGAGAGTTGAGTCAGAAGGTGAAGATTTAGATTCATCTGTCGATCTACATTCCTACACCTATGGTCTCCAGCGTTAGGTAGTAACCATAGGTAGGAAGGTAGAAAGAACATGATGCCTGAAAAATGCGCTGTCTTCTTTCTGTCCTGAGAAGGCCTTGTTATCCCTCTAGGAGCTGGAGGAGGGGGCTGGCCAGGGGGAGGTCTGGGCATCCCTGCCTAGACTGCTATCCCAGTGACTGGTTGAGCGGTGGATCAGTGGAGGCCGAAGAGCATATCACTGAGCGTATTAATCACATGCCAACACCATCAGCTGATCAACCTGTTTATACTCAGGTATTTAAAATGTTTTCCCCCTGGCTGTGCATCTCTCTACCTTGGAGCAATATACTGAATGTCCCACCTGCTTGTCACACACCATACATGTTACATAGAGAATTCGGACCATCTCCTGAAATATAGGCAGTCCGTGAGGAATAAGCTTGTAGAAAAGATAATCCAGATTTGGAATATGGAAAGTGAGGGGGCGTTATATTTCGTTTCGAAAGGACGAGCTGGATTATGTGTTTTGAAGCTTGCAAGGACACCCATGATCTGACTGACTGCAAAACATCTTGCACACAGTTCTGTGAGGAGCCTGATGATACTGAAGTGTGCCCAAACAATACACCCTTGTTGTTAAAAGACTTTGAGAATGTGTCTTAATGACAAAAAGATAATGGTCATGATGATAAAAAGGAACCAGCTTTGAAATGCTTCAAAGTTAAAAGGAATGAACTGAGACCTAAATTACTGAGTGCTAAAAGTAAGAGTAATTACAGTATAAGGTAGAATAAGGTAAAACAATAGCTCTGCAGTGGGACCCCATAAGCAGCATGGGAGGGACTTATTATGGGATTATGGGTAGAGTGCCTAAGGGTCACAGTGATACTGTTTTAGCCAGTCCAACATTTGTTAATGATTTTAATACATTTTAGGGAGATTTTACAACCTCGACTTTAGAAACAAGATTAGTGTTACCTGTGCCAATGTGCTGAATCTAGGAGCCCTTCAGTCCATCTGACAGAAGGAGGTCAAACCCAACAAAGTACGCCGACCTAATGGTCTTTCAAGTCTCCGCTGCTCTGAAGAGTGTCCTAACAGGATTGTTCTGATTATTATTGAACACCCACATAGTGCAAAATACATGGAAACTGGAGTTTATTAGACCACTGCCCAAACAGACAGGAAGAGTTGAATTACTTTTGTCCTGCGGCTTTGACTTACATTCTAGCCAAAAGCAGTCATCTCATGCGTTACAGAATATCTGGACCCACTGCAGTTTGCTTCTGGGGCATAGAGAGGATGCCACTTTTATCCTAATTAACACTGATACCAGTCACCTTCAGCCAGCTATGGCTTATGCATGGATTTTATTTATTGATTTAATTTCCTCTTTTTACAACATGCAGGATTGTGTTTTATCTCCTGCTTTATTTTCAATTTACACCAATGAAATGAAAATTTTAAGTGATGACTTCAAGTTATTCAAGTATGCAGACGATGTGGATAAGGACAATAATAACAATGAGTTCAATGAGCAGGCCTCAGAGCTATAAAGCTGGCGTAAATGAAATTTTTTTTATTCATTTATGCTGTCAAAACAAAGCAGTTTATATTAAATAATGCTGAGCCCCTGCCAACGCGTAACCGTGATGCTCATTATCAACATATTTAAATATCTTGGAACAAACTAAATTTTACAGAATATGTTGAATTTATCTATGTGAAGGCCAGCTAAAGGTTGATTTTAATTAGAAAATTGAAGGGGCTTGGAGTCAGTCAGAATGGTTTTGGAAAGATTAGCCTAGATGAAACCTAACTTGTCTTTGTTTGCCTGTTTGGTATGGACACTGATCAACAAAAATAAGCAATCTAGAATAATAGCAGTTTGGAAAATCCCTGGCAGCCTGCATCAGTCCATGGATGAATTGTATAGAGAGGCAGTGGCAATGATGGACAGAAAACATTCCCTCCATTCTGAGTGTCGGTCACTGCCCTCGGGAAGGAGTTATAGAACAGTTCTGCCAAAGAGTACAAAGGCAATAAATCTTACGAACACACTGTAATGATGTGCTATTATTTTGAAAGTTTATCTTTTATTAATTGATTGATTGATCCCTGTCTATTATAACATTGATTTTTTTATACTTATACAGCATGCATTAGTATACCTTTTTATATACTTTTATACTACACAGTGAGATCAAAGGCAGATTTCCAGTCCACAGCTTGCTTGCGGACCCTTTTCTGTCTCTGGATATTGCCCCTGTACCTCACACAGCTTGCTTGCGGACCCTTTTCTGTCTCTGGATATTGCCCCTGTACCTCACAGAGCTTGCTTGCTGACCCTTTTCTGTCTCTGGATATTGCCCCTGTACCTCACACAGCTTGCTTGCTGACCCTTTTCTGTCTCTGGATATTGCCCCTATCCCTCACACAGCTTGCTTGCTGACCCTTTTCTGCCTCTGGATATTGCCCCTGTACCTCACACAGCTTGCTTACGGACCCTTTTCTGTCTCTGGATATTGCCCCTGTACCTC
>JAODKM010000037.1:5118974-5137248 GCA_026780845.1 Petrocephalus sullivani | reverse complement strand
TGGATATTGCCCCTGTACCTCACACAGCTTGCTTACGGACCCTTTTCTGTCTCTGGATATTGCCCCTGTACCTCACACAGCTTGCTTACTGATCCTTTTCTGTCTCTGGAAGCTGGACGGAGTGGAGCTAGACAGGAGACAGGGGAAAAAGTGCTTGGTAAGTGTCTTAATCATTTCACACACCTCGCACTAGGCGGGAGTCAGGACTGGGCTTTTAAACAGGCAGGGTAAATCAGCGTGTAGCGCAGGCAGCTGCTCTCAGCCACTCGCATGCGGGGAAGGGGGCGTGACAGAACCCCAGTTTACGACCAGATGGGAGATGGAGGTTCTGGGTTGACAACCATACTCGGTCACCTGGTTGGTACTTTGGGCCTGGGCTGCGCCTGTGATCCGCGTGTCGTTTCTGTATGTCGGCCTGTCTGCGGAGGTACTGTTGAGCCTGCTGCCATACCCGTTTGCTGCGTTGGTACCACTCCTCTATGGCCTCTGTGGATCGGGAGTCCCAAGGAAAGAGGGGTGGCTGATATCCCAGGACGAACTGAAACGGGGAGAGGTTAGATGCTTGACACCCTGGGTCTTGAGTAGGTTGGTCAGAGGAGCGGCCACGGAGCAGAAACCCTTAATGAATCAACGGTAGAAATTGGAGAAGCCAAGGAAGCATTGTAGGTCCCTAGTGGTAGTGGGTTGGGGCCAATCATGGACCCCTCCTACTTTGTCTTCATCCATCTCCACCCCACCAGGCCGGATACGGTAGCCCAGGAACTTCACAGAGGAGCGGTGGAATTCACATTTCTCGCCTTTCACGAACAAGTGATTATCTTTCAACCTTTGGAGGACCCGGCGGACATGCTGTACATGTTGATCAAAGGTGTCAGATTGTATAAGGATGTCATCGATATATGCAATGACAAAGCGATTGAGCATATCACCTAAAATGTCTCCGATGAATGGATGGACTGTTTGCTAACCCATAGGGAATCACGAGATATTCGTATTGACCATTGGTGGTTATGAACGAAGTCTTCCACTTATCCCCTGCCTTGATCCTGATCAGGTTATATGCACTACGCAAGTCCAATTTGATGAATATACAGGCTGACTTTAGTTGTTCCAAGGCTGAGGGGATGAGTGGGAGTGGCTCTCTGCATTTTTTGTTGATGGCATTCAGTGCATGATAGTCGATACAAGGACGAAGTCCCCCATCTTTTTTGTTGACAAAAAAGAAACCCGACGAGATAGGGGACGTCGAGGGACGGATGATACCTTGCTGGAGAGCTTCTTTGACATACGTTTGCATAGACTCTTCTTCTGCACGTGAGAGGGAGTAGAGGCGTCCTTTAGGGAGGATGGCACCCTCCAGCAGCTCAATAGCGCAGTCCGAGGATTGGTGAGGGGGCAGCCCAAACGCCTGCGTTTTGCTGAACACATCATGGAAGTCCTTGTACTGGGAAGGGATGTCTGACATGTTGTCGGGTTGTGGACTTTCAACAGAGGACACCCTACACGGCACTGCAAAACAATTTGCAAAACAGTCAGATGACCAGGACTGGAGTTCTCTCGTCTTCCAATCTATAACAGGGTTGTGGGTCTGTAACTAGGGATGGCCAAGAATGACTGGGTCTTGTATAGAAGAAATGAGGAGAAACTGGATTTGTTCCACATGCAACACCCCCACCTGCACTTGCAGAGGAAGAGTTTGGCCGGTTACCTGACCAGAGCATAGAGGAAAGCCATCCATTCCGCGTACAATAAGGGATATCTGAAGGGGTTCCTGAGGTATCTGATTTTTTGCCACGAACTCTTGAGTCCAGAAGGGCATTTTTCCAAATCTGCCCCCAATCCCAACTGAAAGAAACCGGTACAGACATTTGATTGCGGGTAACCATAGCGGCTGAAAAGGCTCCTACGTGAAGGGATTCCGACAAAGTCCGAGGTGGCGGTATCGGACAGAGGCTACTGGAGCCGGAGCAGCCGCTCTGCCAGGGTTAGAGGCACTCGTCCAACTTGCATGGGTTCGGGCTCAGCCGGATGAGGGTTCGGAATGGGTCATGGAGTGTCGGGCCTCGGAAGTGGGCGGCGCTGCGTCCGGATGGTATTATCCAGTGTTATGGATAGTTGCACATACACCTCAAACGAGCGTGCGGCTCCTCGGCAGGAGATCTCCACTTGCAGTTCCAGATCTAAAGCCCGTCTGTAAAGCACCTGCAGACAATCAGTCGGCTAACCCAAACCCGGCACAAGGATGCAGAACTCCAAGGCAAAATCCGTGGCAGACTGGTTTCCCTGGTGTAAATCGCATAACCGGTTGCCCCTACTGCGCCCCACTGCAGGATGATCGAACACCTCCTTGAAGGCAGTTTGAAAAACCCCGGGATGAAAGGAGGAGCGGACTGCTCTCTGCCCAGTGGGCGGTTGCCCATTCCAGAGCACGTCCACTAAGGAGGGAGATGACGAAATGAACCCGGTCTTCGTCGCACTGGAATTGCTCCTGGTGGTGATCGACGTACAGTCCGCACTGCATAAGGAAAGCCCAGCAGGAGTCAGGATCGCCGGCGAATTGGTTTGGCATGGCCACGGGAACCGAGGACAGTCACCGTGGAGGAGTAGTAGGCAGCGGGGTTGCAGCCACCATGCCCTGCTGCATTTCCCCCACCAGATCGGTAAGAAGCATGATCTGTGCTTGGGCGTCTTGTAGCTGGGTGCGCAGGTCTGGGTCCATTCTCTGCGGCGAGGTATTCTGTAAGGAATGGGACGGGACAGACAGAAGGGCAGAACCCCTTCCTTTATTTAGGAGCTTCAGCCAGGCAGCAAAACCCGGTAAAACCGCAGCCAGGGTCGGACTGAACGGGTCGGAAGGCGGGAGGTCAGAAGTCGGGGCTGGAGACGGAGTCATGGTGCAGAAGGTCCGCAAACCAGGAGGTCAGTCCAGGGACGCAGACGAGCGACACGGGGAGATCACGGCGGGGATGACTGAGGAGAGGCAGGATCAGGCGGGGAAGAAACTGGGCTGGAGGGGAGAGCGGGCAGGGCAAGCTGGACGGAGCGGAGCTAGACAGGAGACAGGTGAATACCTCGCACTGGGCGGGAGTCAGGAATCAGTGTGTAGCGAAGGCAGCTGCTCTTAGCCACTCGCATGCAGGGAGGCAGGTGTGACAGCTGATCCTTTTCTGTCGCTGGATCTTGACCCTGTACCTCCTACCTACTTAACTTCTGCTTTACACCATTCCATTGCCTACTTGGCATTGCAATTGGTTATGTGAGGCCATGGATGCCCACTCCATGAAGCTCCTGGTGCTGGGGTTGATGCCAGAGGAAACTTGGAACTCTGCAGTTTTTGAGTCAACAGGTCATTGGCGACTTTCATGCATTATGCACCTCAGCACTCAGCGAACCCGTTCTGTTCCTTATTGTGGTCTGCCACTTCATGACTGCGCTGTTCCTCAGTACTTTCACTTTGCAATAATACACCTTACAGTTGACTGTGGAATATCTAGCGCGAAAGAAATTTCACAAATTCGCTAACTGCAAAGGTGGAATCCTACAGTATAACAATACCACTATTGAATTCATTGAGCTCTGCCGAGTGACCCATTCTTTCACAAATGAATGAAACACCTGAATTCATTGTCTAAGAGATGTGCCCCAACGCTTTTGTCCATATAGTGTAAATGTTTCAAAATACTCAAGACATATGAAATGAACTATGCTTTCATGGCTCTAGCTCATGTTCTAGCTCATGGGGCATGTTTTGATGGATTTCAATGAAAATTATTGAGAACACACTATTTAATATTATTAATATACATTTATTTTGGGGAGCTAAAGAACATTTCTTCAAACAAATTGATACATCTAGAGTATAATTTTAAAGTTAATCCAACCTTTTATTACAAATTCACTGCTCGGTCCATAATTTGTTTTAGCCCTAGAAAGAAAAAATCAGCCCCCCCCCCCCTCGGCACACAAGCTGTCCGCCCCCTCTTCAGCACCATTAACACCTCTTTTATTGAAAATGAGACACAGTCACTCTATCAAAGTCTCCTTGAAACTAACTCAAGTCTACTTCTGATGTTTGCCTTTGTCTGTATTATATAATATAATATAATATTATATTATGTGTATCACTGCATTACATAATACATCAATATAAAATATATTGATATATAGTAATTTGGAAAACAGTGGAACCCTGCCTCTGCTGCTTTGGTTACCGCAGTTTCAGTTATCCGAAAATATCTGATATAATAAACACATACATTTCACTTGTGTACTGTGTCCACACCTATCTGTGTAACCTTATGATAACATAAGAAATGTTTTATAGACAATGCTAAAAGAGAAATATATATAATAAGAAAATATTGTTAACGAAGTGTAGAATGTGTAACGACTGAACATGAAGATGGTACAAAAGAGGGCCGTGCTTGTGAATGCATGTGCATTTGTGCGTGGTGTTTTGAGACACCACAGTGCATTTTCCACATAATTCATGTGCTACCTTGAAAAAGACTGCCCCCCTATCAGTACAGTAGCACCTCCATATTCCCAGGTGATCTGTTCTAAGATGGGTAGATAGTTGAAACCACGGATAATGGCGAACTACTGTATCTGCGGACCCCACGTATGTTATTTTTGGGTACTTACCTCTACATGTGGTAAAGTTTAATTGATTAATTAAGCACATTAAGACATTAAAGACATTAAACACAGTAATAATAAAGCACCTTGTACATAATTGTACAGTACTGTACTCCGTCGGGGATTCTGACGTAATAGCCTAATGGTCATGAGATGACAGAGCGATGAAAAATTATCATGTTTCAAGGGTGATGATGGAGTAATGAAAGTCAGGCTTTTTATACCCCTCAAAGGATGAAGAAACAATGCGAAGACATAGCGCTACACAGTAAAAGAGTTCAATATGTAGTGCGTGCTGAACCACCTTTCTGCAAGCCCTGTTGTCCTTTTTGGAAATATATGCTTTTACTCTTCTGTTTCCTGCACATCCAACACAGAAAAAAAAATCACCATTCGAGATTCCTTTATTTGTCACATACGTAGTTATACAAGCAGAACATGCTTGTATAACATGCTTGTATACACCTGGTTGCTCTGAAGATGGTGCATACATATAGAAAATATAGAAGGTGTAGAAAGTATATAGCATATGCATATGAATAAGTACTAGTATACCTTATACAGTGTGCATACGTATAAGTACTAGTATACCTTATACAGTGTGCATATGCATAAGTACTAGAATACCTTATACAGCGTGCATATGTATAACCTTATACAGTGTGCATACGTATAAGTACTAGTATACCTTATACAGCGTGCATATGTATAAGTACTAGTATACCTTATACAGCATGCATATGTATAAGTACTAGTATACCTTATACAGTGTGCATACGTATAAGCACTAGTATACCTTATACAGCGTGCATATGTATAAGTACTAGTATACCTTATACAGTGTGCATACGTATAAGCACTAGTATACCTTATACAGCGTGCATATGTATAAGTACTAGTATACCTTATACAGTGTGCATACGTATAAGTACTATCAATCAATACATCAATGAAATGTATTTATAAAGCACATATAAAACAACTTCCGTGCTGTACAAGTATAAAACAATAAGTCAGCAAGTACTATACTGCGTATATACTTAATATACATCGCGCACTATCACAACAAACCACAGGACACAAATCAATGAAAAAAAATAAAAAGAATAAAGTAAAAATAAATACAATAATAATAGTAATAAATAAGATAAAATAAAACCAGCTTAAAATCAGGACAAATGAAGAGCGCATGAAAACAGTTTTAAGCAGGGTTTTAAAGCGATTAAGATTCTGGGCAGCCCTCAACTGCAAGGGGAGGCTGTTCCACAGGCTGGGAGCTCTACCACCTCTAGTTTTAAGCTTTGTTCTGGGGACATGCAATAATTGGTGGTCAGAGAATCGCAGGGCTCTAGATGGGGAGTACGGAGCAAGAAGCTCCGACGGGTAAACAGGGCCAAATTATTTAGGCTTTTAAAAACAAAAAATAATACTTTAAACTGGATCCTGAAATGTACAGGAAGCCAGTGGAGGGAGGCCAGTATGGGCGTCATATGGTCACGTTTTCTTTTCCCGGCCAGAAGGTGAGCTGCTGCATTTTGAACGGCTTGTAGTTGTTGAAGTTGTGACTGAATAAGACCTATGTATAGCGAGTTACAGTAGTCAATGAATGACAAAATCATGAATTACCATCTCGAACTCTTCAGGGGGGATGTAGTGCTTAATAAGTTGGAAAAAGGTGGACCTTACAACTGAGCTAATCTGTTCATCCAACTTAAAGGCCGAGTCAAAAATTACCCCAAGATTTCTGGCATACTGATGAGAAAACGATGCCAGAGATCCAATAGCACTGTCATAACCACTAAGGAGATTAGACTTTCCAAAAACAATAATTTCTGTTTTGCTTTTATTCAGTCTAAGAAAGTTTATCTCCATCCATGTTTGAACATCTCTGAGACAGTTCAACAAAGTCTGAAACGATGGGTGACTATTTGATGGGATAGACAAATAGATTTCAATATTGTCAGCAAAACAGTGGAAGGCGATCTTGTGCTTCCTGAAAATGGATCCCAGTGGAAGCATATACAATGAAAACAGAATTGGACCTAAGATGTAGCCTAGGGGTACCCCACAGCTAAGCAAAGACACTGTGGATGAATATTTCCCTAGCTGGACTGAGAAACTCCTGCCTGACAGGTATGATTGGAACCATTTAAGAGCAGAACTTTTAATTCTAACACGTCTCAAGGCATGATAACAGGATGCTATGGTCTACTGTATCAAAAGCTGCAGTCAGGTTCAATAGAACCAGAATGGCAGAATTGCCAGAGGCAGCTGCTAATAGCAAATCGTTAAACACTCTTATAAGAGCAGTTTCTGTGCTGTCGTGCCTTAAAACCAGACTGAAATATTTAAGAGATCCCATTAAATTCAAGGTGTGCCTGTAACTGGTTATAAATGACCTTTTCTAAAATTTTAGATAAAAAAGGGAGTTTAGAAATGGGCCTGAAATTGGAGAGGACAGAGTGATCCATGTTGGTCTTTTTGATCAGCGGTGGTACTACAGCATGTTTAAAGGCAGCTGGAACACAGCCAGACATCAAAGATGAGTTAATTAATTCCGTAACATATAGTTCAATGGAATTCAATACATCCTTGCAAAGGTGTGGTGGAATGGTGTCAAGGGGACAAAAGCAGGCCCGCAGATGCTTAATTATTTCACTTAGGGTAGAGAGAGAAACTGGTTCAAAATGATGAAAAAGAGCTTGGCAAGTAGAAAAGGTGGAGGGGTCTAAAGCAGAGGTAGATGGTAAACATCTAATATTTGCAAATTTTATCTTTAAAAAAGTTAAGAAATTGTTCACAGAGTGCAGGTGAAGGTTCAATAACAGCAGAATCAGAAGGATTAATTAAACTATTCAGAGTATTAAAAAGAACACTGTTTTTGACAGTTGTCACAACCTCTGAGAAGTGTTGTGATCTCGCTGTTCTAACTGCGCTCTGAGACTCCTGAAGACTGTTTCTGAAGATGTCCAGTGAGATTTGAAGATTGTCCTTCTACCACCTTCTCTCAGCCCGCCTGCATGAGCGTCTGAGAGCACGCGTGGTCTCATTTAGCCACGGTTCAGTCGCTGGTTTTGAGCATTTAATCCTCGTAGGAGCTACTGAGTCCAGAGTATTAGAACATGTAGAGTTGAACAGTTCACACAGTTCATCCGTATTGAGATTACTACAATTTGCACTGATAAAGAGTCGTTAAAAGCAACAGATAAACGAGCGGCAGTTGAAGGGTTAATGGTGCACACACGTAGAGCCGGAGCGCGAGGTTTAACGCGGGAGGATGGCAGCGTGACAGTAAACAAAACCGCAAAATGGTCTGATATGGTCCGATTTAATCATTTTTTAGAAATTGAAAACAATATTCCTTTGTCATTCCTCATCCCCAATATCATCTTTGATTTAAAAACAAATATTTAAAACCTAACTTTTACAATTCCTTTTGTAATTTCATACACTCCCTGAGTTAGAGTTGCACTGAGTAAAATTTTAGCATTAATATAAGCCTTGCGTTTCTGCACTCTACTGCAAGCAAATGTCTGCACCTTAATTTCAATCCTTTTCATTTGGTTCAACCAGCATGAAAATGATATTAATGGACATATTTAACAGAGCACAGCAGGGGGACAGTAATATTCACTTACTGTCCTGTATTCCAGGCAACTCAGCCTGTATTAAAGGATTTAGGTCTGACTTCAGACCATTAAGCAGACAGCTGGACGGCATTGGTGGCCGCTGACCAGAATGTTTAGTCAAGCAAACGCACGCTTCATAACTATTAGTGGTCCCCCATGTGTAATTTCAGACCTGGTAACATATTAGTCACCACTATAAATATTACAGTAAATAGTAGAATATTCATTGCAGTGTAGCACGAAACATTTTCCACTGGTTGCCAATATCAATCAGATATACTCCTACACGTATTTAGCCTCTGCTAATCCTTCTCAATCTTTCAGTTGTGTGACTATTAACCAGCTGAGCTGATGCTCAGAAAGCAATGCTGACCAAATTATGTTTTTCACAATTTTCAACAAATGCGCCCTTTTCTGAAATGCAGTTATTGTGCGACTAGGAATAGAGTTAATGGAGTGAATTGGTTAAAGTATAAGTCCATTAACAGCTTTAGATTACTGCCTTTCTCTACATTACACGTGCAACTCAAACACACCAATCAAAAGGCAGAACACCGTCATACCTGTAAATCAAATTTGTACCCTCACTATAGTTTTATTTGATAGCAATGTTTGTGCTCTCCTCATGTCCCCTAAATGCCAGCTTCTGTCAACCCACAATGAAAAACGACTCAGTCGGCCGTTTCGGAATCTCAGTCTTTTCTGAGCCAGTGTGCTTGCCTAGCCGGAAATGCACGCCTTCCTCAGTCACACTGTCAATACTCACTAGGGCTGCCACTTTTGATCTGAAGAAATAAAGGGGCTGTGATGATAAAATTTTCAAATTGGAGGGGATGGATCAGACGGTCCAATAATACTGGACAAATTGGTATACTTAAACTATACCAATTCCATGACACCAAGCTAACAATGAATACTGGCAAACAAAGGAATTTATCTTCCCTGATGGTTTAATTCACATTATGAATGGTTAAACGTGTATGAATCACCTTTGGGTCAAGAACGCGCTCATAATTAGGAAATGCACTGCTTCACTGGGTGGGTTAAAAAATGTGTCACGTTACATAACAATCCAATCAACTACTAAATAGAAGGTGATGAAATACATTGATGTCTGTTAGCGTAGTGAGGCAGAAAATGTATTTGCTGAAGTTACTTTTGCCCACTTAAGAGTGGTGCAGTTTTGCACAATATAAGACAATTTTTAAACAGTTAGTTTCACATGTAAATGGTCGATGTGATTATACATTGGCATTAAAATGATATTTTATGCGATATGATTTTTTTTTGGCGAAGCTGTGCTTCATCTATGGTCAGTAAACTATCACTGCTGGATAGACATGAAGGGAAAAAAAGCTAATGTGTATTTGCTGACAATATTTCTATTTATACTTAACATTAAAAATAGATGTTCAGCAAAAATATTAGAATGAATAAATGCGGGAACAGGATAAAATATCTGATGATCAGCAGCCATGTCAACTGAATATAACACTATTTTCCATTTGTCCATGCATTGTTTTAGATGGATTTATTATCATTATTATTTGCAACTAAAAATTTACCAGGCACCCATTACACAATTTGTTGTCATGGTTACTGGACAACGGCACCCTGAGCTGTGCTGTGCTGAGGAACACATGACACGTACAAGTTTGAGTCTAAGTATGGTGCAGGAAGAAAGGAACAGCACAGGATGACAAGCAGAGCTGTGGAATCCAGGAAATAGCATTATAAGGATAAATAAGACAGAAAAGGGGCTAAACTAGAGGTCTAGTGGTGAGAGACAGAACCAACACCTAATGGATAGAGGCAAGAAGCATAAACTGCAATGGAATAACAATGCCGAAAACAAAGAAAACGAGACTTACTAATAACGCTGACGACCCAGCATCACTCTCTACAGCCATGCTGTTTATGTAGGCCACAAAGCTAATTAGTTGGGTCGCAGATCTGCCGGGAAAAGTCATAACATTTGCCATCTGCTGAAATGTGACTCTTGAATCGAGTACCAGTTAGGCCAATTATGAGGTCAACTTTTGTCTGTCCTGATTCTGCAGCAAAGTAGTTCACATGTAATGGGCTTTGTCACTTGTCCCTGGAGTCATCATTAGGTTATACTGGTAAATCTATAGTAAATATTTTTATATCAGTTGTTAAAGTTGCCAAAAACGTGCGCTGTGATGGCCTGGAGCCCCATCCTTGATTGGTTCTCGCCTTGCACCCGGAGCCTCTGGCCTCACCCCCACGACCCAAGATAGGAAAAGCGGTTTCAGAAAATGGATGGATAGATGGATGGATGGATGGATAGATCAGTAGTTAAATATTTTCAAATATTGTTTGGCAGCTGTGGCCGAATAAAGAGTGATGAGAGTTATTCAGCTAAAGGCAAATCTCGGTTCACCTTAATATTTTTATTCATGTTTTTTTAACATGGCCATGTGTGTTGTGTCCACTGTAATGCAGGTCGATCCTGAAGAAAGAGGTTTTATTGCAAGAGCACAGATCAAAATCGTACAATCCAGGTCGAAGCCAGAGGGATGAAACGGCATCTAAGGTGATAGGCAAGACGGTGGCTGGGCACAGACACAGATCAGGCGAAATGCATCAACCTGTTAGAGGACGAAGGGAGAACTCTGAGTCTAGGACAAACAAATGGAATTAGAGGTAGAAACGGTATGGGAAATATACTCTAACTATTAGAAGGAGGTCTCCCACCAAACTGGCCACCAAACAAAAGTTCTCACTCTAATCAGGACAGCTTGGATGTGTGGCCCCAAAGAGGAACCACCAGGGAAATTAGGAGATGGGCGGGAGTGGGCAGGTGTTATGGACGGGGATCTCTAGAGACAGGAATGCAGAGAAGGAGAGGGATGTTAACGGGTCTTCTCAGGGCTGTTCCATAACAATGTCCCCAGGTGGACAATGCTCTCTGATGGAAGTCTTCAGTGACGGAGGGGTCCGGGACGAGCTGTGCCAGAATCCACAGCCATCTTCCAGGATGGCGGACACCCAAAAGGCAACGGACAGTATACGCAGCATTGGGGAGGTGAGGGGGCTGATGGCATGTGGTTTGAGGGGGGAGACATGAAAGGGTGCGTCATTAGAGGCAACCTCAGGCAAACCACTGGAGGACAGTTTGGATTTTCTGAAGTAGGGTTGTACAGTATGAGGCACGGAGACCAAAAACTTGCTAGGGAAAAATTCTGTGATTTGTCAATGGAGTCCCCTGACTAAATATAGAGATGGATTGATTTAATGGCTTCAGTTGCACAAGGTAAATATTATAGGTATAGCAAACACTTTTTGAAGTGATTTATCGTGGTCTCATTTTTATATCACAGAAACCTGGCATTTTAACAGGGGTGTGTACACTTTTTATATCCATTTTATATTATACAGTACATATATTTATATTATACGTATATGAAAACCAGCGATTAATTAAGTATTTTACTATATATTCTTACAATACATTTTGCATTATATTTCGCAATATAATATTTTGACAAAAAAATATATTGAAATGTTCATGTATTTTAATATATTTTGTTTAAGGGGTATCTGATCATTTTGACTTTGTATACAGAGATGACACGTGGTGTGGAATTTCCTGTTGTGCAACTGGACTAGGTTTCAGAACAGCAGTGTATTCTTACACTGTACAGATGTTCATATGGTGCTTTCATGCATCATGGAGACCTTAAAATGAAACCTTTATTAGGCCATTTCTAATGCTGTGAAGCTGTCTGGGTACTCCACAGTCGTGTGAGTTTGGTCTGAAAGGCTGCCACCATTTTATGTTGGTGAGTAGCAGTGAAGTGAATTTGCAGCAGACAAAGAAACAGGTAAGCCTACTTTCTTAAACGGTGTCGCGCGGCTGGCAGAAATATTTTATGCGTTGGCAGAATTGCCCTCTGCTACCAGCTCTCAACAACCGTTGCCATGGCTTTCAGTTTGGTAAATGTAAAGGTTTCTGGTTTCAAGGTTTCATATTGTAATGAGCAAATTATGTAGCCAATTTTATTAGTGTTTTATTACATTTTTAATTGCTTACCTGTCTGCTAGGCTATACACTGATGGTGCCTGTATTTCCTGACATTGGTCATTTTGGTTGTCCTACCCTGGTAAATGGGAATGGCATAGTCTGAGAGTGAGAGCTTCTCCCCTGAATGTCACACCTTCTCAGTTCACAAATTCTCACCAGCCAACAGCTACCCCTCTTCCTTGAATGCTAAGTGGACTATTTAGGTCCCTGAGTGTAAAGTTGCAGGAGGATTTTTTGGTTTGATTTTGGATAGTGCAGTATATGATGCTTGGCTTGATTTCTGTTTTTTTTTTCCCCCCAAATACTGTGTTTACAACTGATCCACTTTTGTCTGGCACCCAACTCTATCTAGGAATAGAGATTTGCCTTTATGAGTTTAATTCAGCAAGCTGATCCTAACTGACGGGTTTCTCGTTGTCATGACACTGACAAGCCACATGTAGAGTAGAGGATTTCCAAAGTCTAAAACAATTTTCTAATATTCTGCAGACATAAATGTCAGAGAGGGTATGTGGTTCATCAGATCTTAGATGACATCCCTGTTCCAGCTAAAATTATGGATGCAACAGGACAAGCTGTTCAAATGCATTTCCTGTTTCCGTAACAGTTCCGTTTTTTGTTGAGTGTGCTGACAAGAATTCATTCCAATTACCAGCAATTTACAAATCTCTAATCAAGCATCCATGTCCTCTAAACATGTTTTAAAATTAAATGCATAAGGGAACAAGGAGTTTGCAAAAACCTTAAGGGCAGAAATGCATATTAGATCTACTGTATTGTCAGCTCATTGACTCTGCAGCATTATTGATATAATATTATAATATCTAAGGGAAGGGAGTTTTCTTAATGTGCAGTACAGCTGTCAAGCCATTTAACTTCTGGCAGCTGCCGGTGTTGTATGGGATGCAGGGCAACATCTCTCACATTAGTTATAATGTAACTGGAGTTAATGTTTATCTCCTGCCGGTCTTATGTTAGAGGGGCTAATTATGTATTTAATAGAAATGCTGTGATATTTTAATATGGTGTCTTATCTTAGAAAGATAATTTATTCTTTAAAATTAATTTGAGCCCCACAGTCATAACAGCTTAAAATAGATTTATAAGCAATAAAAGTGCCGGAAAAGTGTAGGATCTGCTAATAAATGCATTTAAAGCAAGAACAAACAGATGTTTAGTGGATAAATTAAGTGAAGCATCACCTCAGCGTCGACATGGCCCTCCCCACCACCCCAAGCTGTCACAGATGCAAAGGTCCATGAAATTGAAGATGGAGAGCAGACATTGAGTGCATAGGCATGAAGGTCAGGGGTGTCTGTCAGGCTGGGGACATACTCGATTAATTCCCAGTCAATGTCTATCTAAGTGAGTCAAATAAGAAGCGCATGCCCAGCTTGGGATTAAAGGCACAATACTGGATGTTCGAGTGAAGCTTATTATCCAAATAGGCTTTATACCACTTACTTCGTAATCTTTTAGGCCTCACCACAGTTATGATCATTTTTGAGTTCAAAATTTGTGAAGCACATTTATTAACTGCAGTTATTAAGATTTGAATGGCATATAAGTTTTTGCTTAAAAAGGGCAGATTAATGATTAATTAATGAACAGCCTGCCTGGGGGGGTCGCATTGTAGCCCCATCTAGTTTATTATTATTATTATTATTATTATTATTAAATATTATTATTATTATTGATTTTTTTTTAAGTGAACTTTTATTGAGATACTTGGCCCGATAGTAAACACTGCTCAGAGGATTGCGGGAACCAGACTCCAAAATCTGGATACAGTTTATACTGGCCGCTTATGCAAGAGGGCCAGCAACATTATCAAGGCCTCAGCCCACCCAGGCTACAAACTGTCTGTCCCTCTTCCATTAGGCAAAAGATACAAAACCATCAAGGACACATACCAACAGATTGAGGAACTGGTTCCCCAGAGCTGTAGCCTCCATCACACCCCCCTCTCCCACACAACCACACACACACTCACACTCTATCGATGTACAGCCATAGCTGCTGAAAACTAAGGACGGCAAACAAACAAATCTTATTGGCAGTTTATTTGTTTGCAAGTTGGTGATTGGTTAAGACTGAATGGAAAGACCAATTCTAAATGTATCTCATTTTGGAACTCTTTCTATGTCATTGTGTACTGTCTGGCATGCGTATGCGTAACATGGATTTTACAAGCCTGATCAAAGGAAATGCGAGGAAAGCATGGAGCAAAACATTCTAATAGTAAGAACTTGTTTTATAACCTTCAGGAAATTAACTCTGAAAAGTTATCAGTGGTCTGTGCTAGATTGCGGACCCTCTGCGGCCCTACACAGGACAAGCTGTTGCAGAAAATGGATGGATGGATGGAGGGAGATACTAATATTTAATAGTTTATAGTTAATTGTTGTATAATTTTGGAGAGAGGGAGCAGAAGACGCCCGTGGGAAGCGAAGCCCAGGGGTTGCTGAACTCGGCCGCTGTTTCCGGGTGGAAAATGCACCTTAAAGGGCAGCCTGACTGTGCCACTGGGTTTAGAGAAAAGGCATCTGCCAGATCAGTGAATGGAAGTGGGCAGGAGACTCCTGCTGAACAACAAGTGCCCCTTGTTAGACCTTCCAGCACTTTGTGACAGTTCTGGCACGACAGTATTCTCACAATAGCCCTGTGCATAAATAAAGCCCACCTGGAAAAATACAAACATCTTCCCGTTGAGGCATCTCACCTGGTGATGCTGTTTCTGAATGACAAATGAATCTCAGACAAGCTAAGGATTTATCCTTAAGCATGTTGGCATTGGAGCTGGAGTTCTGGGTTATACCGAGGTTGCTTACCCTCCACCTTCACGCTCTGGTGCTCCTGCTACGCTTCTGTAATGGTGCTCATGCTGACGCAAGAAGAACGTCTTTGTTTCTCAGGAATATCTTCCCTATTCTGTATTTTTCATAAATCTTTAACATGTCAGAAGAAGTATGGGACCTTTTGTGGGCTCTCATATGCTCAGGGGAAATGGCCATGGACATCTTTCTAACTAAATAATTCTAGGCAGAAAGGAGAAACAGCATCATTCTACTTGACCTAGATTCTATGAATAAGTAACACAAGTAATAGGCCCTAATCCAGCCAACTTGTAGGCTTTTTGATGTGTTTTATGGAGCCTCAGTGTTGCCTCCTTAACCACTCAATACCGGTAATCATGCTTCCGAGTTTTTTAGATGGCATGAGGAGGTTTCCAACATCAAAGTGATTTATGCTTATAATTCCCCCCAGAGACCATTAAAGTATCATCTCATCTAAAACAAATATGGCTTGGGATGCGCTGCTTGCCAATCACGGGCAAAAATGCTGTAACAGTTGTACAAATTAAACTGACATCATTTTACTGAAGGACAGAGGAATTAAATCAAGTAGACACTACAAAAGTGCTTCCACTTTACTATAAGAATTACTATGAATTACTGATTCCCAGAGGTCAGGTTGTACGATTCATCCAGTCAGCGAGCAACTGTTGGAATGCCCCATGTGATTTGCAAAATGGATAAGAAAGTAGACTTACAGAATGCTGAATCTGCTATCGCCTGCACGCAGCTTTCTGTTAATAGCAAAATATTATTTAGAGTAACTTATAGTCTATTCTAGATAAAATACCTTTATAAATTTGTTAATTTTAACTAGTTAGTTACTAGTTTAGTTTTTAAGTTGCATGACCAATAGATCTGCTGCTAATTATGCTCAGCAGGTGCTGCCACCTGGCTAAAGCTGAATCCAAGAAATCCGGGAGATGTGTGACAAGATACTGATGGGGCCAGGGGATGTGCAATGAGGTACAGATGGGGCCAGGGGATGTGTAATGAGGTACAGATGGGGCCGGGGGATGTGTAATGAGGTACAGATGGGGCCGGGGATGTGTGACGAGATACTGATGGGGCCAGGGGCTGTGTAATGAGGTACAGATGGGGCCAGGGGATGTGTAATGAGGTACAGATGGGCCCAGGGAATGTGTAATGAGGTACAGAAGGGGCCAGGGAATGTGTAATGAGGTACAAATGGGGCCAGGGAATGTGTAATGAGGTACAGATGGGGCCGGGGATGTGTGATGAGGTACAGATGAGGCCAGGGGATGTGTAAGGAGGTATAGATGGGGCCGGGGCATGTAAGGACAAGTCAAAGGTTTTGTGAATGCAAATTGAAAACTGGGTTTTGTGTTTGCTGTTCTGAGAAAAGAATGGGAGGGTTCAGGAAGTGTGCTTTGGCAATGCAGGAAAACTATAAAACCAGCAGTTGGATTGGCCTTTAGGCAGAAACCCACACAAACAGAGGGAGAACGTGCATCTCCATGCACAGAGCTGCAGGCAGGAGCTGTGAAGCTACAGCACTAACCACTGAGCCACCTGTCACCCAAGGCCAACACGCTATCATTCCCGAGCAATATCGGCTCGTACAATGCCGTCTATTCACGGCGCTGCTTTCATGCTGAGTGTACAGAATACGAGGGAGGGCAGCTTTTTCTATAAGAAAAGGCATCTGCAGCAGTGGCGGAAAATTGTTCATTGATGAAAGAGGTAAAAATTAGTCGTGTAGATCAACAGTCTCAAGTCATGTCAACTGACAGTGCGGCACCAGCAACAAATCAAACGGCCCAGTCCAAAAAAACAACAAAAACCAACAAAATACCACGTAACTGTGCTTGCCGTGGTCCGAGGAATGAAAATGTGGATGTTGCACATTTATGGGAGCACTAGTGTACGGAGAAAAGCATGCATTCAGTCTGAGAAGTGCAGGCTGGCGATATAATTGTGACACCTGTACTTCCATTGGCCATGCCACAGGTCCTGCATTAAACAGAAGCTGTATGTTTTATTTCACTGTTTATTTTTTTGTAAAAAATGTCAACTCTTTAAATCAGCAATATGTTCTAACGGTATGAGAAAACAGAATGGCATCTCACCCAGGGCGCATAAGTGCCGTCCCGACCTGCCTTAGAGGTTCTGAATGTTATATAAACAAATGTAGTAATGGGGGGGTCAATTAAGCAAGTATTTTACTGTTTTTCAGAAATGATTACCATTCGCTTCAATCTCAATGTATCAAAACCATCATTTAAAAATGGAACCTCGTTCTGCGGCATCCCAGCTCTGTCATTCATGAGTGGATTTGATTGTGTTATAGCGATTCGCAAAAAAGGCGTTCTGTGAGGAAAGGTGAGGAAAGGGAACTTGAAGTAGTTGAGAGACTTGCAAACTTGGAAGATAGAACAGTCGCCTTCTGCGGAGACATGCCCCGCACCCATTAAAAGTGCAGCTATAAAAATGTTCCTTTGTTAAGTTCAATGTAACTGAAAAAAGTCATTGCATAGTGAATTACTTCTTCCATCATTTAAGGTGCCTGAAAGCATAAACATTCCAGAAATTTTACCCCATCTATTTTGCATTAGTCGTACTTTTTCCCGAAGCCGTCTAAAGTGTAAGTATGAATAAGTAGGGCAAGAGAGAGATCCTGCCATTGAATTATGTCAAGCTACTGCATCTGTACAAAAAATATATAGAAGTAGCAACGCCCCCCCCCCAAAAAAAAAAAATTAAATTAAATAAAACTTACAATGGAGGCTGGCAAATGATAGGATTTGTCACCAAATTTTTGTCATGAAAATCTTTTAATGTAGGGTTGGGGTACATGGTGGGCACTATGAATTGTTATTTTAAGTGGCAGGTATTTTTTTCCACTAGTCCCTTACCGATGCTAGTATTCCTTTGGTGGAACCCGTCCAACAGTGTCCCCTTACTGATGCCGGTATTCCTTTGGTGGAACCCGTCCAACAGTGTCCCCTTACCGATGCCGGTATTCCTTTGGTGGAACCCGTCCAACAGTGTTCCCTTACCAATGTTGGTATTCCTTTGGTGGAACCCGTCCAACAGTGTCCCCTTACCGATGCCGGTATTCCTTTGGTGGAACCCGTCCAACA
>JAODKM010000037.1:5047381-5103508 GCA_026780845.1 Petrocephalus sullivani | reverse complement strand
AAAAGCTCAAACCGCATTACCCACACTGATGACTGCTGCCCTACAGTATAGCGTGATGGAGGGGATTGTCAAAAGAGAACAACGAGAAAAAGCTTAAATCGCATTACCCACGATGATGACTGCTCCCCTACAGTATAGCGTGAGGGAGGGGACTGTCAAAAGAGAACAACGAGAAAAAGCTCAAATCGCATTACCCACGCTGATGACTGCTGCCTTACAGTATAGCGTGATGGAGGGGATTGTCAAAAGAGAACAACGAGAAAAAGCTCAAATCGCATTACCCACGATGATGACTGCTGCCCTACAGTATAGCATGATGGAGGGGATTGTCAAAAGAGCACAACGAGAAAAAGCTCAAACCGCATTACCCACGCTGATGACTGCTGCCATTCACTGAGGCCTGCCTGTTAGTTCAACATCTCCAGCACATCTTTGTTAGTGGATTGTCTGGGCTCAGTTTCCACAAAAGAGAAACAGTACGATGAAGATGCTTTAGACTTGTTCCAGTACCACCTATAGTAAGTAGTTAAATAATCACACTAGCTATCATACTCTAGCATATCAGAGGGAATCTTATTCACTGAACAGAAACCAAGCTGTTCTGCAATTCATCCTTCTGTCAAAATAACTCCATCGAAACACTAGAATCAACAGCCAAATAAGCTTCATCTATCTTAATTGCTTATGAGGTTAAAGGAACCTCAGTTGCATCCTTTTAAAATGGAGAACATACTATTCCCAGTTTTAAAAAAAGCCAGCTTCATTTATAAAATAATTCCTTCTAAACAAAAACACCACCAAGAAAAACATCCAAACAAAGCAGGCACCCTTTACCATATTCACTAAAAGGAGGAACAGAGACATAAAAGGAGTTTCTGGAAACCAAATAACGTGGTGAGACACTGACCTGTGAATCTCGCTGCTGCAGGAAACGCATCACTGAGGCCGAGCCACTTCCTGTCTGTTAGACCACAGTCAGAATGGCTCCTTTCTTTTAAAGTTAGAGTGGAAATTCTCCCCTTTCATTGTGTCTTTTAAATGTTTAACTTTTGCCTTACCTATTCCAGTGACCAGTAACATTTTTTATTTCACCTAAAGATGATCCTCATCATTGATTATCAATATTTTATTAGTTAACTTGCTTTAACTCAAATAAATTGATGAATTGTGGTTATATATGAATATACAGTTCTGCAAGATTTTGCCTCATTATATATTTTTCATACATAGACTATGCAATATGCAAAATGCTACTTATAACTGAAAAAGTCTTTCCAGTATGCATCATTTACAATATATTAAAAAATGTATGGTTATGAAAAAAAATACAGACATATAGCTGACAAAACAGACAATAAAGAAGCAATCTGAGTAAAGATCTGCCCTTTCTAAAAAAAGCAAGGATTTTGATAAAACAAGTGAATTTGCAGTGATTCCCTCCCTTCCATGGTGATATCTGTCCCATCCCAAGTGATATCCCTCCCTTGCAGGGTGACATCCATTCAATCCTGGGGGATATCCCTCCCTTGAACAGTGATATCTCTCCCTTGCAGGATGATATCCCTCCCATGCTTATCTTGCAGGGTACTCTCCCTCCCATCCCGGGGGATATGTTTACCTTGCAGGGTGATATCCCTCCCATCCCGGGGGATATGTTTACCTTGCAGGGTGATATCCCTCCCATCCCGGGTGATATCCCTCCCATCCCGGGTGATATCCCTCCCTTCCAGAGTATGTTCCCGCCCTATACCCTGTGCAGCTTGGAATGGGCTTCAGGTTGCTCTACAAAATATTTCATTATTACTGGCTGAAAAATAGATGAAAAAATGGAACTGCATTTTGCTTTAATTGTTTATGAAATACATATAGACCTCATCAATTCCCTCAATAATCATAATCGATTTGAATTGCCTTGTGACCAATGCTTTACTCCCCTACTGTTAACAGACTCGACCCCCTGTGCTGAATGTCAGTAGTTACACTTGGGTAGACTGGCAGCTAGCTGCACAGGTTTCTTTTCAATTGATAATGAAGATAAGGTAGTACTTTCATTCTACAGCATAAGACCATAAAATACACAGAAATCCTGTTTTGGTGACGATTCCTAATTGACTTATTTAGCTCTTATAAAAGCATCAACAGTCATATGAGTGTGAAAATTCAGACATTCTCCTTTATTCTCCTCACCCTTCTTTATCTGAACTTAACACTGGATTTTAGGAACATGAAAAATATTGTAATTCTGCCTTGTATTTGTTATGGAATTTGATGTTTTACACTGAGTGATGCAACCAAAGTTCCAAACTCCAAAATACATGCCAGATGTTGCATCAAGCAGGCGGTCAGCACAATGAGCTTGTCATGCAAACTTTCTGAAGCGAAACATGCATTCCTTAGCTGTTATTTCCACCTAATCATTCACAGTATGGCCAAACGGCAGATGGAATAGCAAAGCACATCATGTCATGTCTAGACACTGAGTGGTGGACTGCAGTGGGACTCGTCAAGGCCTCGTTACCTGCCCAGTCTGGGAAGAGAGCAGTGAGCAGGTCAGAGGGGACACCCTGGTATCAAGTGTGATACAATAGCTGTTAATTACAGTCAGAACTATGTAAACAGGCAAAAGGAATGAGCCGCAATAAACTGCAGAGAAATCTGCCATCTGTGCATTTCCTGTGCCAGTTGTAATGACAGCATGTTGCATCATCAAAGGCTGTACCAGTGCAACGGGAAATAAGCGGCCACTTAGGGATCTGTTTCTGCTCTGTGAGCAGGTGCTTATGGGCATGGGAACGCCGCTGTGCCACAAAGCTACTGGGAGTCCTATCACTCCACTTAGTCGTGTTTACGTTGGAAAAATTTCATAGACAAAAAAAAAAAGTCTCACATTTAGTATTCACAAAAACTTGATTAGGAATATACTTCTCCAAAAACTCTGGTGAAAGGAGACAATGTACATGATTATGTTGCAGATCACCAGCAGTCGTCAACAAAAACATGCAAAGCCAAATTATTTTTCACCTTTCTATGCATTCCTGAGCCTTCCAGCATTTTTATGTCAGGTTTTCATATGCACAACACATACTGATCAGTAATAGCGTCAATATCTATGACTATAAAAATAGCCACACCTGTGCTATACAGGGTTATACAGGGTTTTATTATTGCTGAGGTCATGGTGCCATATTTATTCCTAGCAATATACAATACAAAAAAGTAATGCTGCTGCTGCTAGGTCAAAGACGTCCCCAAGGACCACCAGATGATCCCCAGTATGTGCTGCAGAAGCTTTCGTGTGGGATCGGGCCCAACAGGCCTCACACGCCTCAGTGAGCCTTAGGCACCCATGACCCTGTCACCGGTTCACCGGTTGGCCTTCCTTGGACCACTTTTGTTAGGTACTGATCCCTGCACCCCGGAAATCTAGAATCAAAATTTGGTAAAAGTCACTCTGATCCTTAGGCTTGCCCATTTTTCCTGCTTCCAACACAACAACTTAAAGACCTGACTGTTCAGTTGCCTTATATATAATGGCACCCGTGACAGGTGCCATTGTAACGAGATAATCAGTGTTATTCCCAGCACCTGTCACTGGTTTTAATGTTACAGCTGATTGGTGTATTTGACACTTGTTTTCCATGTAACATTCAGCAATACTGATTTTTCGCCACCTTATTAAAAGTCTATCACACACGATTTTTCTTAATGCCACAATATTTCCAAAATCACTTAATTCTTCTTTAGAGTTTCTGAGTCCCTTTGTGTGTTTTGAACAATGACTCACCAGTATAAGCTTGTCACAAAGGCAGGACAGTTGTGACTACAGGCTGTAGTGTGTTGTTTAATGGAAATAGTGACCTGTAAGAAAATTTGATGCAAATCCTCATGTCACCATGTACAGCGCATGGTTTTAATTTTAACTGACAGTCTGCCTGAGACAAATATATTTGCATTAAGCCACAAGAACAACTCCCAGTTCGGTGCTCATCCATAAGAGATACATCCTGCATAACAGCCAAATCCATATGGTCACTTTCCATTCTTTTCAAATATGATATAATTCATATTTCATTTTTAATCTTAATATAAACTATTAGGCAATGCTTTACACCAGTTCCTTCAAAATGTCTTTATAATTCTTCATAGAACATTCATAAGCAACATATAACAGCCTTAATATACATTAATATCAAACATTATGCAATTTTAATGTTTGTTATTATTATATAATGTATATTAAAGCTGCTGAGGTATGTGTGAATGTTAAGGTGTACTTACATGCTGCTTATGAATGTTCTATGAATGCTTTATGACAGTGCAGCTGCATCACTCTAGTTGCATTCCCTGACATAGTGCCTCCCAACTCTCCAGAGTGCCACTGGGGCCCAGCCAGCAACCTCGTTACCCATTTCTGCTTGTCCAGAAGGGAGCTACACTGGGGGCTTTGTGTGAATGAGCTGGACATACAAAGCAGACCTTTCCCCTGGAGAACAGCCTTCCCTATGCCCTGCAGCACCCCTTTTCACTTGGGATATCAATAATTCAGTCTCCTCAGAGAAAGTGAGGGCACGTGAAAGACAGAGAGAGCATTAGGAAAGCAAACAGTGACAGTGTCTGACAGCTGAATGGAATATTTACAAAGCCCCTCTGCTCAGCTGGGGGCAGTGAGTTACACAGGAAGTGGTAAGGAGGACATGTCTTCAGGACAGAGCTCGATTAACCAACAGAAATTAACCAGTTGCTTGTGTCGGGCTCACAGGAGGCTTTGGGTCGCCATTCATTAAGTGTAAAGCGGCCCTGATCGCTCCAGCTGGCGGGAAAGAGCATAATACTGCTTAGAAGCTCCTCCTCCATAATGGTAGCAGGATCTCTGTTATCAGTATCACAAACTCTCGCTTTTACCCGTGATTTATTCCTTCTTCAAATACCATGGACTTTGGCAGATGTTAAATATGAATATGAATTAAAATATCATAATGCATATACCATTTATTACCATATATATACACACACACACCATTTGTATAGATATTGGTGTCTTGGTTCAAGGTATTGTAGGGTCTATGGACACACCCTTCTCCTGTTCCAGGCAAACCTGGGGCTGGAGTAAGACCAGCTGGTCACAGATACACACCCAGAACTATCGGTCTCATTGCTGTGGAACAGGTCTGAACACACAAAGTCTATATATACAGTGCTTATTATTATTCTTATTTTTTAAGGAACAGAAATTGTGAGTTTTTTCATGATTTAATTCAACATAAAAATGCTCTCCAATTCTACTTTAAAAGCACTGGCTTCGGTACAGTGGCTGAAGGACAATTAAAAGATCATAGAGAGGTATAAAAAGGTTACAAATCCAAACATAAGAAGCAGCATTTTGCGATCATTTGCACTGAACATAAATGCACTCAACAGCCAAGAATCAAACTGTGGTTAAAAAAAAAGGTTTTGTGAAACAGGAAATATGTCATTTCTTCAGAGATAAAGACCAGAAGCCCACTCCTTTAACCCTTTTTCTGCAGCACATAGGTAACAAAAAAGTAAATCATGCAAGCCCATACCTTACTACTTAATAACAGCATGAACAGCCATGATTCACAAAAGGTACAACAAAAGTTATAGTACAATTACTACAGACTCTACGGACATGTTTTGAATTGCGCAAGCATTCTGTAATTTAATTCAACGTGCAGATATAACCTTCAAATACAGCTCCGCAAGAAAAACTAAATTGAAAGAAATCCACTTAGGCCCGTACATTTTACACTGAATGATGTTGTTTTAAGCAAAAGATCATTTGTTTGATATGAAAACTATATCTACCTTTCCGAATATAATTAACTATTTATACGTTTTTATTATAAAACTCAGTATGGGTGGCAGTTCATTCACATTTTCATATTAAATTTCATTTTTAAACGGAAAGGTATATCACCGGAACGTAACACATGAATCGAGTACTAGTATCCAGAATTCTAGCCAGTGCTTAAATTTGCTTAATGAATAAATGCAAAGTACTGACCTCAGAAAATGACAGCTCTTCTCACAGGCTCCATGTTAAAACTCTACAAGAAGGTGTGGAACCTGTTTCCAAGCAAACAAACCAAATCCAGAATAGAGTACAAACTAAATAAACATGCTGGAGAAGGTTACATAATCCTTAGATGTGGTGAACGAGAACTGGAAACAGTGTTCATCCTTTTGTTTTGGTGTATTAAAAAAAGAATTAAAGAAGACATAAAAACAAAATACAAGTAGCAATGGCCACGCTGAAAATAAAAAAGCAGAAGCAGAAGTAGGCTGTAGTAACTTGCTTGTCTCACAATGAGTCATGGGGCAGTCAGCCACTGACACAGAAGCTCAGAGCAGAAGCTTCACATGTAGCCAATCAGAAGCCTCAGCTGGTCTTGCATGCAAATGTCATCAGGTGAGATCCGGTTAAACTGCGGATTGGCGGCTAATTTTTTCAACTACGAGGACAGCAGAACAAGTTTCCGTGAGGCAACACCAGACTTTAGCAAGCATCTGAAATCTGCAGAGACAGGATGCCAATGTATTTCTATAACCTATTTTCTATAACCTATTTTTATACATACTTGAAAGTATCATTACCATATTGTATTTCTAAGTGAAGTTTGGACTTTGGACCTGGAAATGCATTTGGCTTTCTCATATGAAAGGCTAGCTTTGTAAAACTGCATGTATGCCAAAAGGCAAACTATTAATCAAAAGTGAAGACTGCTCTGTAAGTGTAAATATTAAATAATTTCTTTTGAAAGATCTTTTTTTTTTTTACTTTACAAAGGCTCAGTTCATTTGATAAATGGACGACGAGTCTGTTATGTCACAAGTTTGGCAATTAATCATGCTAAGGGCCATGCATACAAATTACAGGCAGGCCCAGCTGCCAGTATTTTGGCTCCTATGACCAGAGGAGACCTCTGTAACCTGACAGACGGCTGATTGTTTGGGAATGTATTTTGCCGGAGTCTCACAGATAAAGACTGCTGAACTTGTTCATATTTCACCAGAACCCGTGCCTAAGAACTGCTGCTAGGTACAAACTTTAATAAAAGAGCATACTGGAGAATTTGAACATCACTGCATTGGTTTGAGATACAATAGGAGAAATAGGACGACATGAGTCAGATAAGGGCTTGTGGAGGGAGTTTGGTCAAACTGCACGGAGAGCATATCCGGATCAGGCTTGAGTATAACATCTCATTACATGTAAAAAGCCCTTTTGTGAGCAAAACAGGCAATGGTCTAGCAAACTATGAGAAATAAAAGTGATATGGGGCCCATAAGAACTGGAGAGCAAAAGACGAACATTTCGGATTCCACAACTCGCAGGAACACCACCAACTTATTTGACAGACTGTTTTCGTAGATAATAACAAGTTCGGTTTAATTATAGTTTATTCTCTATGAATTTTCAACACTTTTATTTTAGAAATATTGCATTATTTTCTCCAAAAAAAAATCTAATCTAGCGATGTGATTACAGTGCAAAATTCTAAGCATGTCAGGTTTCTGGACCAAACATTCTTTTCATGCCAAACACTGATGAGCCAAATGTTAAAAATCAACACTTAGACAAAACAATGTCAAATACACAGTAGCTAAATCGTTAGCATTGTGGCCTCACACCTACAGAGCTGGGGCTCAAATCCAGGCTGTGTGTGTGGGTCACTGTCGCATATTCACTGCACATTTGTGTGTTTTCCTCTGGGTACTCCTGTTTCTTCCAGCAATCCAAAAGCATGTGGTTAGGTGAACTGGTAATTCTAAATTGCCCACAGGGTACGAGTGTGAGCCCTGGAGGAAGCTGGCATCCTGCCCGGGGTATTCCCCTGCCTTGTGCTGCCTGGGACAGACTCCGGGGTTACTGTGATTCTGGACAGGATCAATGGCCAGAGAAGATGGAAAAACAAGATCAAGCAGCACTGAAGAAAATATTTATTCTAAGCTGCTAACAAAAATATAACAGGAATAATAGAGACCAAAATGGCTTTGAAATAGTTCACCACCATAACAGTGCAAAATGTTTCCATTAAGCATTAACATACACTTGTCTAAAAAGTAAATCATCTACATTCCGCCATTCATGAAATACATGGTGGCAGGATGCAGGCAATTTGGAGATACCAGTGAACTGCATTTCTTTGGCCTAAACCAAGACATTCACACAACAAGGCGAGAGCTGTACACACACACAAAGCAAGGCTGGGACTTCAGACTATAAGCCCCAATCTTGGAGGTGCCGGGCAAGAGAGCAAGAGTGCTACCGATTGAGCCAGCTTGCTCACCAGACTCCAGACATCTTATGTTTAAAGAGTATTTTTTTTTGAGAGGAATTATGATACAAAACATGACACAACAAAGGTGTTAATGATAAGTGAAACTGTTATTGCTATTTGAAGGCGAGACTTGTGAGAAAGTAACTCAGTAATGCTGTACTTTGTTTCTGACAATGTACTTTGGTATACTGTCAGAAGCAGAGTGTGCTGCCTTGTTCCCCAGGGTAGCTGAAGGTGAAAGTGATTAATTATCATTGTTGACACACCACAGTATGCAACAACAAAATGTGTCCTTTGCATTTAACTCATATGTGGCAAAGCTGTGGGCAGCTAATTCAGTGCCTGGAGAGCAGTACCTTGCTCAGGGCACCTCGCTGTTGGGGGTTTCAAACCAGCAATCTCCCAATCACCAGTGCACTTCCTAACCATTAGGCCACCACTGCCTATATACAACATTAATGTTCCCCAAATGGTACAAAAATATTCCTCAGAGTCCATTTCTGTACCTTAAAAGGTATATTTACCTACAGCTAGAGTACTGTTGGCAGACCCTTACCGCCCCACTCACAAGTAAATGTACCCTCAAAAGGTATAAATTACTACTTTATCTGACAGTGTAAGGGCTCCTATTGAAGGCATCCATAAGTAATAGGCAGCTTTTAAGATCGCCAAGTCCAGAGAGTTAAACAGAATTCCTGGAGAGGTCAGACAGTGGCTTGGTGGTTACTACTGTGTTCACACGCCAAGGTATGTCTGTGTGGAGATAGCATGTTCATCCTGTGTTGGCTGTAAGGGGAACTGCTGCACTGTCGCACCGTGCATGAGTGTGTGTGTGTGTGTGTGTATGGGTACCCTGCAGTAGACTAGCCTCCCTTCTAGGGCATTTACTGCCCTGTGTATCCCAGCAGTGGCTTTAAGTTGGGATGGAGGTTATCACTTGCCTGACTGGCTAGTCATTTCATGTTGCTTTTACAGTTTGCCCCAGTCGCTCATCGCTCTTTAGTTTTAGTTTGTTGTTCACCACTGTCCTGGATATGCTATATGTGCTTACTATAAGTGCTACACTGGTAATTTTTCATCATTAATGAATCATAAAGCACTTTTTTTTCCTCAAGTAACTACTATATTTGTTCATGAAATACTAATGTTACATTTGCTCATCATTAATGAGTTGTAACATGTTTTATCACAAGTAGCTACTATATTTGTTTATGATTTGTACTTCAGTAGTGAATGAGTTACTAATTAATTACTAAGAAACTGTACTGTTACAGATGTCAAAAACCAAAAAATGTATGCTACTGAATGCATCAGATCTTCAATATGGTACTCCCCCATGAATTAATTCCACAAACATTAGGCATTCATTGAATGTTTGCAACAGACAATCAGTAGCCTGTGTTTCTGCCAAAACTTCCCTTACAGCAAATGACATCAACAATATATCATTAACCAGCAGCAATTGGCTACGATTAGCGAATAAACACTAATCCCTCTGACTTCAAGTTTTCATCATTATCATAATCTTTAGATTGGAAATAGGAAGGCAAGAATGCACAAGGTTAGCAAATGGTTTTTAGGAGGAGGAGAAGAAAAAAAAATGAAGAATACCTAAGCAGGATAAATTTATCAGCAAGATACCGAGCACCGGAGAATCTCGGGAAAAAAAACCCTGCTTTTGACATCGGGCGTAAGACAATACGACATCAATACGGGCTTAAATCGCAAAAGAAAAACTAGCAAAAACTTTTTCGGAAATCATATAATTTAAGTAACAGCAATACATATGCATGCTTATGCATTCCCAAGAAATTCAGGCGAATTAAGTAACAAAGTACTGAGCACAGAGACTCAGTAATATTATACATGCATAAATACATGCGGACACGGACACGGTGGGGTCTAACAAAGTAACTGCGTCTCACCATCGGCGGCCTCTTCGCTCCCAAAGTCTCTGACGGCCGTTCTGCGAGCGCACATAAAGCCTGTCAGTCTCGTACGTTGTTCTGAAATTACTCACACTGGCGTGGGCGAGTTGTGTCAGGTTCGGACCCGACCCCCGGCCGCCTGCCCCGGCCCGCCCCCCGCCAGCGACGGGCATTTCCGCCCACTCACTATCTGTTTAGAGACGGAGGGCGAGCGACTCACATTCTCCCCGTACTGGCAGCTCACCCTAAACCTGAAAAGGGGATGCTTTGGAGGGGCGATCGGAGGGGCTTCGGCGCTGTCCGTCCATCTGGGTGGCGCCTAGCTGGGGAGATACCGGCCGCAGAGACATTGGGTTCCTCTTGAATATAATGGGAGTGAATGGCACTCTTTATGTGGTGGTTAAAGCGCCAGAAAAAAATATATTTGAAAAATCCAACAGCAGTGTCTCTTACTAGAGATCGTGACCGGTTATTGAATACCATCCAGACTTGTGTCCAGCAGCGTAATATACAAACTATTTACCTTGACTGCTCCAAACACCAAACGCGTCACTGGGCAGAACAGAAGAGCAGGGACCCGGGGCATGGAGACTTAGGGGCCTGCTGAGCCATTCACCACTCCCATGGGTCTCTTATTTGCATTGGAACCAGAGCTGGACTGGGATTAACATTCAGCCTTAGACTTTGCAGTTCCCCATGAGCCCATGGTAACTCGATGCGGTGGGTTCCCTCATAACTTTTGTGACATTTTTGCTAAACTGGGCAGGGACTGGAGCTGACCCATGTCCTCACTGGCCCCTCAGGAAGGTGCCCAGCGTCCCAGATCACCGGTCCAGCCTCGACGATAACAGCTATTAAACAAGAAAAAGACGCCAAACCAAAATTAATGGGCACCTTTTAAAAGGTGTTAGGAATGTTTGCATTTCACACAGTTTGATCCAGATTAAAATTTTACTTAAACTCATCTGTGATGTTACCAGCACCTGTAACTTAAGTCATGCATTCAACCAGGTCAAATAGACTAAAGCTGATCCTGTGTTTTGTGTCTGTGCACGACACCAAGCATGAAGACTGAAAAGTAGAGAACATCTGAGGAGGTAAGAAATAACATTTTACAGAAGCATGGGCAACTGCAAGGCCACAAGTCCATCTCCATAGGTGTTTACATTCCTAGCACTGTGGTTAAAGATCTTGGTGATACAGCAGACCGAGACAATATGATTCTCACATTGAAAATGTTGGTAGAACAGCATTCCTCTATCTAGCCAAGTTTAGGAAGATCTAATCTACGCCTTTGTACATTAAAGAATGAATTACGGTAATGCTCAATACTCTGGGTGTTCCTCTGGATCCTTAGACTTCAGCTGCCCTGAATTACTAAAATCAGTACATTTCACCCTATTAATTGTCTTCTTGTTGCTGGGGACCTTGGCCCTGGGACTCTGATGTTCTTCAGAGAATGCTTGTGTTAAAAACGCTACATAAATAACAGTGCATTTGAATATGGAGAGTGGTGTGGTGTTGCATTAAGGAAGCCAAAAACCATGCTGCAACAATTCAAATTTAAATTTTTTTATTTAACTTTCATACAACTACTCCAATCTTAAAGGGAAACATCAAGTTCAATTAATTTTTATAAAAAACTGGGTTGTTACAGATTTTTTAAATCACATTTACAATTACGTGAGAAACATATTCAATGTTTTCTCATAAATGGAGATTATAAAAAATTACAGAACTCTGATGCACCCAGTACATAATTCAATCAAATTCATACAATGAAATGAATACCAAAAAATACTTGTGCCCAAAGCATCTTTCTCTCAGGTAAGCCAGCATTCTGACCAACAAAGCATGGTGACGATTAAACGTTTAAGGTCTTCATCATACATTATATTTTTAATCCCAGATCCATTTTCAGTCCTCGTGAATGTTGAAGAGCTTAGCTACTTCATTTAGGTCTGCATGCTCCTCTCCATCCTTAATAATCTTATAAAAAAAAAAAAAAAATAGGCCACTCATTACCATGATCACAGTCTTATTGTCTCGAGACTGTAAGTCATTACAACAAATGTTGATTTGTAGGCAGACGTGTTACTTAAAGTCTGATTTACGCTTTTGTGTAGACTCTATACCAAATCGGTAAATTGTAACCGCGGCCCAATCACAGTTGTTACGGTCTGTGTCACCATGACATGTAGCTACATTTAGGGAGATGTGGCTCAGGCTACGGTGAAGGGTATGTGGCTACGCCATACCAGTGGGGTCAATTCTATGCAGAATCAATGTTTAATTGGTAGATTAAGTGTTTTGAAATGTGCATGTTAAATCACTTACCTTCCTAGCTATGGGCATTCTATTGAACACATTCCACAGAATGATGCCCACTACGACTTTGTCCCGAAGATAGAAGATGACTCCCTTCCCATAATCCTCTCCATGCTGGGGTACACGAGGAGCACTTGTAGAAATAGTTGCTTCACTACTGGCTACTGCTTCAGTCTCGCTCTCTGACCGGATACCAGTTCCTACAACAATTTGCAAAGAGGGCAATACTTCAAAACTTTCAATTTCAACACTGCAGCTGAAAATGGGAACCAGATATAGGTTGACATGCAAAAAGATGGTCGTCATCCTAAAAGCGCTACATTCTACATGGCACTAAAAAGTTACATGACCAGTTAGCTGAGGGCTGTACCTGATTCTTCAGTAGCAGCTTTTGGTGTGTCTTTTGGTGTTGCTTTAGCAAAGACACCAACTGTTGGAAGGCTACTGTCCACAATTCCAATGGCTTCATAGCCTACATCAGGGCCAAGGTCACTCCTAACACAAAAAAACACAGAAATTGAGATCAAATGAATGAAAATAGGACTGCACGATGTGATACAAACGTGATTATATGGCACATATGCAAAAATCACATACATGGTAGGCCTAAACATATGTCCGGACGCCAGTTTTTCAGTACCACACTGACATTTACTTACACCCACACCTTGGCAAGCAGATTAGTAGTACGTCTAAAATATTAGAGCCATATTGTGATGGCCAAAAGTTAGTGATCTGAATAAATTTGACATATCCTTATGTTTATTTAGCTGAATTAGTGGAGCACGCCACATGCTACCATTTCGTTATATCATGGAAATGATAAGCACTGAAGTCCCAGTGAAGATGGGGACAGCTCAACAGCCACAACAAGTTCAGAAAGAGGAGATATCGATAAACATGGTAGAGATGTTGATGGTGTGGTGGTACTTGTGGCAGATTTTAAACTGCAACATTCATTAAGAATAAGAATATTAAACATAAGGAGATACCAGATTTTACCTTTCATTAATATTTTAGATGTACTACTAATCTGCTTACCCAATTGTGTATGCCCGAATAGTACCGAATTGACGGTTTCTGCACAAGTGTTTACACCCACTATCTAAAGCCCTGGTAATTACTGTGCACACACCATATAATGGGGATGCGATATCATGCAGCCCAAAATTAAACGAAACTGTACTTTCTGAACAAGCACTTGAAATCAAGCCTTACCAGAACATAGACTGGTGCCAATAGGGTTTGCTGGCTCCAGTCATGTTCTCCCCAGCCAGCCGACCGCTCACCACTGCATGGTCGTGGTGCTCCACCCGTCGACGGCCCAGTCTGATGTCATAAAAGCAGGCCGCATCACCAGCCTATGGAAATAACCCACCACTGAACACTGAACAATAGGATTTCTAATTATACCTTAAACCACGTTTTGAAAAATGTACAGGTTTTTAAACTTAACATAAAACTCTCCAAATAAAAACAAATATTCATATTCCTTTTTAAAAGTTAAAGCTGACAAAGCACTAATTTAAATTTAAAGTGCATACCACCCATATATTAGATCGGGCCTGCAGTTCTGCATTGACTCTGTACCCTCCAAAGTCAGAGTCCACTTCCAGGCCAGCAGACTTGGCAAGCTCAACACTTGGCTCCAGTCCTACAGCAGCTACAATGTGATCAGTCTTTACCTAGGTGAACAAGAGTAACATTTACAAATAAACACATTAAGCATAGCAATAATTGTTTCACAAAAACAAACACCTCATATTGTGTTGCAATCCTTTTGCCCTCAGTACATGGATTCAATGTATTTCCTAGGAGTGTTGACCATTCAGAGTTCACCGTTTCCTTCCCATACTTGTGTTGACTGGTAGATGATAGCAGATCTGGAAACCAAACTTATTCCACAGACTTTCGACCCTAAAAACCCTTCATCCTGTCTGCTATATTTCCCTGCATCTTACACCGGACTCTTATAAAAAGATCATCTCTGCATCATTCTATATAGACACATTTACGGGAAAACTCTGAAATAGAAAAAGGCAAATCTTTCAAAGGGCACCAAGCAACTGACTAAGCAGTGAGCTGACAGTCTCTTGGCCTGCTGCTGAGTTAATCAATACCCATATCCCTATATATCTTTTATGCCCAAAGCATTTAATAATTAATAATATTGACAATGATGATGACAGCAACAGCAACCACAGCAAAGGATTTGCCAAGAACCTTGGAGAGTGACCCCATCAGCAAACAGTTAAGGAGTGCAGATGATCACACAGATGGGAACTACTCGCACCTCTGCACATTACTGGCCTAATTACCTTAGGACTCTGGTCGGGGCGCTACTACCCAAAAGCAGAGCATAAGAGAAAATAATATTTTCCTTAAAAAACAAACAAGTGAAAGTCTATACTTACAACACGACCATCCTTTAGTTTAATTTCTATTTTGCCATCCTGGTATCTGACATGCTTCACCAGAGCCTCAGTCATGACATTCACCCCCTCTGCAATGAAAAGGGGGGCAGTAATGCAGCTGAGAAATGACATTAGGAGGCACTTTCGTAATTATAAGATTCCAAATTTGTTTTACAATAAGCCAATGCCAAGAGACAGTTAAGGCTCCTGTACCCTAAAAACATTCCAAGACCCAAGTGCCTCTCACCTTTCGTGACTTTATTAGTGGTCCAGTTACTGAGATATTCTGGTAACACCTTGCCCATATTACCCTTCTCAGGAAACATCTGTATCACCTCCAGACCCATTTCTTTAGCTGATTGAGGAATGAATTGGAACCTTGTGAGTGATTCAGATATGAGAGAGGTGATCGTTGTAGGAAAAGCACAGGTTTATAACATTCAGAATGTAGCCTTACTTTTCCTCCCCAAGGCACATGCCAGCTCGCTCCCCAAAAATCCACCTCCAATAATAGTGATGGACTTGACTTCTCTAGATATTTTTTCCAGAGACCTGAAATCTTCAATCTATTAATAAAAAAAGTCAGATATTCACACAGATAACGCCTACTTTTCTACATGATACACTAATTCCATGTTACAGTAAAAGACGAAAAAGGTATGGCAGTTTACATAAACCAAACAATTGTCAGCTACAGTGCTTTAAGATATAAAATCAAGTTAAACCTTTTCTGTTTCTGATCCAAAAATGTATTCTAAAAATGATTCCAAATCCTGAATAGAGAAAAGAGAAAGATTGCACTGCACATACTTTCCTGAAGAGGGTGGTATGCTTTGCCACGTCTGCTCCTGCCCTCTCAAGTACTTGCAAATTCCTTGGCACACCACCTAAAACAGTCCAAAAATTGTATTACGTAAAAATTAAATGCAATACTTCGCACAGATATGGCGTTCTGATGCTGGTTATGCATTTTAACTGCTATACAGTGCTGCATCTGCTTACCTGTTGCAATGAGGCACTTGTCGTAAGAGATTTCAGAGTCATCGTTTAGACGCACTTTGTTTCCCCTTACATCCATGTGCACTACCTACGAGAGAGAACACCTGCCAATCTGAGGCTGAAATGGTAACCACTGATGTTAGCTTCCTGGCTTCTGGAATATCCACACACACACACACACATATATGTATGTATGCACACACAAACACTAGGTAAGGGCCTTAAGTAAGGATCTTAAAAACATTAGGTTTGCATTAATGGAGTTAAAAAAAAAAACCATGGACTCTTACCTTCTTACCAGTAAGAACTGCTACCCCACCGTTCTCCACTCTCGATAACTCCTGAGGACTGACATAAAACGATGGAGGCTGGAAATAGATGCTGTAAAAAGAAAAAAGCAGAAGCTAAGATTATTCAGTAAATTCCAAGGAGAAATCCACAAACGCCTTTTCGGAGAACAGGACACACCTTCTCTCTTTGCCATTCCACTGTTTGAAACGGAGTGTGTCTATCACACTAGGATCGTCAGAGAACCACAGCTCTTTGGAGAGAGGTGGGCGCATGTATGGCAGATCCGATTCATCTGTAACGATTAACACCTAAGGACATAGCAATGCAGACCCAATGAAGCTGATCAGAATTTGGCAGAAATTAGTTCCTATGACTAGTTCGAACAGGGCAGCAGTCACCCTAACTGTAAATACACTTTTAATCTCTACATTTTTACATTTGATTGTACTCTTATACCACTTCAGTAGCAATATCTACCTAAACAAAGAGGTACACGTGAATGGCATAAACCCCAATTCACTTTGAATAATAGCAGGGTGGTTTAGATGGCAGTGAGTGTAGGCTGCTACTTTTGATTTCACAGGCACTACTAGAGAACCGTCTGGTACTGTGTAGTACAGCACTGACCCTGGCGCCAGGATCTCGAGCCCGAATGGACCTGGCAGCAGCGAAGGTGGCGGTGCCACCACCAATTAGCAGGTAGGGGGCGTGAGCAGGGAGCTCAGGCAGGTCCACGGCTGTATGGGAGGCAATGGACACAGCCTTAGACAAAAGGCTGGCAGCATGTATTGTGTTAGCATGACAAGGATTCGATCTGGTCCTTCCATACAAAACGATACATTTTCAGTGCTCTTAGGTCTTACCACTTTCAGCAGAGGAAGGATCCGTCTTCAGCTCTCCAGGGGTTGATTCCAACTCTGGCGCAGATACTGTCAGAATAATTGAAAGAGGAATCTAACTGCTTTGTTTTGGTAAGTACGCTGGAAGTTCTCTCACTTTATAGAAGAGAAGAAAAAAAAAAAAAAACATATGTTGGAGACAATGTGTTAACCGTTTTCCCCAGCATTAAAGAGTCACAGGTCCATGCATGTTTGTAGACGATGTAGTAGGTGTTCACTCTGGAACCAAGGACCCAATGTATTAGTACTGCTAAGACTGTACGTCTGAAGAAAAATTAGACCTGGTTTGGAAAAAGGTCACCAAAAATTCAGAAACTGGTGCATTAGTAGACAATGATGAAGAAGACAGAAGTTAATTCCTGGATGCCCAAGTTGCCAGTTTCACAGTGAGTGAATAAAACTAGGATGGTGTGCTCATTGTGAATATATGACATGCAATATCCCACATGCAGCTTCATATCTGCTAACTGGAATACTCCCCTATGCATACAAATCTATACCACATACGAGAATGAAGGGTGATGTAACAGCTTAGTTATAACAAAGAAAGTCTAGACAGGAGGGCGGTTAAAACTACCCAAGGTAACCTTTAGACTCACTAGCACTAGCACAGGAATCACTAGCGGTTAGGGCGTCCTCCCGAGCAGGAAGCCCGGCACTCCCAGCTACAGCGACTCCCTCACTTTGCTCGGGAGGTGCCCCTTCCTCTAAGACGGGGGCCGCACTCTCCTCCACCACGGCCACTTCTTCCACATCACCAATGTCAGGCTCTTTACAGTGAGAGATTGCATGCAAAGTCAGCAAGTAATATCACAGCTTTCTCGGGTGCTTACATCCAAGGGTGAGAAGGCTTTATGAAGCAAAGTTAAAGCGGCCCAATGACTACAAGAACGACTTGCAGCTGCTGAAGGATTAGTCATCATTATACCGATGAGTATTTAAGCGCAAACTGTGAGGCCTTTTGAAAACCAGAATTTAAAAAGACTAGCGCACTGTGGCTCCCAAAAACCTGCATACACACCGGCCCTTTGTGGATAAGATTGCCCACCCCAGCCCTAGTCTAAAGTGTCCTTTTGCCATTGGTAAAACTGACATCCAACCAACATGACAAACAAACCAGGACAAAAAAAATTGTCAAGAATTATACAAATTTCATAACTATGAAAAAAATAATTATTAGAAATAAGGTTTTGGACATTTGCAGAGCCAAAACAGGTACATAAAATGGTATTTAAACTCCAAACTCTAGACTCCTAAGTGAAGCACAGGGTATGCAGCATTATAGGGATACTTTGGGCAACATGTTTAACTCGTCAAAGAGTGATTAAGTTACAGAGGGGAAATACTGCTATAAAAGAATTACATTTCTGTTATATATGTAGTCTAACTGGTTTTGGGAAACTGCTATCAACTAGGAGAAAGCATTAGAATTGTTTTTAAAATGCTCATGTAAGAAAAGTGTCTAATCTTCCACTTCGTTTTAAAATATCAACAGGACTGAGTCTCTATAGTACAAAGCAATAATCGGAAAGAGTAAAAAGTCAAAAAAAAAAAAAAAAACGTTAGTTATAACATTTGAAAAGATGCTCACCATTTCAAATTAATGCTCATGTACTGACTTTTACGTCAGCTGCTTTGAATTAAGTTTACAAAGGATTAACCTATAGGATTTGTATTCTAAAACTAAAATGGGAACATCAGCCTACCTGCAGTTTGTGTGTGTGGGGTAGCTGGAGCTTCTTCTGAATGTGTCACAGATCTGGCTTTTATTTCATCAAGTCGATCCTGGTACCTCTTCTTGTCTTGTGACAATAAACTATACATCTTCAACAGAATTGAGATGGTGGAAGTTAAATGCTGAGCATTGCAATTTGCAAAAATTCAAGTCATAGTTATTTTTTTAATTTGCACTATCACACCAAATGCAACACAGGAGTTCGGACTTACATCATTCCCAAAAACTCATACTTGTATGAAAATTAGACAAAGACTAATATTTCGAGCTCACTGCGTAGCAGTTAAGCACAGGTGTTCATATTTAATTTAAGATGTGCACTAGCTTGCAAAATATATAACCGAAAATAAACTATTATACATTAGCTAATAAAGGTAGAACAAAAGCAAACTTCCAAATAAGGTGTTATTATTCGGCTAAAACCTATGTTGGAGAGGTACTGGGTGCACCTAAAACATAGTTCTAATACCTCTTAATAATACTGAGTTCTTGTACATACATTGGTTATATTCAGTCCAGTAATCATAATATTAATGATGAATATCAAACTGCTTTACTCATTTTCAGCTATCAATAAAACTAATTTCTAAATAATAATAAAAATACCTTCATTCTGCATTGAAGTACAAAGTGAGACTTACATAGACCCCGCCTCCGAGACAGGCGGCTCCCACCAGAAGGATGTACACCGCATTATCGGCCGCACTGCCAGGGGCTCCCGACGACATGGGCGCCTTCGCGATCACTGGCACTAGCGCGTCACATTTCAGCACTAAGAGAAAGGCAGCTAGTTTAGACAAATGACAAGCTCTCTGCACAGTGATAAGATAACTGCAGGTATCCATTCATGTGCACCAATCCAAACAGAAGCGTCACTACCAAGCGACCTGCGAACATGTAAACAGGTAATGGTGCACGACCTTGGCGCACTTTCCATGGAACCCCTAGGGGCAGAGAGACGCGTCCCGGGCCGCCTGTCAGGGACACCGGGGGGCGTGTGACATGTCACCAAGAGGCCCCAGATAAGGGCACCGCATTAACACAAGGCCAAGGCAGATACTGGGGAAAGGCACCACAGTACGATGGAGACGTTAAAGGACAAACAAACGGCCAGTTATTACGGAGCCGTAACTAAGCAGCCGCCACTGCAGTTAGCAGGCCGGCTAGCCGGTAGGGACCCGCTCCGAGCAGTTAGGAGGCCGGCTAGCCGGTAGGGACCCGCTCCGAGCAGTTAGCAGGCCGGCTAGCCGGTAGGGACCCGCTCCGAGCAGTTAGCAGGCCGGCTAGCCGGTAGGGACCCGCTCTGAGCAGTTAGCAGGCCGGCTAGCCCGTAGGAACCCGCTCCGAGCAGTTAGCAGGCCGGCTAGCCCGTAGGAACCCACTCCGAGCAGTTAGCAGGCCGGCTAGCCCGTAGGAACCCGCTCCGAGCAGTTAGCAGGCCGGCTAGCCGGTAGGGACCCACGCTCCGAGCAGTTAGCAGGCCGGCTAGCCGGTAGGGTCGCCTTGTATGAGGTACGTTACGTCGGGGCAGCGGGTCTCGCGCCGTTACCTCGGGGCAGCGGGTCTCGCGCCATTCATGAGGTACGTTACCTCGGGGCAGCGGGTCTCGCGACGTTACCTCGGGGCAGCGGGTCTCGCGCCATTCATGAGGTACATTACCTCGGGGCAGCGGGTCTCGCGCCATTCATGAGGTACGTTACCTCAGGTCGCTACCAGCGAGCTGCGGCCCAGTGATCGGGCAGCTCCGCTTCTAACACCGGGACGCGCACTTTGCTGCTCGGTTACGGGGAATGAGAGAAAAGCGCCGTGGCACCGGCAGGCTGACAGGCGCCACACACGGTGCAGCTACATACCCTTCCTTCGAACAGTATGGCGACAGAAACTCGAGGAGGCTCTAGTCAGCGGAGCCAGCTTCTGCCACAGCGCCGTGCACTTCAGCATCCTCACTCCAGCACCAGGCACCGGGCTACGGGCGATAAACTACGAGAGAAGCCGAACTGAACCTCGGTGCCCCTGCCCCAGCACCAGCGTACACGCTCACGTCTCCCTGACGGCCTGGAGGAACCTTCAAACTAACCCCGCCCCGTTCGGGGATGCCTCGGCGGTCCGACCGATTATTTCATTGGCTGCTTGAACCGTCAATCTTTGACCGCTGCTTTTTACTCAATTCCTATTTGAGAGTATGCTCTGACGTTTAACCCACGTTGTTCCGTTTGAGATGTCAAAGGTCAAAAGGCGGATCTAAAGTGTGATAGGTCAATCGCCTCGTAGATGCGAATTGGCTTCGGCATGTGACCGTGGAGAGCAGTGATGTTAACGTTAGAAAGCGAATTCATGAGCCTTTCCAGTGAACCGATTTGTGCTCAATCGTTCATTGATTTCATTTATGTTATTCAGCCGTTTTCTAGGACATCCGGGTTATATTTAAACTTAGACAGGTGTGACATGCTGTCTGTTCGTGATTGCACCTCAACGAATGGCCCTTGTACCCCTATCAAATTCCACTGTAAAATACTTAGGCAAACACAAAACTGAAAACAGTATGTAGAGACAAACTTAATCTTTTGCTTCAAAGAGGTCTTTGTATTTTAGGAGGTAATTTATTAACTCAGATAGGAAGTATAGCACCTTGAATATATTCTGCATATTCTATATTGCTCCTCGGTAAAGTCATAAAAGCCGTAATTTATTTTATATTTTATTTGGAAAAAATCCACTATATAGGAAGATACACAAGATGTAGTGCAAGACTGAAATGAGTAGGTTAAAAGTAACGCTTAGCTGCAATAATGGTACCCTTAAAATTAATAGGTTAAAGTCTTTGATAAAAAGTGTACAAAGGAGATTATTCCATAAATTAGGGATGCATTGGTTTTTTATTGAAATGCGTTTTTCTATCAATAAATTACCAATGTAACTGTCCACGTTTCATCAGAAGATTATATTCTACTCGATATAGAGTTCATAATACCCCAATATACAATAACATACACCAATTAAATAAAGTCATTGTTCAACACATAATGGTTGAGGAGGAGTGTATTATCTGTTGCACTGCTTTGCAGGTGTGTGAGAGAAGCAGATGGCAGAATAAATGGGAGTTTGGGTTATAGGGGGAGCACTTTGCCTTTTTACTGGCTCAAACTGAGCTCCTCACCTTTTACACACTCAATCATGGTCATCATGGTTGACCACTTATCAGATAGGTCACCGCATAAGATGATGGCCTGGGAGCTGGTTCAGGCTTACCCAATACTATACCGCCACATCCAGGTGCATCTCCTTGACCTTTGCAATGATACAACACAGCAGTTCTGGACCCTGCAACATGCTTGAAACTAGATAAGATGGGCATCCACTACCTTCTTTTTGAGGTCCAAACTTATTTGGTTTTTGGCATGATAATTGACCAGTCCAAGGTTCAATAAATTTGCAAACTTGGAAAAATGTACCAAACGGGGTCCATTACATTGATGATGGATAAAAACATTAATTATTTTGACCATTTACAACATATAAAAAAACTGACGGCTGATATACGGTACCTTGTTTAGGGTATGCAGCTCAGTCTTGAAGGACATCGATAATGGCGACTAGCATTCTGGAATACAGCAATCCCCACTTACCCACAGGGCATATGTTCCAAGACTCGCATCAGAAGAGCAAGCACATAGCAGTACTGCCAGAAACTATGAGAATCGTTATGGTGCTTCAGGGACCATTGTGCCACAGAAAAACTGGGCCAGTCTTCAATTTGCACTAGCAGATGCCTAACGGGGGCCAGCATGTAGCTCGGTGGGCTGAGCCTCTGTGCCTGTGATCAGAAGGTTGCTAGTTCAAGCCAAGCCTTAGTATGCCTGTGAGCCCCTGAGAAAAGCCCTTAACTCCCTGGGTGCCACAAGGGTAGCAGCCCATCACCAAAGGCAAAGAGAGAATTTCCCCATGGGGATCCATAGCTGATTTTCATATATTATACATACACTGATATTTATATGCTGCTCCCTCAGCACCTTGAGCTTTGAGCTCCCATTTGTTCTAGCATTAGTCTTACACAGAGCAGTGCATCTCTAATATTTCCTCTTGGGCACCAGTCAGCCTCTTATTCTCAGCTTCAGCTCTCTATTCACTGACAGATCCTTACTGGGTCCATTACTAAGAGTGGTGTTCCATACATTTATAAGGAAACTGCTTTATAAAGTTCCGTCTGTGATTTCCATTGTCAGACACCATCGAATGAGCAACATTTACACTATAGGTCTCAGAAAAAAAATAAAAATAAAAAATGAATAAAACCATAGAGCTGTACAATGAAAGTGTGATAACAGCCATTACACTTCATCTATACGTTTTCTTCAGTGGCCCACTGAATTCCACAGCTTTAAATATCTGGTACTCTCTCTACACACCATTATGACAAAACCTGGAACTTGGCCAATTGCTCATTCAATGTCTTTTGTCAAAGGAAACAAAACACAGCAATGGCGCAAAATTGTTAATAGCTAAAATCAATGGGGTACAAAAATAGATAAAGAAATTATAATGATCTAACTGGTAAGAGGTAAAATCCATTTACCATCATGTTAAATTGGACTTAAAATGCTGAGTGACAGTAAAGTAAAGCTTTATGTACACAGTTCTGAAATGAAATTAGCGAGGATAATTTAAATTTATAAATCAGCTACCAAAACTGAGGCACACAAACACCTAGCTTGTTTGAATCTCTGCTATACACAGAATTTAACATAATTAGTGGGGAAAAAAGGTCAATTAGTCATTTGTCAGCAATTGTCCTTGCTTCAGAGTATGTGGGTCTTCCTGGCAACCTGAGACAAATCAATTAGCCTAAAAAATAGCGCAAGTCCAAAAAAGTGAATGGATAAAATTAATTGATTTTTAATGAGAAAAACAAAAACCAATATAGTACAAATTGAAATAAAAGTAACAATTATAACTTTTTTTAACACAACATCTTCCATTATTCTCTGCTCAGGGCAAACACTATTTTCACAACAGGACCCTACCCCTTGTACTTCAAGATAATCCATTATTAATGTCTTAATCATTAACCATTATTAATCATTATTAATGCATTGTCTCTGTGCTGCCTGCATGTCTGTTCTCAAAAATAAGCAGCAGTGCCTGCTCCGTTAGCCTTGTTCCCAGAAGCATGAGGAATGGGGGGACATGGGCATGGACAAATGATCCATCTTTACCCACAAAGGATGAAAAAAATCCATAAGGACCAACACACATCACACAATGTCTTTGTGGGCCTGCGAGTCCATCACCCGCAGACACCCACTTATTCAGTAATATGAATTGGTGCTCTGTCCAGGTTGCGAATCTGAAAAAGATAATTTCAGTTTAAAAGAATGTACTCAAAATACTTTTAATAGTCAAATTATTTTATTAATTTATTTTAATTTAATAAATTTCTCTAGCCCCCCTACACACTTCCCCAAAAACCGCTATTAGAATCCCCACTTCAAGTAAGTTGTTTCCATGTGGCAGGTGACCAGCTGCGCGATTCTGGCTGTCCTTTTCTGTCACCAGTCACTCACTCAAAATGAGAGACCCCAGATCATCACCTATTCAATGTTCCCAATGTTTTTGTGAAGTGGTAATAAAATCCAAATACTTTTTGAGTTATCATATTCACAAAGTCAAGTCCCTTCTGCAGTCACCTAATTTTGCTGCTAAGCATCATTGCTTAAATTTTAGTGTCTGATTAGTTTCTAATCTTCACCCATACAATGTATGTACACATTTTGAAGAAGATCCATCAGATACTTTTGGAGTTATAATGTTAACAGGATGAAGTGTCTGATATTGCTCTTCTCTTCTATATTGTGTGGCACTTTGAGTTTTTGAGTGTGATCCATCTCAAATTGAGCAGTTCCAAATCAACCACCCAAACAAATGTGTCTGCCAAGTTTGAATATCATCCGTCAAAAACACTTTTAGAGTTACTGCACTAATAAGAAAACTATCTGTGGCAGACCAGGCTCTAAACAACATGTATTTCCTGTCTGGGGAATACGATAAATGCATAAAACACACTTAGGTGCGAAAAGTGTGAGGCGGTTGCCAGACAAAACTTCTGCACTTTTACTGAAGCAGTTTTGATATAATCAATCACATATTCAGTGCTATTTTTAGAGTTATAACAATGGGAGCTTACTCGAAAGCTGCTGCTGGAGTTGTCGGACCAGGGCAGCCGTTTGCTGCTGCTGTTGAGTCTGCTGCATACCCTGCCGGGGAAACTGAGACACCCACATACACCTCAGGGCAGGTCAAGACAAGACAAATATGCCATCAAGTATAGATGTTCGTGGTGCCGTAAGAAAAGGGGTAGTTTGAATCCAGATAGAGGGTCACCAAGTCTACACAGAATACTGAAAGTTAAATAATTATACACTGTGTTAAAAAGGGTCAGTACCAATAAATTCTAAACAATGTGATTAGCAAAGGCTGCGATTTAGGATATGCATTATACAGCATGTCTGACCCAGGGTTTAAAACTATTTGTGAGAATAGTTTTACAAATCCATGCCGTCCTCCTTGTGTGACGGTCATTCTCACCAATCAGAAGTGCCGTGCTACTTTTGTACTAGTCATGCTCACCAAAAAGAACTGTGCCTCAGAAATTTCGTATACGCCCATTAACAACAGTCACATGAAACCCGAGCCTAATGCTGATTGGGCTGGCAGTAAGTGGGACCTACCATGGGCTGCATGCCTAGAGCCTGCGACTGATTCTGGGTGGGGGGCTGGGACCCGCCCACCTGCTGTTGGACCTGCTGCTGTTGGACCTGCTGTTGCTGGACTTGCTGCTGCTGGACCTGCTGCTGTGGGACCTGCTGTTGCTGCGTAACATGAAAGATTCATATGTACAGCTGCTATTCAGGCTCCATTTCAGTCACTCCCCTGACTACGCGGCCAGAGGTTCTTCTCATGCAAATCTGAGACCCATGATAGCATCTCCTGACTTCCTGTTTTTATTGTATCTTGTGTCTTTTTGTTTTGTATTTTATTTTAATGTAGCTGTCAAAAAGTACAACGTAACTACATCGGCTAGTGACACGCAAAGTGCCACCTCCGCCAGGGGATGTGTAAAGCTGAGGGAGAGCAGGGAGAGCAGAGAGGGCCGAGGTCGGCACCGGGGCTGAGAGGCATACCCGCAGGGTCGCGGCCATCGGGCGCAGGTACTGCTGCTGATGCTGGGCCTGCTGCTGCTGCTGAGCCTGGGCCTGGGCCTGCTGCTGAGCCTGTACTTGTTGCTGCTGGGCCTGGGCCTGCTGCTGGGCCTGTACCTGCTGCTGGGCCTGGGCCTGGGCCTGGGCCTGCTGCACCTGCTGCTCAGCCAGCATGGGGTTAGCCCTCATGGCGGGGTGCACACCCTGGCCACCCATGTGTGGCAGCCCCTGCACCATCGCTGCCTGCTGCATCGGCTGGTGGCCAAACCTGGTTCAGAAGCACAAACACCACTGTAAGGAAGCCATACATCCAAAGACAAAAGACAAAAGGACATGGAAACAGAAGTGCCTTCTTGCTGTGACATCAGATGTCTGTCCTGACTGCCTCACCTTTGCGTATTCTGCATAGTGTGCACATAGCCTGGTGCCTGCTGGTGAACATAGCCACTGGGCCTCTGCTGCATCTGCCGCAAAGGGTCCATAGCAGGGTTGGTGCCTGGATGTGAGCCTGGGAAGGGCTGGTTGGGGTATGTGGTGGAAACTATCCCAGCTGTCTGAGAGGCGTGAGGATGCAGGTGAGAGCCGTAGGGAGTGTAGCCCTGCTGAATATTCAGAGAGAAAAGCAAACAGGATTCAGGGACATACCCAGAAAGTCAGAAACATCGCACATGCATCCATCCATCAGACTAGCACAGGCCCTACCTGAGAGGGCTGCATCAGACTAGCAGAGGCCCTACCTGAGAGGGCTGCATCAAAATAGCACAGGCCCTACCTAAGAGGGCTGCATCAGAATAGCACAGGCCCTACCTGAGAGGGCTGCATCAGAATAGCACAGGCCCTACCTGAGAGGGCTGCATCGATGAGTACTGGCTGTTGGGCGTCATTTGTCGCAACTGCTGCATGTTCTGGAAAGTAAAATGAAATTTTAAATTCAACTTCCTCATCATTTATAAGACACCCTAAATAAACAGGGCATGCATTTTGATTGATTTGATTAAGGCTTACCAGTTGCTGGGGACAGGTCAGTGAGGCTTACCAGTTGATTGGGACAGGCCAGTGAGGCTTACCAGTTGATGGGGACAGGCCAGTGAGGCTTACCAGTTGATGGGGACAGGCCAGTGAGGCTTACCAGTTGTTGGGGACAGGTCAATGAGCAGTGAGGCTTACCAGTTGTTGGGGACAGGTCAATGAGCAGTGAGGCTTACCAGTTGTTGGGGACAGGTCAATGAGCAGTGAGGCTTACCAGTTGATGGGGACAGGTCAATGAGCAGTGAGGCTTACCAGTTGATGGGGACAGGCCAGTGAGACTTACCAGTTGTTGGGCGATTGAGGTTTACCAGTTGTTGGGGACAGGTCAATGAGCAGTGAGGCTTACCAGTTGATGGGGACAGACCAGTGAGGCTTACCAGTTGTTGGGGACAGGCCAGTGAGGCTTACCAGTTGTTGGGGACAGACCAGTGAGGCTTACCAGTTTTGCCTGCAGCTGCATTCGCATCATCTGGCCATGTTGCAGGGCAGGCTGCTGCTTATAGTTGGGCATCTTATACTGCTGCTGATCCAGGGACATCATGCCAGGCACACCCCCCGACACAGAGGGCATCATGTTAGGGTAAGGCGGCCGGGTGGGCACCATTTTGCCAATAGAGATGTTACGAGGAGGTCGGTAAGAGGTTTCAAGCCGAGGACCACCTAGGTGAAAGAAATCAGGAGTATAAGACAGTCAGAGCTCTATCCCACGTGGCAAAGACCTGGGTGGTACAATCAATAGTTATACACATCCTTAAGACTTTGGTACAGTCTGCCATAAAGCAGAAACTGCATTTACTAGACATAGTAGGTGGAACACAGCTTATGGAAGCAGTCAAACAAATAAGAAAAGTATCAGAGCACACGTGAGTTACACGTGAGTTACACATGAGCCTAACACACATGAGCCCAAGTAAAATCTCAAGGCTGGCAAACTAGGGAAAAGTCACATCATCACCTAGACTAATGAAAATAAACTGCAGAGCACTGGCAGAGCTGTTGTATAGTCCCAGAGACCTGGTGTCAGTCTTGACTCTGTCTGCGGTAGATCGCTTTTTCTCCAAACTGGCTTCCTCTCATACGGACTAGGTGCCTAAATTGCGCCTGCTCATTTGCGCCCTCTAGCTGTCGATTCAGTCTAGTGCTGTCCTACGGCCTTTTCCCTGCCAAGACAGGACCTAAATAACAATAACCCATGTCAACAGAAGTGGCTTGTATGGTGAATGAATGGCGGGGGGTTTTCCCAGCAAACTGACCTGCAGGCAAAGGCTGATTCTGAGGATAAATGCCCATAGGTTGATGAGTATATGCCACCCTGTTGTAATGGTGCCCAGGCTGGTTATGCAGGAGGTCAGGAGGCATGCCAGTCACGTAAGATGCTCTCTGAGTGCTGATCACATAGTCCTGAGCAAAAGACGACGGACCATCACATACACATACTGCAAAATCAAGAGTCTTCTTCAGGAGAGTAAGCGTAACAAGCAGTAGTGATACAGCGAGCGCGTGCCAGAGGCCCATGCAGAACACGAGCATCGAGGGAGCGGCGCGGCTCACCTCGTTCTTGCTGGTGGACTGGTTCCTCTTCTTCTTGCTGTTCTTTTTCTTGCTGGGGTCCGAAGTGATGGCAGGCGCGCTCTTTTCCGTTTTGGCCGCTTCTGCCATCTTCTTCTCTGGCTCGGGGGCCACAGGGGTGGGGGGCTCCTCCTCTTCGGGGGGCAGAGGCAAGGGCTCTAGGTAGTAGCTACGGGGTTTGGGTTTCAGGTGCGTGTGATACAGCAGAAGGCGCTGCTGCTCCTCGTACTTGGTGACCTTGCGGTCCACCCGGACGGTCCCGAACCAGCCCCAGGACAGGGGGGCAGAGTGCTTCTGGCCCTCAAACACATCCCAGGGAGAGATCTTCTGCTTTGTTGAAACTTGGAGACCCTGTTTGGAGAAAGATGAAAACTTGGTATACATCAATTTATTTCACATTAGGCTATAATTTTTGAACACTAAGGGTGTTTCAACACCAGCACTTTTAGTCCGTTTAAAACAGACACTGGTTCGATTTCCCCCCGTGACTCGTTTGGGCAGGTGTGAACACGGCAATCGCACTTGCAAGTGGATCAAAGTAACTGCACAGAGACCCTTGATAGGGGGTGGTCTCGTTTCGGTTACAAACGAGCCCTGGAGTGGGTCGTTAGTGGTGCCAACGTGATCCGAGCTCAATCTAAACCAACGTCCAAGGGCACTCCGTAAGTTTGAGTTAAATGACTCCCGTAGTCAGGTGTCGCTTTGCATTCTGGGATGCGGCAGAGCACGCAAACCAGTAAGAGCAGCTAGACGGAGAAGGAGAAATGAACCAAGGTCTCGGACGTGGCCCAAGGTAGGCTGCCTTCTTGAAATCTGAGCAGATAAAAGACCTAAAACTCATAAAAACTCAGAAGATTTCAAAATGTTCGGCTGAAGGACTGAAGGATTTGACCAGTTGTCTGAAGAGTGCCACTGCTCCCGCCACAGACCAACTGATTCGGACTGATTCAGAGAAACCAAACTATTGGTGTGAGAACATCCTCAAAGAGCAGATTTCATGTTTAAAGGTTAACTTTTCATCTAACCCTCAAACTTCATCTCTGTGATTTAATGATGATTTAATGATAATGGGATGACCTCTTTCTCGAAGCCAGCTATCTTGTTCCCCTTGGTGTCGATTAAGGAACCCTGTGGCTCGCAGGTGATGACGTCGCGGGTCTGCTTAGGGAGAGGCAGTAACTGCCGCACTTTCTCCAGGCTCTCCGACTGACGGTCTCCCAGCTCCTTCTGCATGGAAACCAAGCAAACGGACGCAATCAAAGCATGTGGCCAAAGCCAGTCTATCCACACCAACGAGTCACCGTCCGGAGAGCTCGGCATTTACCCTGAGCTTCTTCACCAAGTTCATATAGGCCCTCTTGTTCTCTTCCATGCTGCCCTGGGAGATGCTGGACATGTCAGCAGCTAGCGTGCCATTAATAAGCACGCTCAGCATATCCAGGACGGTGGTGAACAGCTCACTGAAACAGACACAAAGAGTTACGAGAGACCGAGACAACTTCCAAGAGCGCCATAAAAAGAACAGCCATTCAGCTGAGTGATAAGATCCATTTTCCATAAACACTTATCGAAGGAGACCCCGGAGCAAATCCCAGGATGCACTGGGCATACGGCTCCCTAGATGGGATGCCAGGTCAGTGCAAGGCGCACACTCACACACAATACAAGGACCATTTCGGGGGAAACCAACTGACCCAACCACACAGTTCTGGAATGCAAGGAGGAAACGAGCATCCATAGAAATGCCGCGCACACAGGGAGAATGTGAGAACTGCACGTGCAGATGCGGAGAAAGAAGTGTAACACCATCTGCGGGCCGTGAGGCAAAGGTGCTATCCACCGTACTGCTCATTACAGAATAGTCCAAATACGGACAGGACTAATGACAATGATATCTATACAGCTTCAGTGACTGCTGGATAAATCCTGTGCATGTAGGACACGGAACCGGCAAAGTTATCGCGGCGCTGGGTGATGACAGGGACTGACTTGTTAGACTGCATGTCCACAGTGCCGCTGCTTATGATATCCAGGAGTAACACGGCCCACTCGGTGGTCTGCTGGGTGCTGCGCTGCACCGTGTCGAACATGCCCCCCACCTGCAAGAGGAGCGCGTGGTGAGGGACGGGGCCGGGGTGACCGCAGACAGACAAACACACACAGACGCAGCCAAGAGAAGCCCACAGACTGACGTCTAGGGTGGGTGACAGGAAGAGACAGCGTACCAGGTTCAGCCGCAGCTTCAGAGCCTCATGCATCATCTGCTTGGCTTTGCAGTCGTCCTGGTACTGGTCCTCACGCCAGTTTGTCACAATCTGAAGGGCAAGCGCGAGATCTGAGTAAGGAGGTTTTACAGAGATAACGGAGCCATGTTGTGGTGAGCGGCGCACTGGGCAGGCCACAGTACCTGCTGGACCTGACTGTAGAGGGAGGTGAGCAGCCCTTCCCGCTGCTCATCCTGACCCTTCAGGCACGTCAGCACCAAGGAGAGGAAAGGCTGCTGACTCAGGAGGGACATGCTGAAAGGTAACACAACACGCTGTCAGCATTCAGTGCATGCCAGGCCTGGGCCCGGTGGAACCCGGCTCCTGGACAGGCTGCCGGCCTGCGGTTACCTACTGAGGAGGCTAGGAGATGCCAGGAGCTGTGAGTGCGACACCCACCTCTTCTGCTTGTGCCGGTCTCGCTCCTTGCGGGACGAGGAGCCCAGGTGCTGGCCCTTCTCCAGCTCCTCCCCAGTGGCCTTCAGCACGTGTCCCTGCACCGAGGTGGGCAGCTTGGCTATGAGCGGAGCCACCAGCCACACGCCCGAGCGCTCCGACGAGCTGCAGTAAGCCACACACACAAGGCTTTTCAATGCGGAGCACAACTACCATCAGGATACCAGCAAATGAGTGGGAATAAATAAAACCAGAAGTTTATATATGACGGTCTTACATAGCGAAAAGCCAATAAAACCAGATTATTGCCGTTTCAGGCTAAAGGTGCATCTGTGCCGACAGTACCAGGCTGATGCCTTTACGGCGATATTTAGCGCTGTACTTGCAGACAGACGCTAGGCTAGCAGCATGACCATGCACACCTGAGCACCGGCTTCATCTTGCTGCCGCTGTTGCTGTTGGAAGCCGAACCCCCCAAGCTATTGGACACCACAGCCCCATTGCCGGGGGGGTTACTGGAATTCATCTCAGCAGACTTCTGAAACACCTCGATTGTGGCCTTGGCGATATTCTCCAATAAAGTATTTAATTCCTGCAGGAACAGATATGGGACTTAATTATTAAATCTGCACTAAGAGCATAACTTCAGACTGAAAAAGGCAGAAATACGTAATTAAGAACGACCTAACGTGGCGATTCACATGGCCTAAGGGTCACGCCTAAACCCCAGCTCATGCCATCATCTCACATCACTTACATTATTTGTGCTCTGCTTGATCATGAGCTGGAGCTCCAGGGACGACTGTCTCATGGTCCACTGGTCCATGTTCTACGACACAGAAACTGGAATCAAAAGCTTTTTCCTAATACAGGCACTTCATTTATTTGAGCAATTTCACGTGTCCTTACTGTACACACTAGACAATCAGTGTGGGTAGTTCTGGTCCAGAGAGCAAAACTCCAGACCAGGATTTTGTTACCACCAGCCAGCTGAGTGCTCTGTGACTGTGACTCTTTATGCTCAGCTGACTGGCTGGAACAAAGCCTCGGTCTGGATTTTTAATTTCCGGACCTGAACCATCCCCTCTGGAGTAAATCGGGGCGGAGCCAACCTGCAGGATGCGTTTGATTCGCTGCCGCTGTGGGTTGTCTCCCTCCTCGCTGTCCAGCTGCCTGTGGGGGTAGCAGATGAGCTGCAGGAGTCGCTGGGCTTGGATGTTGACCAGCACGGGGTCCTGCAAGGCACTGCTGTCCTCCGACAGTGACTTGAGGCAGCGCTCCCCCACCCATTCCTGGGAGAGACACACGAGTGGGCTGTCTCATGTCCAACACACAGTCCGGGTCTTATCGACGATTCCCTCTCTGGTGTTGGTGTAATTACTGGGAAACTGAGATGTCCTAAAACTGCAGGTTATGACTGACTGACTGTAACCAGTATTAGCGATAACCGAGTCATAGCAACAATTAGCAGGTTTTCCGTATTGAAGTTAGAGGATTCCTCTACAGTCAATGAATGTGTTATTTCATTGTATGTAGCGAACCGAAACTGATGTGCCAGACGGTACATGGCAAATACGTGCACTGTTAGAGCCCATGTACTCACATGTAATACATTTTATCTATAGGCACCTTTCATGTACTCAGAGTCACCAAACGTCATTCATACACACACACACACACACACACACACACACACACACACACACACACACACACCTACCTACCTAAATGGGGATCATTCATTTCTATGGGAAAACCTGAATCCCAATCAACACCCTTAACCCCTACCCTTAATCATAAGTACCCAAACAAAATACAAGGTTTTTTGGCATTTTTACTTTGATTTCATTCACAGATTTTAATTTTTTTTTTTAAATTGAGGTTATGTCCCAAAACGTAAAGAAGCTTCAGGTTTGACCCCACTTTGGGGACATTCTGGGCCCCACATGTGATCTATGCAAAGCCACACACACACACACACATATATCTCAGATGATCTGATTCTCACCTGCTGGCAGATGCTCTTTAGCACGTACTTTGCATAGACATCCAAGCTGGCCGTCTCTATGGAAACGGCACGGCCCGAGGCCTTCTTGGAGCCCATGTCGTCCTCGCTGATGTCATCCAGCCCAGCTGGGTGGGAGAACCCGGCGCCTTTGAGCTCAGCATCCCCTGAAAGCACAACGGGAAACCTGAAGTGCAGGCCTGACACTCACTTCTCTTTTACCATTTACATTTTGACTGTTTTTCTGTATTTTCACAAACCACTAAAAACGGATTTATATTTAATAAATTCAGTTGAGAGAATTATTTCGAAACCAGAGAGGAGCAGTATTATTCTACACTGCTAGAAATGACAAAGTATAGACAAAGACCACAGAATTAGAAACTGAGGCAGAAGAATTGGACAGCCATTACATTAGAAAGCAGCGACTTACCCAACATAAAAACAGCTTTGAGAACTGCAAAAACGGCACCAACAACAATGCTGTTCTGTGATGCTGCCAGTAGGTGGCGATCACACGAGGAGCGGATCCCGACAGTTGCTTTAAAGAAGAGTTCACAGAAAAACAGTCCATTTAAATTCTTAAAATACACCTATCCTCCATATCTGCTAGTTAACTGCAAACAAATGATACAAAATAAGATCCCAAGTCCATCACAGAGCCCAGATCAGCCATTCAAAGATGTCCAAGCCAAGACAGGAAACCAAAAATATTGGTCATGAAATATCCCCCCCTTGGGGAATGGATGTGAAAGGCTAAAGTCTTGCCAGAGCCACCACCCTATTCAATAATATAGAATGTAAAAATCCACCACCATAAACTTGAAATCTGTAAACAGTCATCCTTAATCAACATCATTATTTCCATTTCTGCAGATTGTGTTACGTTCTGTTCATACTCTTCCAATGCCTGGCCTCTTGGATCACACCTACACCAAGCCGAAAGTGGACATTTGGGGTGGGTATTACCTGACTTGGAACTGTCCTGGGGGCATGGGTTACGTTGCGGGGTCTTGAACAAATGGAGCAGAATCCTGCAGGTGAGTCTGGCCCCAGGCTCAGAGTCCTGCTCACTGCAGGCTGAAAGAGGCACAAACTGAAGCGCTAAGCGACACATGGCACATTCACTCACCGCTCAGCAGCTGACACACTCGCTGAAATGCAAACTGAGGGCAACGTAGATTTCCACTGAAGAAGCAAGCAGATACCAAAATGTGCCTTTTGCAAGGCTTTGGTACATCGTTAGCAAATGGGGAAACAGGCTTGGAAGCCAAACCAAAAACATCACGTCTTAAAGCTCACCACGAATAGTTTAGGAGTCGCATGCATATTCTGGGTTTTGTGATGCACGATCTGACATGCTTTATAATGCTTTATACTTCTCCAACTTTAAAAATCCCTTCTTATATAAGCAACATTTTAACATTTTCCCCTTTGTGATCAATTTATTTAATGTCTGGCGATACACAGCATTACTGCAGTGCAGTGAGAGGAGATCTGTCAAAATCTGTCAACAAGAAAAGCAACAGGAAAGGGCAATAATATGTACAGGGGAGCGTCAATATCTCGATTAATCAGGTTTCATCAAAGCCACACTTACCAGCATTTAGAAGAGATGGGATGGCCACACAGCGCACCAAATCTTCTAGGAGGAGACACTGTCGGGCAATGAGGATAGCAACGAAAGTGGCCAAGGAGTCGTGGAAGGACAGGTCACTGACCTGGAAAGAGAGCAGGATCATTTTCAGTATCCCTGGAGGGCCTTTCTGAGATGGGGGTCACACACCCAGACGGAAGGCGGAAGGCACGGGTCCTGTGGGGGTTACTCACGTCTACATTGCACAGGAGGTCGTTAAAGCCGCAGTTGCCGTTGTTGGAGGAGCAGCAGAGCGCCTTGAGGACACCAAGCCATTCCGCGCTGAGCGAGCGGCAGTACGCCGTCAGCTCGGCGCACAGAATGCCGATGTCATTCACCCTGTAGGGGAGCCACAGACCACACCCATAAAACCGCCACTTTCTATCATTTCCAGTGCGAGCTCGGTAAACAGTCTAGTTCAGTGTTTTCCAGCCCGGTCCGCAGGGGGACACCGGACAGACCACGTTTTTGCTTCCTCTCAGCTACTAGCGCACCTATACCAGGTATTCGGTGTTCCTGATTGGCTGGGAGCTGGGAGGGAGCAAAAACGTGGACTGTCCGATGTTCCCCGAGGACTGGGTTGGGAAGCGCTGGTCTAGTCAGTATCTAAAAGAATAACTTTGTTTTGTGAGTACCTCTCAGGATCTCTGTGGTCTACACAGACGTCCATGAGCACATTGCACACAAAGCTGTATCGATTAGCAGGGCTGTCATTCAGGATCTTTCCCACCATGGAGTGGTTAAAGTTGGGAGCTGAAGGATTGGCTATGGTTTCGATCATGAACACTGGGTCCCACAACATGTTGGAGTCAGAAGGGTCGATGTTGCAGTAGATGGAATTCTTTACTTTTGAGCAAAAATCACTGCAAGGAACAAAACAGCTTGTGAAGCATAAATAAGGATAGGCAGCAGGTGCTTTTACATCAATAAGGCTGGGTGGCGCACCTGAAGATCTCCCCAAACTTGCTCTTTAGATGACTGCAGGAGGTGTAGAGGTCGTACAGGTAGGCAAGGATGCAGCGTTCGGCTGAGGAGCAGTCTGCCGGGTTCACACCATGCTTCACCACGATGCGTAATCTGCAGGAGAACAGCACGTCACAAGCAGACACTCAGCGGGATGCATCATGGCCAGTGCTTGGCTTGGGCTGACACGTCCTTCAGTTAGCTAAAAGCAGGCAGGCGTACCCGTCAAAGACCTGCGCCGTCTGCTCGGGGTTGAGGATGAGACAGGAGTGGTAGCGGCGAAGCACGGCGACGATGCACAGGCAGAGCCCCGTAGTGTAGCTGCCCGCCAGGCTGGAGGACTTCAGCAGCAGCTCTGCCTCAACCAGGCTCAGCTCGTTCAGCAGCTGCGACACCACACATGCATCCAGGCGGGAGACGTCAGAAAAAGATCCTCCGTAAATAATTCACATCCAATCTTTCACAGGCGTTTTTCTAGTCTAGTACGGACAGCTGGAGGCTTGCGGTTAACGAGACAAATCCAGCTCAGTTCAGTAATACATTACGTGACTATGCAAAATGTCTTCGGTAACCCAGCAGTCAGTGATATACGTAAATTCACACCAACATAGTTGTTGCACCTAAACAAAAACCTCTGGCTTGTGCAGATTTACTTAAGTAGAGATTTGCTCATCTCCTTACTTGAATGGCAAAGTCTATGAGGCCGCTAATGTTGAGCGAATACTCCATGAGGTCAAAGATGAACTGGATGTGCTGGACCAGGGGCAGGTGGTAGGACATCCCTAAGGCAAAACTGGTGATCTGTTCCAGAACATTCCTAGACACCTGTCAGTTGAAGGACACAAAAACCTTTTTTAATATGGCGCAGGGCCACACCAGCATTATTGTGCTTCTTGTATGCAGTGACACGGCTAACCTGAGAGGTGACCTGATGCTGGTCAAAGTGGGAGAGAAGCTGGAATTTGGAGAATATGTCCTCCGCTGTCGGGAAGGCTTCCGGCTTGCTCCTCTTCCTCTTCTGCCCTTCCTCTCCCCCTGAAGCGACCGGCACAGTGGAATGCATCAGAATAAGCACTACTACATTTTTGCAGGCTTCTGGTACCCATCAGACAGACAGCAGGCATCAATGGCTACACAACACCAGCAAGGCAAACAGCTTTTTGGAACAGTAGTTCAGACCGAGCTAGAGAGGTGAAGCATCAACAGCAATACTGTAAGCTTGGGGTGGTGCATTTCAAAGTACCGTCATCCCAAAGACTTAGGCAGGCTGACGTGTAAATGTGCTCGCCACAATTCAGATCTCCCAGCAGCAGCCCCGTGTACACACTGCCAGCCGCATCGTGCCAGTATCGTTTGACACTTTCAGGTTTGAGCGGGGCGACATCAAAGAAACAGCAGAACAGAGGCGATAAAAGCCGTCCCGCCGGTCCCCTACCAGTCTCCGCAGTACTTTTGCGGTTCAGCACTTTCAGGATGTCTTTGGTGATCTTCTTGATAGAGTGCCGGACCTCGTCCCGCTGCTTGCCCACGCCGTAGAGCACCACCAGGCGCTGGTTACACTCATGGCTGGCGCTCTCCTCCTGACGGGACACACACCAAGGAAGAGCGTGCTGTGAGAAGCCGGCGGCACGGGCACCCGGGAGGCCCGGCGACCTCGGCACGCAGAGCCGGCTCACCTGCGGGATGGGGAAATGCGTGGCGTACTGAATGTGCCGCGGCTGCTCGTACACCAGCGGGAAGGCGGGGTCCACGGCCTTCTCCTTTACACCGCCTTTCCCATCCTGCTCGGGGGTGGGCTTCTCCGGGGAAGGGCTGCCCTTTGACTCACTGTGCATGGGTGGGGAAAACATCTGCAGGCCCCAGGAATACAGCGGCGGCATTAATACATTATTCCAATTCTGAACCTCAAATCTGAGGTTCATTACAACCACCAAGACGACAAAGACAAATCGTGCCAAGCTAGCGCATGCGACTTTCAAATCTGAGGTTCATTACAACCACCCAGACGACAAAGACAAATCGTGCCAAGCTAGCGCATGCGACTTTCAAATCTGAGGTTCATTACAACCACCAAGAAGACAAAGACAAATCGTGCCAAGCTAGCGCATGCGACTTTCAAATCTGAGGTTCATTACAACCACCCAGACGACAAAGACAAATCGTGCCAAGCTAGCGCATGCGACTTTCCTGCACTGCGACAGACAGACACACACAGCTAGAAATCAATGCCTTTCTCCACAGGCACAAGACATACCTCATCAAAATTTGCACTCGAGTTGGGTTCGTTCTCCATTGACTCAGACAGATTAGTATACTGAAAGGCAAAACATCGCGTCAAAAATTCCTAAAAGCACAACATTTGGGAACACGTCTGGAAAAGGAAAGCGAGGAGGCAGCACGGCGCACCTCCATCTTGACGACAGTGCCGGCCTCCTGCTCCTTGCGGTCCATGTCATCAGATGGCTCATCGGAAGGGGATCGAGGGCGGGGCAAGTGGGGGTCGGAGGCCAGGTCGCCGCGGGAGATGAGCGTGCACATGTAGATGTTGTGGGAGAAGACGTCATGGCGGATCAGCTCGCAGAACAGGAGCACCAGGTTGGAGAACTCCACGCGCTCGCTCTCGTTGCCAGGCTCAGCTGTAAAGATACATGGAATGCTGTTATACTCTACAGCACTCTGCATTACGATGTGCAGCTTCTACGGAATTATCCAATAAAAATTACTACTAAACATTTAAGCTGTAATTAATGAATGGTCTAAAAGAGAGAAGGAAACAAAACAGTCACTATTCATACAGAGATGAGAGAAACAACAGGAACAGATTTGTAGGAAAGCAATTAAAAGTTAATGATGAGGGAAACATGTTTTTGTAAAGCATAGTGCCGTAGAACAGGGGTTTTCACCCGGGGGTCTGCAGAGACATGGAGTACTGACAGAATTCACTAAATGTGAAATTCCCTCACGCCTTGCCCAGCACCCCAGCTTCGGGGTCATGTGATCAAACATCACACGCAGGGGGGCCCTAGCTCTCGACCATCTTCATTGGGAAGTACCTGATCAAACAGTTTGAAAACACCGACTTTAGAATATGTATGAAACTGAGCAAGGAGTGGATTTTAGGTTTAAACAATTTAACACAGGCACAAAAGAGCACTATGCGCCGTAAAACAAACAAGTGTTCACAGAGGTGAGAGAGGATGGGGGCTGCCCAGTTCACAGTGAGACTGAACGATCAGAAGACGTGACGCACTGAGCATGGGCGCCTGGGTGTCCAGGAACTGCAGAAGGACATCCTGGAAGACGGGCATCGTAGCAGCAGAGAGAGACCCAGAGGACACCGATCCTTTTTCATCCACAACCTCGGACTCCCCGCACCTCTGCAAAGACATTTGGTCAGCAGTCTTGTTAATCCCGGGCCAGACATGGGCAATTCAGGTCCAGAGAGTAAAAGTCCAGACAAAAGCTGTGTTTCAATCAGCCAGCTGAGTATAGAGAGTCACAGTCACAGAGTCCTCAATGGCTGGCTCCAACAAAATCTTGGTCTGGACTTTTACTCTGTGCACCTCTGCGCACAGCCAGCATGACGGTGCAGCCTTTGTCTATGCTTCATCCAGACAGTTCCGTGTGCTACCTGTACACTACATGAAACCCCCGGGTCTCCTGGAACACGCAGCACATCATCTCCCTCAGTTCCTTCCCTTTTTATCCCCCCAAAGAATCACTCACAATTAACACAAACTACAGCAGCAGACTAACTGATAAACAAGGTCACACTCAACGGTCTCAGAGCTATTTGCAGCTATTTTAGTCCTTGAGCAATTCATTACAATGCCACAAGCATATTAAAAGTATTATAAATGATGAATAATCCTTAATGATAAGTACATAAAGTTTTTACCCCATCTGTACCACAGGGAAACCTCCCAGCCCACACTTAAGTAGCGCCAAACAGCCCCCCAAAGAAAGCCGGCCTCACCTCTGCCTCAATTTCAGCTTGCCTCTTCTCCAGGAGCTTGGCCACCACCATGGCACGGTGCCTTCCTGACCGCTTGCAGCAAACCGCCCACTCGCACAGCAGGGTCACCACTGCGTCATCATCGGGGTTCAGCTGGGGACCAAGCGCACACTTACACCCTGCCAAGGCCGCCAGGGTTTCGGGAGATGGGTTTGAGAAGATAGCTGACCAGTTACTATAAGCTAATAGGGCAAACAATATCAATAAGAACAATCAATTCAATAAACTGATCTAGGTAGTTATTTGTTGCCCAAAGTGCTTTTTTACCTCCATAAATCAGCCTGGACATGTTGGCAGGTTGGCTGATTTATATTTGGGGAAGAGACATTTCAACATGCCCGAGAAGCATGTTGAATGAAATAAATGAATCCACTAAGCAATCAGTCCATTCATTCAACACCGACAGCACAGCGCACCTCATGTCCGTCCTTGCTCTGTCCCGAGCCAAAGATACGATTATACAAGGAGTCTAGGGAGTTGCTGAAGTCAGACTTCTCAAAGCTGTGGCTGTCCAACACCTCCAGGGTATGCAGGATCCTACCTATTGTGAAGCCTGGTCGTAAAAGAGGGACAAAGCCATTATAAAGGCCACAACCTTAATGCAGTGGTAAAGCCAAACATTCAAACGTGCAATTGAGGGTCGAAAGACAAGCAAGGCAGGGTCAGAAGGTATATCACAGATTGCAGAGGCGGACAAGTACTCCCAGCCAAACGTATCTGCGACGTATCCCAGTATCACTGACAGTAAAAGAGTGTACCAGCAGCAGTCTCCTGGCACTTGTCAAAGGACCATCGGAACTCCACAGCCTGCCCCCGTTCCTTGATCTGCTCTTCAATTTCTCGAAGCTTCAAGCGCACCTATAAAATAAAATGAGAAATAAAATCAATAGCAAAAAAAAAAAAAGCTACAGCATGTACTGATTCCGAGGACCTAGATTAAGGGCTACCTGCTGAGTGAAGGAGTTGTTGCCTCCAGGCATAGGTAAGCTGGAAGGAGCGATCGGCAGCAGGTCCAGCGGAGAACCAGTCTTGTTCCGACTGTCTGTTAGTGAGTAATGCCACACCAAAGCACTCGGGCAGCACAGTACAATACTCTGTAAGCAACAAAAGAAATTAAAGGGTTAGAAATGGAAATCGATCATCTAAACTAAAGTGGCCAAACTAACAATTAACCTTAGATCTCCCGGTTTATGGACGACTTAACATCGAGTAAGAAACAAAACCCAATGCCGATTCAACTCCATATTCACAATCTGCAATTCGGCAAGATAGTAAAGATATCTAAAACACAGGTGTTTTGCACTGAATTCAAATACGCGAAACATACTGGACTACAAGTTCCTGTGCTACCTGAAGCATGCAGCTGAGCCCGAAAACCAAGGGCCGGTGCTGGGGGCAGATGTAAAAGTCAGTGAAGGGGGCCTGAGGTTGGCTGCCCCCTGCTGGCTGGGAGGCCGGTGTCGGCGGGATCACATTCCCCGACTGGGTGGAATGCGAGCCAGGCCCCACGGATCCATCGCTGAGCAGCAAGTTGAGGCGACGCGTGCAGAAGTAAGCCAGCCTCCTGGAGAGGTAGGCTGATTGCACGAATTCCCCTGAGTACTGCAAACGTCAACACGCCAGGTCAGACGTCGCACGCACGGATCAAAACGGCCAAGATGCCGTTACGCCTCGATTTGGCTTGCTGTTACAGTCTGCATGTGGATTATCGCATATTACATCTCAACACAGACAGTTACAACAGGTGCATGCACACAGCAATGATATTCACCTACTGGAAACACCGCGTAATGCACCAAGTAATCAATTTCTTGCACATGCAGAGTCAAAGCACAGCGAAGCACAAAAAGCGCCCAGACCCAAAATCTTGGCTGCATGCATTCAGCCTACACAGACACCCCGATGATGATATCTACATGGCAGGCAGTGTGTGCAGACAGTAACAGCACGCTGACGTGTGAATTATGCTTTAAAGAAACATTCTATAAGCAGAGACAAACTCTGCAAATATCCAAGTACACAGTCTTTGCTATATATTAACCAAATATAAATCGTCACAGTTTAAATGCCATCAGATCACTACGATAACCAATCTTTAACCATCAGTGTAAATATAACAACGACCTTGAATTCACTGAGCAAATACTAAACAAAGCCACCCGGCACCAGCAGACCTGCAGCATGAGCGGTAGGAGGAGCTTCAGGAGCTCGTCCTCTCCAGGTCTGATCTTCTCAAAGCACTCCAAGACCCAGGTCAAGAATTCATGTCTGTCCAGCATGCCGTCCTATAAGTGAGCACACGAACAAAACAAAAACAAAACAGGAATACAAAGTAAGTACACTGGCCAGCCCAACGCAGCCTAACAAAGTACAGGCATTACTGGTTTAACACGCCACCCATTAGCAGAGAGAAGGGGGCGGGGGGGCTATGCCCACCCTGAAGGAGTGAGTTAGGTAACCAGCACTGTTTACAGGGTTTCATCCTAATTACTCACTAAGTGCATCATACTGGTGTCGACACTTCGGGTAGCGCAGTGTGGCGTTTATCTTTCCTCCTCTTCGCTCTCCCTGACCTCCCACCAAAACACCAATTTAATGGACCTTTGTTATGCTGAGCAGGTCCCCTCCCTTCCTAATGCCTCTCTGAAAGAGAACTACTAGGGAAATAAAAGCCAGCTCTGCTCAGCAGATCCCAGAGTGGCATGGATCTGTCCCTTACAGCCACAAGGGCAATCCCACAACAGGTCAGCCAGACCAATATACCAGAGAGAAATTTATGGGGATGAGCCCACATCCTTAACTACATTACAGTCTGCAAAGCCTTCAAACCCGAAATGTCAGGCATCCCTTAAACTTACACAGCTTGCCAGTTACAGGCCGTGGCATCATATCAGGATCACAAACCTCTAGTTTGTTCTGGCGGCAGGACTATGAACAGCACAACACTCCATTTAATTTCTGACAGAGGGTTCCTCATAAAAACAACAGGTAAGGGAGGGTGGCAGCCTCCTTCCTGCTGGGCACGCTGACCTGGAACATGAACATCGCCAGCTTCTCGTTGTACTCCCACTGCTTCATGGCTGCCTCCACTTCTGCAGGGGGGGCCGGGAGGGGGGAAGAACCCCCCTGGCCGCCAGATGACCGGTAGAACTCTGCAATCTTCTGAAGCTGTTCCCACAGATATTTGGTGGTGATCTGGGTCCATTCTGTGCACAGGAACATAAAGAAGCAAAGAATAAAAAAAAAGAAAAAAAAAGATTAAAGTAAATTTAGGAGACAACCACATTAAAAGTCAATATTTAAAAACCCTACATACACTAGTAACACACACACACAGTCATGACCAAAAATATCGTGCATTTATGTCAGAAAGCGCACCACTTCTCCCAGAAATGACAAATTACAGCAATTACAAATGCTTTGCCATGACAACGTTTATTTCTTTTGCTGGCACTGGAAGAACAAAATAACAGGAGAAAAAAAGAAACCATCTATGACATTCCGCACAAAATGTGGACAAAATTATTAATACTTATTAATACTTGGTAGCAGAGCCTTTGGGATAACTCATTTTAATCACTTTCTGTGACAATCCATGAGTCTTCAACATTTAATTTTGGACCACTCTTCCTTTGTCAGCTGCTCCAGGTCTCTCAGATTTGAAGGGTTCCTTCTCCCAACTGCTGGGTTTTAGATCTCTCCACAAGTGCTCCACAGGATTCAGATCTGGACTCATCGCTGGGCACTTATGAACTCTCCAGCACTTTGTCTTACACCATTTCTGGGTGCTTTCTGAAGTATGCTTTGGGTCATTGTCCTGCTGTAAGACCAATGACCTCTGGCTGGGACCCAGCTTTCTGACACTGGGCCCTACACTGCGACCCAGAATTCTTTGGTAGTCTTCAGAAGTTCAGATTTCATAACACCATGCCCACAGTCAAGACTGCCAAAAGATCAGTGACCCTCCTCCATGTTTGACTGCAGGGACCGTATTCTTCTTTTTGGTTTTCGGTAAACAGCAGAATGATGTGCTCTCTCTGTCCAGATGACATTCTCCCAGAAGGATTGTGGCTTCCACAGGTAAGTTTTCTGATCTGGCTTTTTTACATTTCTGTGTCAGTAGTGGGGTCCTCCCGGATCTCCCGCTGTAGCGTCCCTTTTCATTCAGATGGAGATGGAGAGTGCGAGCCGACACTGTAGTACCCTGTGCCGGCAGGTCAGCTTGAATTGGTTTGGAAGTTGATCGAGGTTCTTTATCCACCATTCGAACAATTCTTCATTGTGACATTTCATCAATCTTTCTCTTTTGTCTGTCCACATCCAGAGAGATTATCTACAGTGCCATGGGCTGTAAACTTCTTTACAATGTTGTGCACAGTGGACACAGGAACATTAAGATCTCTGGAGATGGACCTATTGCCTTGGGACTGTCCATGATTTTCTATAATTGTGGTTCTCAAATCTGCAGACAGACAATTATTTGCTCTCTCTTTTCTCCAGGCTCAGTGTGGCACACAGACACTCAAAAACAAGACTGAGCCAACATTTCTCCATTTTAGCTGGTTGTAAGTGAGAATTTCCATATTGCCAGCACCTGTCAATTGCTACAGGCGGGTTGAATTACAAATTAAAGGAGCATCAAATAAAATACAATGAAATACAATTATTTCTTACAATTCTGATAAGGTGCCAATAATTCTGTCCCGGCCATTTCTGACATTTGTGTGGAATGTCTCAGATTTGTCTTTTCCCCCCCCTCTGCTTTTTTCCAGTGCCAACAAAAGAAATAAACATGACAATACCAAAGCATTTCCTGGGAGATTTCCAACATAAATGCAGGGGTGTGTATACAACGCCAGAAAAAATTAAGAGACCACAACACAATTCTGTGTTTCACTCATTTCTCAATTTATGGTTATGCATCTGTGTAAAATATACATTGTGTTGCAAACTGCAGCCTGGTTCTTCTGTTTCTCTTTGATGAAGGGCTTCTTCCTCGCTTTACGGAACTTCAGTCCTGCTTGTAGGAGCCTGACACTAACTGTCCTAGCTGTGCCTGTCACGCCACTTAATGTTTCCCATTCCTTACGAAAGAGGAATGGGAATGTCATCCTCTGATTCGTGAGGCACTGCTGGACAAGCTTACGGTCATGTCTGGCATTAGAAAGTCACGTCCCTCCTCCGCCTGACTGGTTTCTGGTCATTGCCAGTGTCTCCTGCTTCACCTTGTGTTGTTCTTGTGTACTGATCTCTTTGAATCTTTGAGCCCGGATACAGCCTGCCATGCAATGTAGCCTTCTGCCAGCAGGACCAGGATTAAACCAGGATTTAACAACGCAGAATTTTATTTTTTTTTTTTATATATAGAGTGGTCTCAATTTTTCCCCAGAGTGGCTTGTGTGTATTATGTTTTCCCAAATGTATACTGCGTATACTTTCAGCAAAATGAATAAATTACCTAATGCAAATTTAAACATTTTAATAGTTTTGGCCATCGTCAAGATTAAATTTAAACCAATCTAATTTACTACCCAAAACATACAGCCTGCGTGAGGCGAGCCGTCACTGGGCCTCATGCGAAGCGCCCGCAGAAGGCGGCCTGCTCACCGATGCAGGGGTCGATGACATGCCGCTTCTTGACTTTGGTCTCGGTTATTGCTGCATAGTAGGCACAGGTCATTTTGATCATCCAAGCAGCGCGCATTACCGGCACACTGTATTTCGCCAGGTAGCCGAACACCTCCTCCTTCTTACTGAAGATCGGAACCTGTGCCCCACAAACAAAACACCAGCGTTGGTAATGTGTCACTCATAGACGTACTTCATTATTTCCCCAAAGTATAACTGAATATTTCAGGACGACAATTTAAGTACTTTGTTGAAAATCAAGTACAGATTTAAGATTCAAAACAGTCACTTAAATTACAAGGCTATGTTTATAACCACTGTATTACCTACTTATGTACAGAAACCCTTTGAAATAAATCAATTTATAAGGCTTATCCATTACATTTTGGCACGAACTGTCCTCATAAAATTAGAACAAGGGATATACAACAAAATTTTAGGTACCTTCTTAGCTAGCTGGGTAAGTGGCTTTGTTCCAGCCAGGTCAGTAAACCAGTTGTTGATGGAACTCTGAGATCTTGCAGTAACCAACCAGAAATTATCCTTCATGTTGACCTGCGGCTTCCTCTTCCCGGTGTCTGGGAATGTGTTACATCGGAGCTTCTCTGCAATAATGCTGCTGAAGTTGGAGCTAATCTGCAAGTCCGGGAAAAACACGAGCGAGTCTCAGCAAAGCTGAACCGCTCGGCATTCACAAGACCACTCCTACATTACCAGATAAAATACACATTCTTATACATTCTTTACGTAGGATCTTTCATAGTGGTTCAAACGTTTCAGACATTTTCACCTAAAATCTTGAGGGGAACATTTTTCTTGGGGTGTTATTCAAGATCTGTGCAGCTATTTGAAAGGTGCAGCAAATCCCAAGAGACGCTGAAACAGTAATTATTCCAGATTTGGGTACTTGGGCGAGCCCTTTATGCCTGCCTGCTCTAAGAGCACTGGACACTGGCTGACCCTGCACTCTGACACAAAACCTCCTCTCATTTGTATACACATGCATGTGATGGGATATGCAAAAGCTACTCACTTCAATCATATCTGAACTACAAGCAAACAACTCCTAAAACAATATCTCAATTGGCTTTAATACTCCCATATCTGTACTTGCCAAACGTTTCCAAAACAACTGTAGCAGGACACACAAAATGCAGATTGCTCTATAAAAGCATTTATTCTGAAAGCATGTTCAGCCAGCCCATGAAGCAATTGAGGCTAAAGGCCCTTACAGAAAACATTCTGCCAGCTGTGGTATTTGAGTCAGTGATATTCCGATCACAGAAACAGCTATAACCCACATTTCCTAAGTAAACAATTTCTTTTATTCAATTCCCCGTAGACTGTGTGCCTGAATATTTGAAGAGCAATATATTAAAAACAACCAAATTGATTTTCAGTGCTAATTATTCCTTGATAATGTAGGATGAGAGGCACCAAAAAGGTCATAGACACAGCACATACCCACTGGCAAATCCCACAAGCAAACAGCCCAATAGGAAAATGCTAAACCATGCTTGCAATGGCAGAATTAATGCATACTGGAATCCTAAAAACAAAAGACTGATTGTATTGGTTTCCCCAGTGTCATTAAATGTATTTAACTTGATGGGAATGCCATATAATCTATGGCTGACAAACCTGAGGTTGAGGTCATTGCACTTATAGAGAGCCTTACTATTTGCCTGATGTTGTAGAAATTTGGGAAGATAGACCCATGCAGCTTTTGATGTACACAGGTCCCAGAATCTGGGCTTTCAGGCACCTTACGCTCATTTTATTCAATATGAGCATACAGGGTGCAGTAAATGGGTTTTATGGGTTATATTTTATTGAAATAACTGAAACAAACCCACACACATTGCGCATCCACGAAACTATGACGAGGACACAATGCTGATCTCATTTCAATAGGAGAATTGCGGGGACTGATTCCTAATGGTTTCTGATACAGGCAGGTTAAGGAGCGCCCCCAGACTGATCTTGAGCATTATGGTTACCTTGTAAACATGACTAGCTCGTTACCAGGAAACCAACAATCTCATTAACTGGACTTCATCCATTATTATTATTATTATATAATGTTTTTTTTTTTTTTTTACCTTGGAAGGATTGAAGTTGACATTTTTAGCACTGCCATGTTCGTCCCCTGACACTGCCGGCTGATTATTAAATCCCTGTTTCACATTCAGTGCCGTCAGCTCATCCTGCAAAACACACACAGAATATGCGACATGTTCTTACCCAGGCATTTGTCAAAGCACGACCTGAGCTTTAATAACTCGGCTAAAACACAGATGCGTGACTGCTACGAAGCAAAACAAGCCCAAAGCCGTGCAAGGCACAGCACTCATCTGTCTGCTAGCACAACATTAGTTTTTCACCTGTTACAAAAAAAAAGACATTTGTAACCCGATTAGCTACTTTATGAAGGATGCTTTTTATCCCAAGAACGCAGACCATACGCAGACGTTTAATGAACAGCATTCAGTCTATTATATATTAGGAAAGCAAAAATTAACCCAGATAGCCGGTATCTAAATCACACTCTGCATTTAATGGAAGTATGTGGGTTGGGCTGGTTTTACTTTTTAATCAGTCGGGGTCATTAGCTTTCTCTAGCAGCGGCGTTAATTGTTATTGTTAGCTAGCTAGCGATCTCAGTGGCTGAGAACGTGAAAAAGGTAGGCCGGGAATGCATCCTCGGGCTCTCCTGATTCTGAGGGGGCTGTATCCCACTAACTCTCCCCGCAGAATGCCGCTGCTGCCGTTCCCGCCTCATATCGAGCGCCAGATTAACTGACAGGCTTCCCCTTTTCACCTCTTTCTGCTTCGGGTCCTGCGGGTAAACGTCTGGAGGCCCGAGTCTCGGCCGCTTCAGGGGACGGTGTTCGTAACTCAGGATCCCGAAAGCGGCCATCTTTCAAGCGGCATCACAGCAAAAAGCTGCCCGGACTATCCAGCATCAAGGAAACGGCCGCGTCTTCCTCGCTGCTCTGCCGGCGCTTTGAATTAATCTGCGGCGCCGTCGGGAGCGCGCTCGCTACTGCCCCCTGTCGCACGGGAGGTGCACTAGCATCCGGGCGCCCAGAGACAATTCGAACACCGTGTCGAATAATAACTTGTAGGTTCAAGATAGTAATAATGGCAAGAAACGTAGGTTCAAGATGGCAAGAATGGCAAGAAAGAAACGTAAAAGGAAAAGGAAGAGGCTTGTAATTATTTACAGCGACCAGCGCGTTTGTCACTGGTGTAGTTTCTCAAAAGATCTTTGTTACATATAAATAGAGTTGTTGTGTATTCTATTGGGTGGGCCAGGTTTGCTCATGCAGTACACATGTGATATTCCCTGCATGTGGACTAGTGGCCTCACCAGGGAGTAGCATGCCTTATGCCCAGGACAGACTCAAGCCCCCATAAGCCAGTCTAGGATAAGCAACTAGAAGAAGAATCATACAGATGGAACCCCCTCCTGGGCTGTTCCCTGCCTTGTGCCCGGTGATGGGGGGGGCACCTAGGGAGGAACCAGACTCAAAGGGGCTGGCATATTCTGTGGTTATATACATTGTAGCAGGATTTTCATTGTGGGTCATGTTTTTATAAAAACAGACTAGCCTTTTAATTAAAGTAATGAGTTTGCTTTTATTATTAGTGTACTGCCAGAGACAAGTAACAGTGGCACAGACAGAGAAACTGATTTACATGACACTCATACCAAGACAGGTGCTAATGAAAACTCCCGTAGGTCATTGCAACACACTATACGGGCACTGCACTTAGCGTAAAATACACACAACTCAGCGTAAAATACACACAACTCAGCGTAAAATACACACAACTTAGTGTAAAATACACACAACTCAGCGTAAAATACACACAACTCAGCGTAAAATACACACAACTCAGCGTAAAATACACAGTCACATTAAATAACACAACACATACGCCAATTCCACATTACAAAAAATGGTTACTTTATTCATCTAGTTGGCCACAGAGTATGTGGCATGGAGACAGATATACAGGTGAGAGGGATTTTGTTGGTCAGACTTCAGGGTCAGTCAGATCCCTGCACCCATAGAGCAGTTTGCGGTTGAGGACCTTCCAGAAGGTCCCAGTGCTGACATCAATCTCAGTTTCTATTTATTTTTATATAGCGCCTTTCACAACAGTATTGACCCAAGTCGCTTTACATGAGTGTGTCGTGATTCATTACAACATAAGACAGAATAATATAAAAACAGAAAAGGGGGATTTTACTGGCTACTTTCTGATCACGCACACACTCCCCCATGACAAAAGGCCATGAGTACGCCATCGAGAAAAGCATTTAAGCTGAGGCTAGTTAAGTGCAGTTGATCAATAGATGTCGCTATTGATCCATGACACAGGTATAATCAGTTCACCTTCAATTAAGAATACTTAAACCATTTAATCAATTCCAGGCTTAATGCTGACAGTGGCACTACATGGGAGAGAATTGTCAATTCTCTCCCATACAATTTCATTGCATTCAACGGTATTAACACAAAACAGAGTAGCCAAGTTGTTTAAAAGTCGCTACAAAGTTCACACTTGCAAATGTTATTTATATATAGTAAAGATTTCAACCAAATTACTGCAAAGTCTGGGTCATACTGCTGTTAAATGAATGTTATTGATCCCTGGGCAGCTACCCAAAAACATTTTTGGGCTACTGCTGCATTCACCCAACCACCCTACTAAGCACCTGCGGGGAATTCTGAAGAGAGAAGTCACTTTAACATAAAGCCACTGCAAGAGTGGTATATAAAAGGCAACACAATGTCCCGAACTTGTGAGTCAGTGCCAAGAAGGACTAGTGCAGTGCTATTGTCATATCCCTGCCCATCTCCTCCCCGCCATGGCGTTTGTCCCTCTGATCCTGCCTCCAGTTCCTAACCCCCATGTGGAAATCACCCCCAGCAGCTTCTCAATAGCCCCCATGTATATAGGTGCCGCCCAGTCCTGTGCTCCCCAGTTCTGCCACTGTTCCCCTGTACGCCTTGTGATCCTACCTCTGCACACCTTTCTTGGAAACAGCCTCTGGGCCTTCCCTTTGGCACAAAGTGACAGCTATAATATAATGGGGGATGTGCTAAGAACTAGAATGACATTTTTGTAACACTGCAATGTTACAGAATTACAGAATTAGAAATACTATCAATATACCTTTCTGTGTTATTGTTCAGTATATGTTCGTCGTGTTACTTTTCCGTGAATTGTAACCATTATCATTTGGAAGTAGAAATATAACTCCGTATAAAAGAGACTGACGCACTGATGCTGCCTACTGTACCGCATTCACTTCTCACATTACTCCGCATGACATATGCATGCATCTTTATGAAACTGGAAGTTCAAACCCGAAGGCGTGACAGCCGGGACTTTCCAAAGGCAGGCTTGGACAAGGAAACTTTAAAGGCAGTTTACTGGACGACAAAAAAACGTATCCTGGTTTGCCTTCCAAAGGACTACACAAAATTATCTTCGTATTTTAAGCTGCAATGTTTTTGGGAGTTTTCAAATTATGATTTCGGAAAACGAAACTCACAATTACTGTCCGTTGAAAGAAAATACCGTGCCGACAAAGAAGGAAAGGACAGGGAAACTGCATGTTTCTGTTTTGTTTTTGAGTATCATTTTTGGAGTGGAAGTAATCGTTTCTGGAATTCTTGGATACAACTTGTCTAAAGAGATAAGTAAGGTAAATATTAGGTATAAAGGATTTTAACAGCAATAAAAAAAACATTTAGGATTTGTTTTCTTTTAATGGGAAACTATATTGTACCACGTGACGCTGAGTGTGTATTATTGAATCTATCATTATAAGCGCGATTTGCCAATGAGATTTTATTCGTTGAAGCTGTATTATACGAATAAACATTACTTCTGATTCGTACAACATCCGATAGTAACACCTTTTTTGTGCAATACATGTCTATAAAACAATTAAATTGTTTTCCTCTCAAAGACTCAAGAAGCTGCCAGGCTTGGGGAATACCCTTTGCAGTGTTTGCACCAACTGGTGGATCCCGGATATCAGAAAAATGCATCTCTCAGTTCAGGAGAAGATCCAGGCTGTGACTTGTGGATAGCAGAACTGAATAATAGCGTGCACAAGGTAAAACGACCAGAAAACCCGTCCTTACTACTCAGTTTTATATTGACCGAATGTTAAATACATAAGCGCGGTTTCGGTTTTATTTGGTAGTTGACTTTCCGAACTGCATTACAAATTAAAATAATTTATTATAAATTAAAATGCAGAGTGCTTTGGTGCACATCGCAGCCTGGAACCTCCAAGGTTTGCGTGCGAATCGTAGTTCCGCTGTGCGCATGCGCGCGCACTAAAACAGCAGGCTCTAGTGATATGCAAACCGAATCTTTTTACTGATCACTCTTAACTGAAAAGATGCGGTTCTTTGAATCATTGATTCGTTCAATAATAACGGGACCGTCATTGCCGATATGCTGGCTAAAATTCAGCAAATCAACTTCTCTATAGCTGTCTATAGATTACTTTATTACTTACCGTATGTAATGATGATCACATACAGTCTGAAAGATGCAGTATGTTAATTTGTCGACATGTTATGTTACCACATTAAAGCAATGCAAAAACTAAAACGTGATAAATTTTTTTGTCTGATATGGGAATTGTACGTATCACGTGGTTACATAGTACTTGAATTTTATTGAAACATATCATAGATGTAATTAACATTAAAAATGCAACAAAATGGCATATTGCCAAGATATATTCTTATTTAGTCATTTGTAATGTCCCCGTGGAAATCCATTAACATACCAAGTTATTCACGGATTGCTTCATACCATTAGCAGAGTCCAGCTAGTAAGAGAGATTCTTGCAGCAGCTGGTAAGGGAAATAAATCAAAATACAGAAATACGGGACAGAGATCAAGGCTTCATGTAGGAATATTTCACCCACTCGAAAATGAATGTCCTCAGAGCTACTAATGAAAAGGAACACTAAAGCACAAAACCGTCCGTTTATTAAATCTTTTACTTTGAATATTTTACAAAATTGGGACATTAAAATAAAGTCAGCGTTGAAGTAGGCTTCAGTATGGTGCGGTTTGGACATAAGGACATAAGGAGGCGGAGCTGCGCCTCTGCAAGGTGCGATTTGGACATAAGGAGGCGGAGCTGCGCTTTGGCAAGGTGCGATTTGGACATAAGGAGGCGGAGCTGTGCTTTGGCAAGGTGCGGTTTGGACATAAGGAGGCGGAGCTGCGCTTTGGCAAGGTGCGATTTGGACATAATGAGGCGGAGCTGTGCTTTGGCAAGGTGCAGTTTGGACATAAGGAGGCGGAGCTGCGCTTCGGCAAGGTGCGGTTTGGACATAAGGAGGCGGAGCTGCGCTTTGGCACGGTGCGATTTGGACATAAGGAGGCGGAGCTGCGCACGTCTGCCTTGGGCCATAAGCCCCTACTCTCATGATCCAACATAAGTGGAGCAGTTGAAAGATGGATGGATATTGATGATGAAAGGATATTGATTTAGATTTAAACATACTTCTCCTTCAATTTCAGCAAATGTTATCTGACATAAGGAATGGCCTGTATTTGGAGTTAAATGGTACGTTTTTATTTTATTTATCTGTATTTACACACAACTTATGCATGCACTCAGGCATATACATTCATGTTTTTTATTTAGTGTTATCTGAGTAAAGGCTGCATTTCCAGTTATGCTATATTTAAATTATTTGCCCTCAATTTGCAGCAAACAATTTAACTTCCCGTCATTCCAACAAACCTGCCATTCACATGGGAGCAGAACAAGAACTGAGGCAACTCACTAACTGGATGAAATACGGTAAAAAAGCACGGCACCGCCTTCGAAAGCAGAGTCATTCCTATATTAATTCCATTGTTCTAGTGATTATTGTGCTTGTTATTTTTTGCTGAATAGGTGGGACAGAGAAAATGCTCGGAACAGCGGAAATTCTCTACTGGGATAACATTGACGGCCCAGCCATACAACAGGGCATGATGGGGTACATTGATGGAGAGGTTGTTATACCTCATGAAGGCTTTTACTTTGTCTACTCTCAAGTATATTTTCAAATGCTTTCTTCAGAACAAGACAGACAGTCCCAGCAGTTTGGGCAGTATATATACAGGAAAAGTGCATCTTCTCAGAAACCAGTTTTACTGTCTAGATCCACTGTGACTAAATGCTGGCGTAATGGACAGGACTTTGCATTATTCTCTAGCCATCAAGGTGCTTTATTCCACCTGCAGCAAGGTGACACGCTTTCCCTCCAAGTTCTTGACATCCAGTCAGTACGGTTACAAGAGGATACAACTTTTTTTGGAGCTTTTAAAATTAACTAAAACATCGTATATGATTCATGAACATTTCCTGTATCTTATACAGTATATACATCATTTCAGTTGATGATAAAGTGATATTAAATGTACTAAAATGTACTGAAGTGAAGATTTTGCATTTATTATGTTTGCTCAAAAAATGTACTAACATAGGATGGATATGTGTATAAAAGTACTGCAGATTAAATGCATAAAAATGTCATGTATGTAAGTTAATAGAATGTTTAACCAATGAGGAATACTACCAAAGTGATATGGATACTACTGATATAACATAAAAACAATTGTGACTTTACCATTTAAATAAAATGTCCCCTCCTCACCATTACAGAAAAACTTTGATTGGTGCATCCATAATTTTAATGTTTTGGAAATATTACTTTATTATTTGACAACCAATGAATACAAGCAGCAGAAATGAGTTTCCTCTGCAGGGTGTCTGGACTCATCCTTAGAGATAGGGTGAGGAGCTCAGTCATTTGGGCGGAGCTCAAAGTAGAGCCCCTGCTCCTCTGCATTGACAGGAGCCAGGAGGTTCAGGCATTTCCTCAGAAGGATGGCTCCCTGGGGAGGTGTTCCGGGCATCTCCAACTTGGAGCAGGCCACGGGGCAGATCCCAGACACGCTGGAGAAACTGTATCTCTTGGCTGGTCTCGGAACACCTTAGTATTCCCCCAGTGGAGCTGGAGGAGGTGGCTGGTGAGAGGGAGGGCTGGGCATCCCTGCTTAGGCTGCTGCCCCCGCGACCCCACCCCAGATAAGCAGCAGAGGATGGATGGATGGATGGAGGGATGGAGGGATGGAGGGATGGACGTTTCCCAATCATTTGACATGTGGGGCAGGGCTGACATTATCAAGCCACAGGCGAAAAGAAGTGTCTGAAGATACAGGCATACATTTTCCTCATCTCCAGGTGGCCGGAATCGGGGTGGTCATGGGCCAGGGACAATATATAACCCCGGTACAGCTGGGGAACAGTGACTTGAGTGGAACCCAGTCGGTGCCGTGGGGGCAACCATTTCCTCCTCAACAGCTGGTTATCATTAAAGTAGGCCATGAGGTGCTTTGACGAGTCCGATTTCGTGATAGGGAATTCAAAGCATGGCTTTAAGGGTACACCCACCTCCTGTGCAGAGACTTATCTTTTCCTAGTTACGGGCTCCTCGCAAGCTACCATGGGGCCTGTGCATGAGTTAGAAGACATGCAGAAAACACAGGATATTGCTGGTTCGGCCTGTCATTCATAACAGACACAGGCAGGGGAGCCGCTGGAGATTTTGGGCCCCATGACAGCATGTCATATTGGACCCCCAACACAGTTAAATTATGCTCCAAATTTAGGTCCCCACCCTGACAGGGGCCTTTGGAATCATCCTAACTTCTCCCTATTATAGTGCCCCAGGATACAGGTGAAGAAACCCCCAGGGGAACGGGGACACTGGGTAACCTGGGACACTAAGCCTGGGAGTTCGGATGTGTGCAAATATATACACTGTAAAGGGAAAGGTACAGTATCTCCCCCAGCTCAATACCTCCCGCCACGAAACACACTCTCAGAGAAGGGTAAAAAACCTGGCATCAGGCATCACAACGGAGTGAGATGGACCAGAAGGTGGACTGACGGCATTTATGTGTTTTACTTCTACTTTTTACAGCCTTTCAGGGTGTGATTTTGTACACAACCAACAGATGGAACTATTGTATCACCAATCCTGAGACATTTCCGGGGGGGGAGAAAAATCCATTTCTGCAAATGGAAACAAACATTTCTGCTCATATCCACAGGGGTTTCATCAAATCATGCATTTTGAGTTTCAGTGATGATATCGGGTCAGATAGTATTCTGATCTGAATGCTAATTCTCTTGAACTGGGTATTATTAGTCACAATGAGAGAGCATGGAAATGTATTCGCAGTAACAGGAAACAGGATGAATAATTAAATTATTTGACTGCAGGAAGGCTAGTTTAGCCCAACAGATGTAACAAAACATTTTGTTTGCTACCGTTTATTCATATATACTGCACTGAACTGGAATTCGTGTGACACAGTGACAGCTATAATGGCTATAATTGTTGGCAGAAACCTCCAGAGCTGGGGGTTTCAATCCTGCATCAGAGCTTTCCTCCTAATGACATACCGGCTCAGCG
>JAODKM010000037.1:5027561-5040780 GCA_026780845.1 Petrocephalus sullivani | reverse complement strand
TGTGTGTGTGCCTGTGTGTGTATGTATGTGTGTGTGTCTGTGAGTGTCTATCTGTATGTGTGTGTGCCTGTGTGTGTCTCTGTGAGTGTGTCTGTGTGTGTGTCTGTGAGTGTGTGTCTGTGTGTGTGTGTGTGTGCGTCTGTCACGCTGCTTGCTATACAGTCCGTCAGACTCTGTTCAGGATAAGCAGGTAGAAGCCTTACACTTTCACCTCTTGGTGAGCTGGGGTTAAAAATGAAGGAAGATATCTCTCCCCCCCCCCACCATCTCAAACCCACTTGAAGCACAAAGGTGACTACACTTTCTTTGTGCTGGGCCCAAGTCATGGACCTGCCTGTCTTCCCATGTCCAATAAGCAACTCCTACTAACCTCATCATGGTTTTGGACTGTGGAGGGAACCCACATACCCAGAGGAAACCCCACAACAACAGAGAGGGAATGTACAAACGCCACATGGAGCCATGGCAGAGACTCGGACCCTGTTCCCAGAGATGTTAGGCAACAGTGTGAAGCACTGCATCACCGTTCCAGCCCACAGGCAAGTATGTAAGCAAAAGTTGTTTACACAGTTCAAGTTCAAACTGTCTATTAAGCAATGGCTATAAAATCCCTGACTGTGTGCTGGAGAAATAGGACTAGCCAGCAGGGGTAAGGGCGGTCTGCTCTGCAGGGAGCTGTACCCCCTGCATGCCCTGCAGGGCTTCCGCTGGGACAGCCAGCTGCTGATTTTGCAGAGCCTGTACCGCGGCCTGCTGTGCTGATGCCCTGCCCTGGTCCTGCTTCAGAAACGCCACCTCGCTCCTCGAGACATTCCGCTGACAGCAGTGGATGCCATTGGCGCCTCTCTGCGTTTGCAGCTGGCCCGCTGAGCCTATGGATACCTACAGTATGATGCCTGGATCCAGAAACCAATATGGGAACATGGATCCAGGAAGGACTGATGACAAAGGTTTAACATGTTGTGGTGTTTCAGCAATCTAGACAAAATGACAGAATATGTATAGTAAAATCAATAAATATTTACTCGGCCGTCTATTATAGATAGACATTTGTAAGTAGTAAAAGTACTAATCCAATTTGTAAGAAATTAATGCATAGTTAAAAGTCAAACAATCCAGACATTTTAATTTGGTCAAAAAACTGCGTTTGAAAGAAATGGAATCCGGGAGAGTTTCACACTGCAAAGAGATGCCAAAAGCCCAGTCATGGGTATAGGTGGCTATAAGATGTTGGCAAAGTTCTGTAATGTTAATAGCAAAATAAGACAGTCAAAAACCTGGTTTTACCGTAGATCAGCTTCATGAAGTTTATGAGTCATTTATGACATATTTGCTATATTTTACTGAAATGTATTCAGGATTAAGACTGCAAGGTTTGAAATGGAAATGTCTAAAGGCTACTGAATGACCTGGGAGATAAGAGCTCAGTGTCACAGTCACAAAAAGTACATCCACCACCCATTTTCTGTACCCACTTGTCCTATCCAGGGTTTGGGGCCTGTCCTAGAGGCTGTGGGTACAAAGCAGGGAACAACCCAGGATGGGGCCCCAACCCATCACAGGGCTCACTCACACACAGCAATAATAATAATAATAATAATAATGTTAATGCATTGAATTTAATAGTAATTTTCAAATTTGCTTGTATTTCTATGTCCTTTATATTTTGCATGAGCATGATACAGCCAAAGTGTAACTGACAGCTGTCAGATTGTTTGCATTCTAACAGCAGCCAAACATGACATAGAAGGGAGAACCCTGGCAAATGACTGACAATATTTGCATACATTTGCGTTTCAGTGTGAAACAATGGTGTGTTAATGGACCAAACTGCTGAATTTTAACAACAAACCTAAATGCTGCTTTGGGGTGGGGACCGCTTGTTTTAAGCCTCGATATTACAGTATTACACTATTAGTGCTCACCTTTAGCAGTAAGACTGGTACAAATGCACTTTATCTTTACTACCTCTTTGTTTTTTAACACCACCTGCTAATATCCCCCTCGTAGGTCCCCCTCGTGCCACCGAAACAACTGTGACACGTCGAGGCATGGTCTCCATATTTTGAAACAGATATTATAATCTAAAACGCAAATTAATAATTCATATAATAAGATTTACCTAACACAGTGGTATATTTGAATATATTACTATATATGATTATATTACCATTAAGCTTGATGCAAATGACATCTGCCTTGTCAACTCGCCTAGTAGGCAAATTTGTTAGGTTAAAAGACTTGTCAATTAAACAATAATTGTTTAAATTAAAACGAGTAAAGAACAGGTTAACAGAACTAGTGTGTCCACACAGTCCTAAGCTACAGTGCGTGTACTTGTGGACCGATAGAGAAAAATGCAAAGATAAACAAGAATATTCTGCACTCGTCTTCACTGAAAGTCAGTAGAACATTCTTGTACTCTGTCTAAATGGAGAACAGATAAAATCTTTTTGGTCAAAATGCTTCAATTATGCGTTTTCAGAGCCGCCCGGGCGCTGTGCTTCACCGGGAGCTTCATGCATAGTTTTTGCCAAGACAATGTTGATTGGACAGTTAGACTCGCAGTAAGGTATTTCAGACCCGCTTGGAAGCCAGGCTTGGTGTTCGGGAAATGTCTCGACAAGACAGGACAAACTGCAAATAACGTTCATGCTGATGACTGACGGGTTTCACATGCGGGGGGAGCTGTTGGATCGCAGTATTCAGTCATGCTGCACTGTGCAGGGGCACTGAAGCATTTCCGTGCAACCCAGTGACGGTCTGTTGTTCCGTAAGTTATCTTTCGCAATTGGCCTTCGTTAATACTGTAAATGAAGTCGTTATCATTGACTTTTCAAATTTGATCATTTGTTTCATTTTCATCGAAATTTTATTGATATTTAGTAGACTATCTTATCCACAAAGGGCCAGTGTGTATGCAGGTTTTTGGGATAACTTTTAGGTCAGCTGTTCAAACTCAGGCATGGGGACTCTTCAGTCGATCAGTCATATAATTAGTAACCTAGCTAGGGAGTTGCAGCGAAAACCTTTCTGGATAGCACTGGCTATTCCTGATCTATGGCCTTGGGAAGAGAGTGACATGTTAAGAGTTCTGCCGACATGATTCTCACCTGGAAAAAAGCTTTGAAGGTGTTATCCTGAAATGTTATGATCACACCTTATAATTCAAGGAATTACTCTGTGAAATGTTTAACTGATTCAATGATTAATAAGCCCTGAAGAGAAGTGCACAGGTAACAGAGGGTTGGTAGCGTCATGCCCTGGGTAAGGAGTTGTAACAGCGGGAGAACGGGAAAAGGCACAGAGGCAGAGGAATGCTGAGGAGGTGGGTGGCTGTGGAGCTCACGCTAAGCCAGGCTCTCCAGCACCACGAACGGCAAGGAAGAGGCGGGGGCCCCAGGGCCGGAAGGGAGAGGGACACAAAAGAAGAACAAGGTAGGAGTTAGCGAGGAAAACAAAAGATGTGGGGGGCTTTGTGTCAGCAGTGAACGGATTGGCATTCATAGCTGGTGATCCTAGCGGCAGTATCTCGAGGAGTTTTTTGAAGTGAAGCCTGGATCCCGGAAGTGTGCTGGCAGCCGGTATAATTATCGCCCCCAGCTGCATGTAGCTGGGGCCGTGTCCCGGTGGCTGTGTGCGACGCAGCGCTCCTGAATTACTGACAGGTGGCCTTTGTCCAGGAAGCTACTCAGTGCTATTTGCTGCTCTGGTAACTGTAGGCAGGCCCTCCAGGTGCCTTTGTGACAATCTAGATCAAGAAAGTGGCTGTATTGTGCAATAAACCTCTAACATTCATATCCGCTTCCTGCAAAATTTATGTCCTATATGTTAACCTGCTTGAATGTCAAGCTGCACAGAGTCGGATGTCACACCAATGCAATCTAACCAGCCCTGCCAGTCGCCAGAGTCCTAGCCAGCCCTTCTCCTTTGCCACTCAGTTTCCCCAATACATCACCTCTAATCAATCCTTATATGTTCCACCTGTCTGTGCCTCTAAGTCAGAGTTTTCCCTTTACCTTTATCTGCGGGATGTTAGCCATGCCAAGTCTCTGTGCTACTGGCTCTCTGTTCAGTCTCAGGTTTTGAGGCCAGACTCCTTTCTTTGCTAACTGGGCAGTTCTCATGAGTGTCTGTGTGATTTACAGCTCCAGGTTTTGTGGCTGCATTAAGTCTCCTGCTAGGATCGCTTCCATACATTGCCCTTGTGTCTGTCACACACGAAGAGTTATTAGCCTCCGGCGGATGGGCACACACTTAGAGAGTCAAGCTATTGTTCCCATCCTCGTTTTTTATTTTAAAAATTAAGTGAAAATTAAAAATCCATATTTTTAATTGTAAACCCTACAGTGATATATGTCATCCTAATCCTGATGTGATGTTCACAGTGGACAACGTGCTGCACATGCGTGAAGATAAGGGATTAACAAGAAATTAAGAAGAAAGATAAGATCACTAATCTCAGTGAGCTGTACTGCCAATCAGTCACGCAGGTGATCGATAGCTTTCATGAACAATATTCTCAGCACACCAGACTCAATCACTGTACTGCCATTGGTCATGACAGCAGAGAAGGAAGCTCCCAAAGTGCATTATTTAGTCAAGTCATTTTATTTATGAAGCACATTAAAAACACCTAGGGTTTACCGTGCTATACAACACAGTAAATTACCACTGTACCTAAAATCCTACCATATAATATATAATAGTAAATCCAATAATATTGATCACTACATTGAATCTAACAATAAAATAACGTATAATAATAACGTGCAACATGCAAATGCAGGATGCAAAGCAAAACAACACTGACAGTGCTGCTGCTGGGGTGTGGAAGTTAGCTCCCTCTCAGAGGTGTGTTGTATTGTATCCCCTGCAGTCCACATTGGTCCCCAAGGGCCCCCAAGACCCCCGACACACACCGACCACTGAACAATGTAATCCCAGGATGGCATCTTGGTAACACTGCTGCAGTAAACCGTAAAAATATTGCATTTAAGTCTCAAATAATCCAAGGGCAAGTGTAACAAATACAAGATGGTTACGTTTGCCATTTCCACTAATGTGTAATTATTTACCTAATGCAGCAAATTCAGACTTGTCTTTTATAGCTCCGTATCAGCCAAGGCACTGCGTCTACTTTTACAAGTGTTCACACTGTAAGCATTTTACAAGTGAAAAAAGTCCTCTGTTGTTTAAGGGGAAGGCAGTGGGAAATGGGCAATCTGTTAAAGAAACGCTTCATTTCGATGGATGGGAATTGCTTTATTTATCTTTAAAAATAAAGCAAACTGGAGAGGCAGAAATAAAATTTAAAAAAAACATATTTTTTTATTCAGGATATTTTTGTATTGTACAGACCCCAAACAAAAGTGAAATGATAAGAATTAATTATGATGGGGTCTTGTCACTAAAGTACAGTTTTTGAATCTTATTGTACATGAGCAGTGAGAACAAACACAGAAATTGACTGGGTTCAAACCACCAGTCACATTTGCACATTTAATTTAATATAATATTGTTAAACTGTACATCCACAAATTAGAATAGAAAAAAAATTGAAGTTGTTTGCCAAATTTAGATTCTTTAAACTGTATCTTTCAATATTGTATTGAAACAAAGGTGTTTGAGTTAGACCTACAATTGCTTTTCATCTACGCAACAAGAAACGAGTGGAAAGGTCCCTTGAGTTACAAAAAAACAGGAAATCAAATGAATGAAGAAAACGGTTGTTGTTTACAGTTAAGTGGTTCTCCGCTCCTGCTGTGAGAACAGATTGTTCTTGGTTGAGTTCATTTATTGCCTTTCAAACGAGTCAGTTTAGTAACAATTAAATACAATATATAACACAAACATTGGAATTACATAATTATGTCAAACATTGAAATAAAAATCTATCCTGAACATTCTCGAATTGGAAATTGGTAGGTTAGAAGAACCTTGTCTGGTCAGATGAATCTCAATTTCTGCTGCGGCATTCAGAGGCTAGGGTCAGAATTGGGTGTAAACAACATGAAAGCATGGATCCGGGATGTCAGCCTATTCCGAAGCAGATACGAGTCATTTAGAGATTCCAACAGCTAATAGCAGCTTTTGAAATGCAGGAGGATTTCCATGGGACCATGGAAAGAACAGGCAAACCTGAAGCACACAGAACTAGGGCCAGCAACCAAGCCCTGGGGTGAAAGGAAATTATTAAAATGAGGGTGCAATTAGAGAACATGGAATATTTGCAACACTTATCTCTCCTCTTGAATTTATGTTGCTTTTATACTGTTTTTCCTGATTTATACCTGCAAAGTAGAGCTGGCTTAGTATACGCTGCCAATCGACTCAGATAGTTTTCTGACACAGTCAGTGTGCACTCCAGTGTTCTTCTTAAAAGCATTTTCCAGAAATAATATTTTCTCTTGGTTTGTTGCTAGGATACAAATTTCTCATGTGAGTCAATATGAACAATTTGTTGTGTGTAAACACTTCACTCCAGCTAACCCTTCATCACAGTTTTAGACATTTTATGTGCATGCTTGTGTAATCAAAAAAAAAAAAAAAAATGTCTGAATAGAGAATAAAATCATAATAAAGAAGATTAACCCAGAAATGGTCCCTGTGACTGGAAAGTGCACAATATACCTCAAAGAACAAAACAATTATGACATCCTGCCTAATATGCTGTCCTCCTTGTGCCACCAAAACAGCTATGATCCACTAGGGGAACAAGACCTCCAATGGTCTCCTGTGGTATCTGGCACCAAGATGTCAGCAGCAGATCCTCTGATCCCTGGTCTCGTCCTGACCCTGTGTACCACATCGGGCAGGAGTCTCACAGGGACTGCCAGCCGGTCATAGTCTACTACAGTCTGATACCCTGGTCTCATCCTGACCCTGTGTACCACATTGGGCAGGAGTCTCACAGGGTATGCCAGCTGGTCACAGTCTACTACAGTCTGATGCCCTGGTCTCGTCCTGACCCTGTGTACCACATCGGGCAGGAGTCTCACAGGGACTGCCAGCCGGTCATAGTCTACTACAGTCTGATACCCTGGTCTCATCCTGACCCTGTGTACCACATTGGGCAGGAGTCTCACAGGGTATGCCAGCTGGTCACAGTCTACTACAGTCTGATGCCCTGGTCTCGTCCTGACCCTGTGTACCACATCGGGCAGGAGTCTCACAGGGTCTGCCAGCCGGTCACAGTCTACTACAGTCTGATACCCTGGTCTCGTCCTGACCCTGTGTACCACATCGGGCAGGAGTCTCACAGGGACTGCCAGCCGGTCACAGTCTACGACAGTCTGATGCCCTGGTCTCGTCCTGACCCAGTGTACTACATCAGGCAGAAGTCCCAGGAATCTCAGTTATGTCATGATGCATTATTTCTTATATTAAACGCTAATAATAGAACATTTTAAAGCCAAATATGATATGCGATCATGATTTCACACTGACATCTAGTGGCCAAACGCTGCTTTTTCAAAACAATTTTTACATAATTTTTCATAAAATCAAAAATAAGATAAATTCAATTTTAAAATGACAACATTATTAAAATCTGATTTATATTGCCCTACATAAGATATTCATCTATCTATCTATCTATCTTTATGTTTCTGTTTGTTTGTTTGTTTATTTGTCGGCTTATTGCTCACCACTGTCAGTTTATAGGTTGATATAACGGGTAACAGAATATTTCCCCTAAAAACAGTATCAAACCTACATACATGGATGTCAGTATCACAGCCTGTTACGATTGCGTTTGGCTGTGGATTAAAAATATGTTTCTGTAAACTGCGTGTGCTACCCATTCCTGAATTAACAAAGATTACTGGGATTATGTGACATACACATGTACAATTTCACAGTATTCCTGGAAGCCATTCTAATAAACAAAGGGAATGAAACAGCAAATAAGAGAAATAGTATTATAGAGAAATATAATGTTAGATTACTTTTGGCTGCATGAAATACTTATTCACACAGTTAACAAACCAGTGTGGATATTGCATGAAGGTGAAAATATATATACAAATATATGCATGCAGTATTTTTACATGTTTTATTTATACATGTGCCAGTGTCATAGGAAGAGGTATAAGGGGAAGTAATATATCGTAATAACCAGTGGCACTTGATATTCAGTCAAATCACAATTTTGATGATGTGTTTCTTTGGATCGCTGTACACGTGTTATTTACATGTCACCTGAGACTCCTGTAACAAAGCTGGAAGCTGCACACAGCTTCCCAGTGAAACAGGGTTATTAATGTCTAATAGTTTGCAAAGCAACTGGGTTGTATTTAAAACGCCTGCTGGAACGTTCCCTCTCAGCCCTAGGGAGCAGACCAGCAGGTGTTGATGTTGTGCTGCAATCGTTCAACACTGTCTGACAAAAGGCATGAAGGGATGGAGCAGAGCTCGTTGGAGAGATCCCACCTGCTGCTAGGTCTGCTCAGGGTGTATCATAATAAACAGTTTGTGGAAGGAAGCCTTTAGGCCTGTTTACTCTGTGGCTCTGAGACAACTGCTTAACTGCTGCCTGGCTCTGTTTAAGATATATTCCCCGGGATGAACGGCACGTGTAAACATCAACGGCAGCCATGGGATGTGGAAATAGCTCACAGGAATGGTCTCAGATGGTAGTGAATGGTAATGGTGAAGTTTAAGATGGACAGCAAGAGGTACATATAAGCTGAGTGCTTCACATCTATCATTACCATTTTCATAATCACTAACACAAAATCACATCACCATTTATACATATACGCGACACAAAGGCTCATTACATACCCCTGTAGCAACAAACGTTTTATTATAGAGAGCTGCATTGTCAATTTGTGACTTTGAGGGCTTCTTTTACCAAATCAGCTATAAAAAGGGGAGGGGATTACGGTTATTATGCCTCACCAATGGCTACCTGTTATGCCCAAGGCAGAGGTCAGACTTTGCATAGCTTTTCTAAGGTGCTGATTTGTACCCACAACCCAAACACTTGCAGACATTCTCACTTGTCTGGATGGCGCTCAAATACTTTTTTGAATAAATAAATTTGCTAGCGGTAAAACCGAAGGCTATAAGATTTCTGTTCTTTGGAACGATTCCAGATTCCTAGTCAGTACCAGTACTTAAACACAGATGGGAGGTATAATATCTTAATTCATTTCATTTTAGCTTATATTTATTCTCATTTAACCTTTTCCATATTAGTACCAACTCTGTACTCCCCCCCTCCCCCATCCGAAACCAGGGTGTCTGTGTGGTTGGCCATGAACCCAACTATAATGCACTCCAAAGCTGCAGCAGCAGCTAGTGACCTCAGTAAGGGCGTGTACACAAATATATCTAATGTAACTATAAGGCATCGACAGTGTCTGCAGTTTTTTCTGCGACAGTGGAATATGAAATTACTTTATTTTCTCGTGGATCTCCAGTCAAAGCAACGCACCCACGGGCGCCTGGGCGGGATAAAAAGCGATGCGCATCTCCTCTGACATGTGCACTGCCAGACACCCCCTCATTATCAGTCCACACGCGCCGCATAACATGCCTTAAAAAGGATTCTGCTTAAAAAGGACTCAAATGCTCGGCTGCACCGGGAGTCCGGTAGGCGTTCGGCTGACAGTGGGTGTAGCTGCGGAGTTATGAGAAGGAGAGGTAAACGTGGTAAATATGATTTGTTACTACTAATAATGGGCATTTCTGACGCATCTACAGCAGCTTGTAACAGAAGGAGTGTCCACCTGCTGTGAGAGACACAGCATGCTATTATCCAATCCCTTCCCTTTATTGCTTACCCAGTGCAGGGTAACCCCGCGACGCTTTTATTATTTCATCTAGGTAATTAATCATTCAAGGTTCTTGGTTCCGTCAAGTTATTGCACCCACTAACCCGCATTTAAGCAACTACACACACTTGAAAAGACAACTAAATATACATACATTTTTTATTTATATTTGGTAAAACATCCATCTTCAGCCAATTAGAATCAGCAGCTGTTGCAAACGGAATGGCTACATTTTTTAAACGAATCCGGTGTTCATAGAAAATATTTGTCTTAACCCGCAGTACTGTAAACCACTTATGGTTAATTTCATTGGCCACATTAAACATCAGCCATGACAGTGACATATCTAATATATACGAACCTCGAGATGCTTTGCATTAAGAAATAGCATAACAGTACAATACAAAACATTTGTGTGGGTCCCCCAATTGGCTGACAAACAGCTACATATTAAATAAACGAGTTCCTTTTTTAGGAGATGCTGATGCAAAAAAGTTCTGCTAACCAGCTAATTAGGTACCATCTTACCACTCTATTTGTAACCATGAAGTGATTATACCCCTGTGGTGTCACGGAAAGAAAATCTAGGGCAGGACCAGTTTCTTTGTCACAAATAATGAAATACCTGATATGGCTGCAGCAAGCTTTACAAAAACAGATGGTGGAGGAGGGTCCAAAGTGACTTTTTGCAAACAATTGGAGGGGGAGGGTCCAAAGTGACTTTTTCAAACACAGGTGATGGAGGAGGATCCAAAGTGACTCTTAACAAATACAGGTGGTGGAGGAGGGTCCAAACTGACATTTTACAAATACAGGTGGTAGAGGAGAGTCCGAAGTGACTTTTTCCAAATACAGGCGGTGGAGGAGGGTCCGGGGTGACTTTTTACAGCTTTACAAATACAGGTGGTGGATGAGGGTCCGAAGTGACTTTTTACAGTACAGGTGGTAGAGAAGGGTCTGAAGTGACTTTTTACAAATACAGGTGGTGGAGGAGGATCCAAGGTGACTTTTTACAGCTTTACAAATACAGGTGGTGGAGGAGGATCCGAGGTGACTTTTTACAGCTTTACAAATACAGGTGGTGGAGAAGGGTCCGAGGTGACTTTTTACAAATACAGGTGGTGGAGGAGGGTCCGAAGTGACTTTTTACAATACAAGTGGTAGAGGAGGGTCTGAAGTGACGTTTTACAAGTACAGGTGGAGGAGGATTTTATGAGCAGGCAGTGCGAATGAGGAATATTACTGATATAACTGAAATGCTGCAAGGTCCGGCGAGTCTAGCTTGCAACATTATGTCTTATAACACCATAGATCAAACACTGTGGTAACTCTTTGCTGCAAGCCAAGTCACTGAGGTTCTGGGCCATAAAGCACAATATAATTAGATCCTTGCAGCACCCTATAGAACTCCACCATTGTGTTATAACTCCCAAGGAACAGCTGTCATGGTGATTTTCACATGCCTGCCCTTTAAAAAATGAAAATAATCTATGTAATGCCATCTATGCAAATGTACTATTTCTGTTATTAAGGTCAGACATCACCTACCCACCCAGGTGTAAAACCTGAGGACATGAATTTCATTCAGAGGAGCAGAGCTTCATAGATAAGAACCCAGAATATTTTTCCCCATTTGTTTGTGGTTTGGTGCCAAACATAAAGTACTTGATATTACAAGAGACATAGGAGATACACTTTACAGTACAATATATGCAATACTACTGAAGTGAAGAATTGTTGAGACACCACAACCATATGTGTCCTCTGCATTTACCCCATGTGACATAGCAGTGGGCAGCTAATTCAGGCCCCAGGGAGCAGTGCTTGGGGGCAGGACCATGCTCAGGGTACCTCAGTGGGATGTTGCAGGTCGGGGAATTCAAACCAGCAGCCTATCAAGCACAACTGCACTCCCATAACCGTTAGGCCACCACAGCCCCATGTCTATACGAAAGAATATAACAGAAATTAAAAATTTGCAGTACACACAGTGCAGGGTGTTTGATAAACAAGCATAGGAGTACCGTGTGCAGAAATGACTGCATAGTTAAGTCAGATCGGCACGTTGGGGATCTTGCTGACAAAACTGCTTCCCCAAGCAGGAATTTGATAAAGTGTTTCTTTGCAGATACTATCAACTATGGTCCAGGTGTAAAATAGCTGTGCTTCAGTGTGGGTGGAAAGGAATATGGGGATTTCCCAAAAGCTTTTTCTAATAACCCTCCAGAGAAGATACAGACGCTGTTGTAGGATCATATGTTGTATTTCATTAGGTTACATGAGAAAACAATGAGTGGGCGACTAACAGAAGGAAATGTTCATATAATTGAACAAATCTCCAAACATCCCCCAGTTACTCATATCGGCTGGTTTTGGGCAGAAATCGAATGGAATGCTACAATGTGCAAGTATTTCATGTTCTTTATGTGATTTATTGAAGAAAAGTCATTTTAGCCTTCAGAACGAATGTGTTGTTTTAGTTAAATTGTAGAAGGGGTGTTGATGTAGGATAACGTGTCCTTGGATGTATTTGGGCGCTCTTTAATCTCTCTAAATAACGATGGTTTAGATATGGCTGAAGAAAGCATAACGAGGTTTGTAAGAGGATGGACTGGAGACCCAGGGGGTTCCTGACACCTCTAGGGGTGCAGGGGTGTCTCACTCATATATTTGATTTCATACTGCAGACCAGAGCCATAGTCAGAATAACTGGTGTGTATAAATCGGATATGGGTGCCCCATCGAGGGGTTCTGTGCTACCTCTCGGGACCCAGTATGCTTCAAGTGTTTTTAAGGGAGTGTTCCTCAAACCAGTCTTCGGGGACCCGCAGACGGTCTACATTCTTGCCCTCTCCCAATTCCCTGGGAGTTGGAAGGGAGCAAAAATTTGGACCAGCTGGGAGCCCCAAGAACTGGATTGAGAGACTCTGTTTTATAGTGAATGTGTATTTTCTATGAATGAGATGTAATTTAATATATTTTTTGCTATATGCATAACTATTGTTGCAACTTATTTTTCATAACATTATTAACACTAGCTGAAAATCCTGTGCATTATTTTCAGAGAAGAGATTACAAATCTGATTACTTTCAGCCTGAATAAGCCCATCTGTTCACAGGAGTAAATACTGTGTAAAAATACTTTTTTCTCTCCTTTGTTCCAATTACTGTGAATAAAAGAAACAACAATTATAATATTTGGAAAGCATTTGATGCTCTAAAATTTCTCAGTAATATGAAGTATTTCTTTCTCCACTAGGAGGCACTGATCTTCTCTCACAATCTTACTTCTGCCAAAGACTTGGTGGAACAGCTTTGCTCCAGCTGTAGCTGTATTAGCTGGAAGCTACATACACAGAGAGAGCATATGTAGCCCACATGTATACACATACAGATAGAAAGCATGTAGCTCATATATATATATATATACATACAGA
>JAODKM010000037.1:4992437-5027461 GCA_026780845.1 Petrocephalus sullivani | reverse complement strand
GTAGCCCACATGTATACACATACAGATAGAGCATATGTAGCCCACATGTATACACATACAGATAGAAAGCATGTAGCCCACATGTATACACATACAGATAGAAAGCATGTAGCTCATATATATATATATATATATATATACATACAGATAGAGCATATGTAACTCACATGTATACACATACAGATAGAACATATGTAAACCGCACATATACATAGACAGATAGAACATAGGTAACCCACATGTATACATACACATAAAACATGTAACCCACATATATACATACACAGGTACAACATAACCCACATATACACAAACGCACACACGTATAGAACATATGTAACCCACATATACACCTGCACGGATAGAAGATATGTAACCCAGACAGTCCATAGGGTATGACTTCAGGTCATCTTTGGGAGTGAATCGGGGGTCCCTGATGGCACAGTGCTACGTGAGAATATATATATATTCTGTTAAGCCTCTTTAGTTATGGAGATCGAATAACTAGTCCAGTGACGTGCTATTTTGAATCATTACACAACCCATTGTCGGAAGTGTTGCTAATTTCTGACATTCCTTACTTGCACCATATGTAGCTTAACATGAATAGCAAAGGAAGAGTGAAATCGGCGACGTGCCGTGGCTGAGCCCGCTGTGCTCGGCGTCAGGAGCACTGGATTTGCCCGGGCCAGGACTGAAGGCAGCAGCGGCAGGAGTGGGAGGCATCAGGAAGCCGGCAGCATTGCTAATAATCAGCCACTGATATTGCCATTTGCTTAGAGAGCCTGTGCATTTCTGCAGGCACTTTCGCTCTGCTCAGATTTTAAAACAAACAGGCACAATGGTGACAAGGACTTCACTCCACTTGCCCACCGGTTACCATGGTGTTGAGCTGCATCGTGATCTCACTTATTTATTTATTTCACTGATTTAATGTTTGCTTCTCCGTTCCCCCCCCCCCCACCATTAAAGTACATCAAGGATCCCTGCTGCATGGACTCACATTATGCCCCACAGAAACATCCGGCTTGTGATACAGCCTCATCCATATCTGCATTATTTGCATTTTAAAGAGAGAGAGAAAAATAAGCCAATGAATTATCTATTCATATCTCACTTTAAAATATGACATTTTCCCAATACTAGCACAAAGCTCTTTGTTATGGAACTGTTACAGGTCAGCAGCACACTTCTAGTCCCTCTACGCCAACACACTGCAGGCTGTTCTAAAATTAAGATGGAGTCTTTTACTCGACATGAGTGTTTTTTTTTTCATGATCTGATCGATTTCTGAATTGCCTTTTGCCCTGCAATATAGTTTTCTTTGGAAACATGCTGTATAGAGTATTATATTGATGGATAACTGAATGGTAATACATTTTGCATGTGAAAATTTGTGGGTTTTTATTGAAAACATTGTTATATAATATAAAGAAGTGTATTTCTATCAATATATAGTGTAAATAAAATTATCCGTACAATTTATTATATATACTCAGTGATAAAAAAGTTAAGTACCCAGTAATGGTCTGATTTGGATGTAATTTGGTACACGTGCAGACCAGCGATGGGTATGTAAATGAGCCAGTTTGCGAGGAGCTGGCACGTCCACGTCTGGTCACCAGACACACAGGATGCCTCGTAGGTGCATTAGGCAGCGTTACCAGCACTTGATGAAGTTTGAAGTACACTCTCCTCCCCACCTCTCCAGAAAGTCTTTAATAAGAGCCCAACTTTGTGTGACTTGTCTCAGTATAATCAAGTTTACCAGACCTGTGCTGGTAGCTGGTCTTTCATGTGCCATCACTGACTGGAACTAGAACTACGTGATACAATTAAAATCCTCCCTGATAAATACTGGCAAGCATAGGGGTGCCATTCCCCAAGATCAACGTCTAACTTTTTCCAGAAAATTGTTTGCAGTTTGACCGCAGTGTGCGTTTAACTCATACTTGAGTATATTTATGAAGGAAAAAAATTCCACCATTCCATTACAGTAGGTTGCACTCTTTGTAATACTTTTGATTTCATCTGTTTGAATTCAGTGCACATTCTTTTTTTCTCACAGTCAGACCCCGGCAGCCACACCCCCATCCTCCATTTCCATGACTTTCCCCAGAGCAGAGCACAGTCCTGACAGAATCAGCAGTCGGAGATGGAGCGGAGCCACAGCCGCACATGCTAATGCAGTCTTTGTTTCAGTCTACCGAAACCAATAGCTACATAATGCTTTGCCGTCTTTATCTACCTAAAAATGCGGATATTTCAGCTTTAAGATCTCGGCATCGAACTCGAAAAAATGTGGCAGTAAGTTGCAACGTTAACACTCAACTAATTCACAAAATGCAAAGTGTCAAAAATTTCACGAGTAGTGTCGAAATCTTTGTTCTATTCTGGCTCAGGAGATATTTGACATTATAAAATTACTTGGGTGTGTTTGACTACTCAGTTTGAGAAGGTTTATCTTTGCTGCTGTTCTCCGCCTGTTTTTTCATACCACTGATTCATGTACATCAATATGCATTTTTTTCTATACAACTGAGGATTCATCCCAACAAATTGAAGATGTTGAAGAGACCACCAGAGAGTGAAAATGCCCCTATGTTGGTGAAACTCTTACAAAGAATGTAAAAATCACAGCCTTTCATCTCACGGGTCTTTCCATCAATGCTTGACAGGCTTTTGCTCAGTTTCCTTTGTGAAGTCAGCCAATCACTTTCTCTGGTTGAGGTGCCGTCATTAAAGACGATGACAGGAAGCTTGCAACCTCAGTATAAAGTAATGACAAGGACAATAACACACTTGTCACTGGATAGACCAGGCCTCTTCAGAGAGGTCCTCTGCAGTGCTGGCTTGCAGATGCATGTAGGGCTCTCACTGATTTGAAGCCTTTGCTGCAGCATTAGAGGAAATACATTCAGGAAACCCAATCAGGGAAAAAGGTGATCAGCATAATAATGAACAGTGGCTCAAACTTCCTGAAGGCCTTTGGATTGTATGGTGAGGACTGTGAAGAGGGAAACCTGGGCAAAGAGGAGGCAGGACCCTCAAATGATGCTTCATAAGACAACAATCATGCAGAGATGGAATATGAAGATGTTGCTGGCATTTTGGATGGTCGCCTTGAGTATCACCTCCCACGGCATCACAAGTGTGCCTGCAATCCCCTCAACCATGTATCAACAACTGATGCAACTGCTGGCTGCAAATCCAACAAGAGGTCTGCTTTAGGTAAAAATGCTATGGACTGTGGCATAAAACCAGCAGGTCCACCATAAAAACGTGGGGCGTAAATGCAAACTGCCGTTTCTTTGACCCAATGACACCCTATGTAGCAGTCTGTAGACAGAATTGTACGTATCCAGAGGGAGCATGGAGCAAAGGTAACCTAGAGCATCTGCACAGCTTTGAAAATAAGGATGTAAGTTGTTAAATCTCACAACTTCTGCTTAAGATTAATGAAGCATACACTTTAACTACCTACAACACAGTTGTGTGATAAGTGTAGTTGAACTACATAGTTAAAATGCATTTTACAGGTTCATTGCAGCAGAAATGGTATTTCTTTTGTCTTTTTAATTAGGTTTTTAACATAACAAACATGACATAACATAAGATGACGTAATAGATATACAATAAGGACATCATAATAAAGCATAACATCACATTTCATATAACACACTAAACAAAATGTTACTATTTATCTTGACCATTAGAAAAAATCCAGGGGGCATATTTCATAAGATTATGTGGAAATCTTGTTTAGAAAAAGGGAAACAAAGAGGAAGCATTTAATAAAAGTGACTGAAATAGAACTAGCCAACGAATCACCAAAAAATGCGCCACTTTTTGGCTTAGTTAATTTGTTGAACGACTTCAAATGATTTATAAAAAATTGTCTTGGGGCCAGTATTGTCACGACTTATGTGTTAAATATTTCATGTATTACTGTCTACTGTTTGTTGATGTAATATGATTCTGATTGTATTAGGAGGTACATGTGGCTGCTTTGCACTCTATTTCCTCAGATGAACACTTCACTAATTGTTGATTTTTCAAAATACTGGATAAACTGGTTCAGAGCTACTTACTCCACAGGCAATCTTTTTGGGTGATACTTTCCTGCTCTCACTCAAGTGATTTTTTGGTGACTCATGAATACTTATAACTGCGTCACTGTCATCAATAAGTGAAAAAAAAATGGTAGTGCTGCTGTCATTAGCATGTCCCACCATGTCTAGGGAGCCATTGCAAACCAAACGTGTTTGCCGTGTCTTGTGTGAATCCTGCTTGACCCTCTGTCTCTAGCCATTGTAGAAGTTACCTACCATGTGTGCCTTACTGTCCGCTGCCTGACCTCCCTGTGCTTCCCCCAGTATTCCTTACTTGCTGCCCGTGTTACTGCTTTTGAGGACTTAATAAAAGAGTGTTGATCTCCCCAGCAACAAGCATCTTCGTCTTTCGCCACCGCCACGATGCCTGAGTCTGTCACATAATGCTTTTACTTGAGCACACTTTTGGCGCATTCTACCCACCTTTGCAGCTGAGATCAGTGTCAAATTCCTTTGGAGTAACTGTTAACAGGACTACTGTAAGTGTGTTCTGCAGCTGTCTTTCCTTTTTGGCCACCTAGCACTGCTGCTTAAATTTTGGGGCGATTCTTTTCTCATAATTTGACTAGTTCCGGGTTGTAATTGATCGTCTAGAAAGCTTGAAAAAGATCTGCCAAAAACTTTTAGAGTTATCGTGCCAATGAGAAAGTGTCTGCAGTCGGGGTGGACTGGTTAACTGAGTAATACAGTTATCATGAACTTCCCAGAGATATGTAGCGTCATATTGGAGTTTACGGGTTTTGGAGGATTTTATTGTACATTTTGGACTTGCCACTGAAAGTCCTGAAAGCTTGCTCCCAGATTCACTGGAGTATTCAAATTTCTGGTGAATTAACTCAATCACTTACTATCTAGTCTTTACCCTAGGACACTGAAGGTGTGCCTTACCGTTCATGTCAATCTAAAACTGGTCATAACATCCCCTCTATTTCCCATAGTCCCCTTTCTTTCTCCCCTTGTGTTATAGCTGGTAGTACTGCCCTTACGAAAATGAACCATGGTTTTACTATGGTTTTTTGGGTAACCATGAGTTTATGATTATGGTTTTATCATGGTTTCACTGCGGTTACCATGCAGTGCTATAAGTAAACCATAGTAGTACCATAATAACCATGAATTGCTATAAGTAAACCATGGTAATACTATGGGTAGGAGCTTAGTAATCATAATTACCATGAGGTGCCATAGTAAAACCATGGTTACTGTAAAAAACACATACCCAAAACCCAAAACCATAGAAAACCATAGTGAATTTCCGTAGACCAAGGGGTTCTCAGTGCAGTAGCTGGGGAATTATATATTGACTGGGTGCATGAAGGTATTGAAAAATGGTCTTGAGTTCCTACTCAACATATCTTCCATTGAGAGTGTCAACTCTCTTACGACCCTCCTACCAGGGTCTTGTGACCCCCAATTTGGGAACCCCGGTGTTTGATGATGTCACAGCTAGAAGGAACCAGAGACAAGGGCAGAAATCGGGGCAAACAAGCTTTATTTTGCTCAGAAGCCCAAACAGGGGAAGACAATGGGGCCACACAGGGCCAAAACACAGAAGCTCGGGTACAGGGAAATCAAGGGCATACAGAGGGGATGACATCAGTGACCAGACTGGGGAGCACAGGACTGGGAGGCACTCTTATACAGGGTTAATGAGGGGGCAAACAAGCGGCAGCTGGAGTGATCCACATGAGGGCTGAAATGAGAGGAGAGAAAAAAAACCTCTGAATTAAAAAGTTGCTTTTTGATTGCTGTTTAATTTGACCTTAATTTTCACACATTAACTTAAAATTCAGCTGGCTTTAATTTAATTAATTTTACTTTATGTGGAACTCAAAATTTGAAAATGATGTCATAAGTGCTCTTACCCTGGGCTGGCTTGTCTTGCATGCATGAGGAAATCCAATTTGTAAGTCAGACAGGATTTGCTTTTCTTAAATCCTTGCTGACTAGCTTTGCTCTGGGGTCTCATAAATGTGGAATAGTAATTCAATTAAATAAATGTTTAGTTCTAGTACCACACCTGTCTCTTACCAAAAAATTTTCAGCTCGGAAACTTAGTTAACTGCCGTCTTCTTCTTTTCCAACATTTACGCCAATTACAAATGATTCAGACTTATTGACAACTGCTATCCATTGCCGAGATCGTTATTGTATGAGTGCTTTTCTACTTTCTTGCCCCATAGCGTGTGTCCCGTTAGGCCTAGTGTTCCGTGCTTGCTGGAAAATGCTCCAGGCTGCAACTTCATTTGTACAATGAGTAAGCAGTTATGCGCGTCTATACTTGGCCCTGAAATTGAAAATGACTGGCATACCAATAAAAAATTGACTGCTTGAAATTATGTGGCATGGGGAAATTTGAAAGAGCAATATCGCAATTTAACAGTATTATAAAGTTAGGCTTGGGATGGAAGGGTTTAACAAAGACAGCGAATAATGGAGCATGAGCCTATTGGCAATTTTCTTTCTTCTTCGTGAAACGCAAGCCCTGAATAGGTACCTTTAGAAAATGAATTTTAGAAGTACATCTTGCGGGTATTCCTAACTTGTTTTCATATAAAAACTGCTGATATTATTCAATTTGAAAACAATTATTTAAAGTTCCTTAATGCAAATGAATTTACTTCACTACCATTCAAGTACAAGTCTATATATAATCTGCATTGTCAATGTTTGGACGACGATCCACTTAGACAACTTATAAGTACAGGGAATTTTATTAAAAACTGAACTCAAATGAAACCAGAAACAAAAGGGGCCACAAAGAGGTTTAAACAAAGGCATGAGACAAAACAAGAACTTAACAGGCTAAATTAAACACAAGGAAACATGACAGGAACATACAGATAAGAGGGTACTTAGCAAGGGAAACATGCAACAGGAGCACTAATGGGTAATACATACAAGACCTACAATAACCGACAGAGGAGGAGGGCAAGGGCGGGCACGTATATACACAGGTACCGAGGGATACACGAGGGACAGATGTGGGCCGTTATTAGTTATACACACCAAGGATGGGCAGCTACAGCCCTGAGATCTTAAAAATAATGAGTAATTCCAGAATTAGTTACATATACCTCTAAGGTAATTACGCAATTCAACACACTCCTCCAACTGTGTGGAGAAACACGAATGAGAAACAGAGAGACTAATATTTCAAGACGAAAACATTTCATTTCATAGTCAGGCACAAGTCCTATTTTTAACACTGCTGCCCATCTTAGTTTCCCATGAATAGATGTGTTTGTGTAATGCACATCTTTCTTATTGGAAAGAATGGCACTAAATACAAAAAGGCTTCCCATCAGCTATAGTGGTGGATGTGAAGCTTAGCACCCGGGCGCCACGATACTGCACATAAGGAGGCGTAACAGGCCAGGGACCGGCCACCTCATCTGTGCTGGCTCCTATCACTGCACAGCATCCTCTTTATACATTAGCATTCCTGTCGTAAAGCAGACGGATTCTGACCCGCTTCTCTGTAGTAATTGACCGCAGGTGTTGTTGGAAGAAAGGCAACTTTAGCTAATCCATCTGGGGAAACTCCATCTAACTCCACATGGGCATTTCTGTTTACAAAATCAGTGAGCTGTGGTGAGGAAACTGATATAATTGTTCCAACGTATGTGCATGAGGTGCTTATGTGACCAGTCATGCTTGTAAAACGAAATTATTTCACGTTAGTGTTAGAGAACATTACAAACTAAATTCGCTGTCTGGGAATGTTCTGCACTGTAGTTTGAAAAATTGAATATTTGGTTCATTTCTGCATAAATTAGCATGGATGTGAATATTATGTTGATTACATATGTCCATAAATAAAAAGTAACTCGCACATTTTTTCACTGTTGTAGTATAAGGAGCTATTACAAATCATCCTCAGAACAAAATTTAAATTGTGTTAAATATGTGAACAAACGTAGACTGCAGAAAATCCAAAGTTCAACCAAATTGCAGAAAATACAAATTCAAACTTGTGCACCTAATTCTTGTTTTTAAAAATCATTGAAGATTTATGTTGTTTAATCATTCCACCCTGGATAAAGAACGGCTGAAATAAAGCATTAAAAGCCCAAAATTAAGATGACATTCATGCCCGTGATGAGCGTATGTAAACATCTCACCATCTGTATATATGCATTCTATATATGACACACGGTCATTTTGACTGCTGGTCTGAAAAATAGAGAAAAACTGAATACAGTTCTCCTGAAGTTCCTGAAGCAACAGAGTGTACCCAAAAACTGAAAGGGAAAAATAAAAATAAAAAATTCTTATTCATCATTACCTTATCCAACTGCTTATCCAGTTGGTCCCTACAATGTAATGTATACATCACACACACACACACACACACACACTCACATTGGGAATTTTAGAGATATCTTTAAACTGTGCGAGGAAAACTGATGTGAACATGTGAAGAACATGCAGACTCCTACACACAGAAGATCCAGGGGGAACCAAAGGCAGGGCCCCCAGACTCCAACACACAGAAGATCCAGGGGGAACCAGAGACAGGACCACAGACTCCTACACACAGAGGATCCAGGGACAACAAAAGACAGGACCCCCAGACTCCTACACACAGACCCTACACACTGACATATCATACGGGGGGTCCCCTCCCCCCCGAGCAGTCATTATATTAATGCATTTTACAAATAGTTTATCAGCAGCTGTTCCTTCCAGCGAAGTCACCTTTCCAAACTTTTTACTGCAATAATTTTGTATGTGTGTGATTTTAAGCCTTTCATTGAACATTTATATGTGTTTTTTTTCTTATTGAGCTTCAAATATTGTGTCATAATTTATTTATTCTTCTTTTGCAAAATCTGTATTTCACCTAATTAAAAACAAATAAACTCCCCAAGGCCCTTCAATGAAGAAGACAGAAAAGCTCCTCTTTTGCTCTGCAGCATCATAACTACAAATCGACAGCTTGTGCTTCATTGCTCTCAGCGGGGCGGGAATGTCTCATGGTAAAGGCCCAAAGCAGAGTGTGCCTGGACAAATGATCCCACACGCCGGGGCTGCTGGGAGACAGTCCCAGAGCATCACCTTGCTTGTTGTCTGCCACAGTATTAACCTTTGCCGTGATTATAAATATTTTGTTCCAGTTTTTGTTTCTATAGCACCTATTCTTAGAGAGATATTGAAATTTAGTCCTGTGGTATTTACACCACTAACTGCTAAGTATTAAGCACACTTCAGTTTTTCATTCTGCATTGTTATTATGGCAAGTCCCTTTAAAAATACCCAATTAACCTTATTTGCTATCATTTTATTTGTGAAGATTCTAAATTTTACATAAAGGTATTCTTATGGTAAAATGTTCCTTCAGAGTTATTTTACTTATATAACTTAGATAAATCAAAATATTATGACTAATGAGAAGTCATTCAAATTAAGCCACGTGACTAATTGAATTCGTCATATACGCAATAAATTCTTCTGGAGTACTGTGCCTCTACCAGCTTCATTATTTAAAATGCTTGTGGCTTTTATACCAGCAATGATAAAGACAAACAGATTGATAATTATTGAGACGCTGGACTACAGCTACCTTCACATTTGTTTTTGTTTTTAGAACACAGAAACGTGAGCTGGCTTAGAGTCACGTTTATAACCATAAGTAGTGTTTTGCAGTATAAATGTCTAGGTCTATAAATGCATGGCAGTATACATGTTTGTAAGACAGGAGGGGTAGCTTATTCATCATGAGATAAATCTGGCTCTTTAAGTCCTCTGTTATAGCTGTTTATGCTGCCACTATATATGCGTGTATAAATAAGCTGCTGTCTGTAATGTTTGAATGTGCAGGCAGAGACCTTTAGGGCGGATGGTATATCAGTATGGCCATATCAACAGTATTTACCTCGTTAAAATTCTGAGACGAGGTCATGAGATCTGAAGCACGCTATAAGCTATTATAGACTTCCATTAAAGACAATATAAATATTAATACAAACATTTTTCATTTTAATAATCCCATAATTATACGCAAGAAAATAGCAATGTAACACCATCAGACTACTTCGGATCTTTAAATTAGCTTTAAATGAAATGGCTGGTGTTGAATGTTATGGGGGGAAGGAGGTCCTTCAGTTCACCCTGTGCTCATTTTATAGCAGCAGCATTCATGGTGCCCAAGATCTCTAGGCAGATTTCCTCTGACCTTACAGCCTCTCCATAATGGAGGCCTCCGAGCTGCATAGCAGCTCTTGGTGCAGTAATATCTGTGGCTCCCACATTTGTGCTGTGATGATCAGCTCTTCACATCTTCCTCGGGGCCTCCTGAAAATCTCTCCCCACAGCTTCCTCAAGCCCCTCCCGTGCAACAGCCTTTGACTGACCCCCCCCCCTTTTCAAATTCCCTCACCTGCAAAGTTTGCCAGTGAGTTCCAAGTCTCTGCCATGAGAGCCACCACGAGCCCTCTGCCCATGGAGCATTGCAGGCTCTACAAAGTGCTGCCATCGTGCTGCATTCTCGCACCCGCTACTCTCCTTCTTTGGTTCCGGCATGAAAATGAACTGTTCTGTCCTGGCCGGTTCTCACCCTTGCAGGAACATCACTCTCCAATGAGATGACCCCCTTAATCCTGTACAGGCCTGGATCTGTGAACATTATGGCCCATGAGGACATAAGCTTCCCTTTCCTGATCTATAGGGTTGCGTTAAGTGGGACACAAAGCGCTTAAACTAGAGCACATTCATATGTGTAACTCTTATGTTGGGGATATTTTTAGTCATGTGGCCCAAATATTTTCATCAGTTTGAATGACAACACCTTTATATTGAATTGTGAATTGAAAAGTGAATTAGTTGATTTATGAATCTAATTACATTTGGTTTCTTTTTTTCCCCAGTAATTATGAAATTTTAATCAGATCTGTGGCTGGTTGTTTCTAGCAGATTGCATGCAATTTAAAGAACCTTGTGTTACAATCCCTGGTCATAAGGGCCATACGTTTTTAAAGAAGCTTCTGATTTTACCAGTTAAATGAAGTTCAAACAAAGCTTCTGTAGGTAAAAGAATACCAGGATAACCCGGCTCTTACTTTTCATTTCTCAGACTTGGTTGCATTATAGTCTCGATGAGCAACACAAATGCAGTAAAAGGTAATGAAAACAAAAAGATTATCTAGGATCTGTGGCCGATGCACACAACTGTGATTCTGTTTTTACCTACTGAACCTGCTACAACTAGTATGAACAGCTTCATAGATACATAGATTAGCAGATGATTCAGTATATATCCCTTCTGTATTGCCTTCTATATTTTAGTGTATTTAAAATGAATACAATTATGCATCAGATATCTTTGTAGACTGAAAATCCAGTGAAACTTGTTAATTGTCTTGGGACCCCTTTGAGGCTAATGTTTTTGCATCACAGATTTTTATATTCAGTGTTTTACTGCAGCCATTCCACAGCGCACGTACACAGCATTCACCTCACGTCAGTCAACAAATTTATTACATAGCTCCTCTAAACTTTGCTAAGCTTTTTAAAATTAAATCTGCCTGCTAGAATGAGCTTGCTGACATCAGGGAGCGGCCCGAATTAATTTATCACTGCCCCTACTTATCTGTTTAAATCTGCAAAAATTTTAATCAAAATATTAAAAATCTTGCTTTCATCAGTATTTAAAAAGGTATGTCACACAACCATTATTCACTCAAATATAATAGATTTCCATCTGCCTTAGGGTACTATATTCAATTAAAATGTATCACAGACTCATCTTGGCTAATTTTTTTCTTATCCCCCTGGTATGCATGACAGACAAACCGGAACAGTTTAGTGAAAGTGTACTGCTAATCTGTCAAAATCATTCCTACAAATCCATTGGAAATGCATGCATTTAGTTAACTCTTCAATGAAAAAACTAAAACAATTTAAAATTATTTTTACGCAACAGCAGTAATGACTCGGAAGTAATATCTCTAAAAACACGTGCAAAACAATGGTTTTTGAGTGAAGTTTTTTACATTTACCAACATGTAATAATGTCACATTTCATAAAATGACATTAGATTTAATGGCAGTTTTGAAGCAGGTGTCAGCTGTGAGAGGTATCGTTATCAGCCCTGAATATGGTTCCAAAGAGCACTGGAACGGAATAAGAGTTACCATAAGCTACAGCTCAAAGACAGCAACCATATTTAAAAGGACAGCTACTCAAGTATCTCGCACCCTGTATCTATATAGGTTTATGTTTGCAGAAAGTTTAAAGGTAAGGTGTATTTATCACATAGAGTGCGGAATCTCTGATGATGCTGTTTTTTCATGATTTTCCCGTATTCCAAGAAGATCCAAACCAAGATGAAGTAAAATCACCTACGATGGTCTCCCCAGTCACCAGATCAAAACATTGCTGAACCTCTATGCAAAGGCCTTGAATCACAAAGGGCAAAGCAGAGGTCCTTCATCCCTCAAAGAAATGGAGGCTTTTCTTTCTGTAAAATGGTCTAGTGTCGCAAAACACACATTTCAGGACTATGGCAAGGTATGGCAGCATTCCGGGATGGAATGAAACTGGAAAATGGTTGTACCAGGTCCAGGTTATTGATATATTGTTAGCTTTTAAATGTAGACATTTTAATAAGAAAGCCAAAAGGCAATAAAAAAAGAATGCATAGTGAGCTCTCCGCTAGCCTTGTCGTTTCGGAGATGCCCTGACCCACTCATCTGACCATAATGATTTGGCTCTTATCAAAGTCACTCAGATCTTTATCAATGCCCATTTCTCCTGCATTCAGCATTTCAACTATGAACTTACCGTCTAATATAGCTGAAATCATGACCTTCATAATTAAAAGAAATATAAAATAAAATAAAATTTAAATTCTTCCCCTAAAGAACATTTACATACAATTCAGAAGTGCTATTCCATGTTAATGTATTCACTTAAAAAATAGTACTGCATTCAAAATCTAGGTATATTGAATATTTACAAGGTATTCTGTACCAGAAAGCAATTTATGTATCGATATGCACATATTATAACCCGAATTGCTTCCCTAAAAAAATCACCCATCCATCTATTTTTTGGAACCACTTGTCCAGTTCAGGGTCGCAGGGGTCTGGAGCCTACAGGCACAATGCAGGTGACAACCCAGGATGAGGCACCAGCCCATCACAGGGCACAAGGCAGGGAACCACCCAGGATGAGGCAGCAGCCCATCACAGGGCACAAGGCAGGGAACCACCCAGGATGAGGCAGCAGCCCATCACAGGGCACACCGACACACCATTCACACCTACGGGCAATTTGGTAACTCCAATTAACCTCAGAATGTTTTTGGACTGTGGGAGGAAACCCCACGATGAGAACATGCAAACTCCACAGACATGGAACCCAGGTCCCAGAGGTGTGAGAGCAAAGCTAACCACTGTGCCACCTAAAATATTCAGCAGAGTTTCACAATCTTAAAACACATGGGTAAAGAAAAAAATGTCAGTCAAGCACTGAATTTATATGTAATACTTCTTGTAACATTTTTAACTGAATGTTAACTGTGATTATATTTAACCAGTTACAGAAGACAACTTCAAAGACCTACAGACTTCTGCCTGAGACATACATTTCTTACATTAGCTATCATAAAGATCTACGATGCCTGGGACCTCTGATTGCTTACTTACTTGCAGCCATTCCCTCTCAGAAACTCAGTAAAGATTGAGAGCACATAAAGTACATACACCTAAAAAAGAAAAAAAGTGTTAAGAAGCAATCCCTCCAGGATTTCAAGATCCTGTGATTGCAGAAATTAATGGAGAACTCCACAATATTTGCAAGAGCTTGCCAATTTACCACAGCTTTTCTGAAACAAATGGCCAACTCAACAGATCGCTTGCCCTTGGACCATTAAACGCCCAGTGACGTCATAGCAGTGTGCATCCATGTCGGTTTCTTGCTAGACTCACATCTCATCTACCAAAATGCTGAGTCATTGTATGTTGTTAAGTAGAGGCATTATAGTGAATACAGAGGAACATACTTCACATAAAATAAACAATGGTCACTTTTTCTGTCCAGGTATTTGATGGCTTCAGGGACTGGAATAATTTACAGCCATACTTCTGTGGATGTTAAGCAGCCTCTAATGCAGACAGAGAGCCGTGGCTCGGGAAAAAATAAAGCGGTCATTCGAGAGCCAGCAGGAAACGCACAACTGCTAATGCGGAATTAACTGGAACCAAAATACGGTATTTTCTAAATGAAATTTTTTAACGGAGCAAAATCAAGCATTGCTAGCTACAACAATCACAAAAAAAGACTCTTTATTTAAACTTTTGTATTAGTGGTTTTCTCTCAGTAGGAGGGATCTTGGAGCAGGATCAGGCCCCAAGTGGTGTCACTTGTTACATTGCACTTTGGTTGAAAATTATGAAAATAGTTTTAAAAAGTAGCTAAGATAAATACATGTTTAAAAATGTGAATGAAAATTGGACCAGTAGCAACAATTTTAATTAAATTATATAAATTTATAAGTTTAAATAAATATGCATGTATGTATGTTTCAAACATTTTTAGAATGGAGCTACATACTGTAGTAAGTTATCATAAGGGTTCGCGCTCTGTGAGTTTTTTTTTTTCCGGATATCGCAATTTCTTTTAAATGTCCAAAATATCACAAGCAAAGTGGTATCTCTAAGTCAGGGTGGAGCTTAGATGCATCCCAGATTTAACACACCTGATACAGATACTCAGGCCCTTAAGTGTCATCTCAGTATTAGAGCCAGCTTAGCTCCAACATAGCTGACTCTGAGTTCTACATTGTGGTGCGGCCCTGCTGTGTGTATTTGTGAAGGAATGTTGTGCCCACCACTGGACAGGAATGGCATCCTGGGTCGTTCCTGTAATTCACCTTTTGCTGCCTGCAATTGGCCACCGGCTGACAATATTACCCTTTATTGCATAAGCAGTATGGCAGATGGATAGACGGATTAACCTGTAGAAGAACCACAAGCATAAATAATTATTAATGTGAATATTATCATGCGAAAATGCCACTGCGGGACATGACAAAAGTATAAATATTGCTTAATCAGTTTTTAATGTGTTTTTTGTGCTCTGCAGGCAATGAACCAACATATTCGTCAATAGATTATTCCGCCAATTAACCATCATGCTTGTACTGATATTGATGAGGAAATGCTGTTAGGGCCCACTGAAGTGCCCTGATATTACACTCTGCGGTGCTTCAAGCGAGCCAGTTATGTGCCAGGAACACTGCTTTCCATATATCCTGCTACCAAGAACAATAATCTGTAATCTGCTAATATCTGTCTAAATTGAGTTTGTGAGAGAGAAAAAAACACTTAAAAATTTGCAGTGGTTGAAACAAAAAAAATGGAGATTGATAATGTAGGTTCGCCATTTCAGTATTTTGTGTTTCACACTGTCATTTACAGTATACCTGTATACAATGTGTTGCCATTAAATAACTTCCCCAATACAAGGCTATGGAGGAGAAAGCGACAGACTAACTCAAGAGCCCTTCGATCCCGAGTCTTAAGAAGCTGAACCTATCAGCGACCCAGCCGCTTCTAGGCAGCGAGTCCGAGCAGATATTACTTCAATGGCAGAGAAAGAGAGCCCCATGTTCTGTCTTTGTGGACACAGCAGCCTTCGAAAGTGATTAATTATGAAGTTAAATGCTCCCTCCACGCAGCCCCTGGCTATTCTTTAATTATAAACGCTATCTAGTGAGTGCAGCAGCAAATCCGTTAGAAACCAGCTTTGTCACATCTGTCAAGTCTCCACTCCTCTGGCAGTTTTGACACTTGCCGATACGTCAAAGGAGACGAACCATTATAAAAAATGCACTCGATGCTAGAGGTCGTGATTTATTATTATTTTACAATGTTTAGACAGGGAACAGTACAGTAGCTACTACTCTATTATTAAGTACATGTTCTCAGCGTATGTCAGCTTCTTAGCTGTAGGTCAATTGTGTGAGTCATATAAAACAAAAGTCAAATATAAAATCTGAATGGAAAATTAATTAAAATGACAAATCGACGATGTTGTGGTTTAATTGCTGTAGTTGAAACTTTCACAAGAACCATATACCTGCATATACAGTAGGCTACGTCTTAACATCTGAACTAACAGTCCCATGCATGTATTGTGGGAATATATTTCAGCCACTAGGAATGGTATGTGTACTTCTATAATGCTCCAGGGCAATAAAACGAATTTACAGCCACTATTCGTAGAGAATTGTTTCTGCAGTGGTCTTATGGTGACTGAGAACTGCTGAAAAAAACACTTTATATAACCACCCCACCTCTGCTATGTTTTTCAGACCCATTCATCTGAAGGACTTCAAAACAGTGGGCGTGAAGCTATGTATCTGTCTCCATTTTTCTGTAGAAGAAATGTTCTCCTTTCTGCAACTGATATTTATCATGTTATTATTGCACATGTGAACTGAGGCTATATGATAATTTATTAAGAATGCTAATTAGAGCCCGGCTTAAAAAAAGTTCTCAATTACATTCTCAAACAAACTGACAAACTATAACCTTGAACGCTTTGACTACTCTGGGGAGAATTGGGTGCAGAAAATACTGCTGATTTTCTTACGTTGACCTTCTTTTAGTAAGAACAATATTGCTGGAAATAAAGCATTTATGAGAAAAGGGTGATTAATGTTTGTAAGCAAATCATACACCATATTCTCAACAACATATCCTGCGTGACTGAAACCATGAAAAACTATAGAATGAAAAAAAGAATGAAAATCACTACATTATATATATATATATATATATATTTATGTGTGTGTGTGTAAATGTGAGAGGTAACATCATGTGTCCTTCTGCAGGCATGCATTAATTGTTCTTTCTAAACTGATACAAACTGATATAAACTGATCCAACATACACGGCCATTCATAATTTCATAAGATCTTATACTTCCCTTTAAATTACAAGCTTGAAAGTTATGCTTTAATATGTGATAGGATTTTTATGAAGTATCCAGCAAGACAGACAGGGCCGCAAAGCCCCAGGGCTTTTAAAATGCATTAGAATTAATGTGGAGAACTTAACGTTGTCAAGTCTAAAGTAAAAAGCTTGCGTGAAGCGCTGCTTTTTGATACAAAAGTGCTGTGCACATTTCAGAATAGTTAACAAAGTACCCAAATGTGACAGCAATCAGTGATTCGCCAAGTAACTCCTGGAATCATAGCGTTTTCAATATCCCACCTGTGTGAAAGTGGATTGCTGGCTGTGGTCCATATTTCTATATTAAATGTGAACCATTTTCACATATAGTTTTTCCTTCTGGGTTTTTTATGAATTGCACACGTTCAGGGTTATATACACCCAGTAACCAGCTCATTTTCTATACCTAGCTAATCTTGGGTAGGACCCACTTTTGTCTCCAGAAGCACATCAAAGAGGGGAGAGTTGTGTGATCTGAGAAGAAACACACCACTGCTGGTGTGGGACAGAGTTTCTATTTTTGCAGTTGAGGCCTTCCTGTTAGCTTTAATAAATCTGATCATTTTACTGTGACCTATCGTATTAGCACAGATTTTTCAGCCACAAAATGCCTTCGCCTGGATGTTTTTAGTTCATCTCAGCCATCTCTCTGCAGTGAATGAAAATCCGAGGAGGACATTTGCTCCCAAGATGCTAAAACGACCATGTTAACACCGACAATTACACATTCAAAACTGCTTATATCAGGCGCTTTAGCCATTGTACTGCCTCTTGTAGGCTGCATGTATTCAGCTCGTGCCGCAAGATTCGCCTGCAGAAACAGGCCCTTTGCATTAGTCGGTGTGCCAGCCAAACTGGCACCTCACACACTCACCAAGAAATGACACACAAACAGACAGCAGTCAGAGTCGTTCCTCTTTTCAACCTAAAGTAGCAAAAAGACCACAGGGAGTGACTCTATAGCAGGAGTGACTCCAGAGTAGGAGTGACTCCATAGCAGGAGTGACTCCAGAGTAGGACTGACTCCAGAGTAGGAGTGACTCCATAGCAGGAGTGACTCCAGAGTAGGAGTGACTCCATAGCAGGAGTGACACCACCTCTCGCGATTTTTGGCCCCGGAGCCCTGCCACACTACATATCACACATAAGGGTTCTTATAAAAATCACAACCATGGAGCCACCAAAATAGCACATTGTGCAGGGGTGGGTTAACCACAGTGACCTGTTCTCGCAATCAAGTGGCAGGTGTATATAGAAAGGGAAAAAAAAACAAATAAAACAGAATGCAGACGAAGAGCAGTCAGAAACCGCACAAAGTGGTCAGGTTCAGCCAGTCGGCGCTCCCTCTCAGCTCTGAGCTGAACTGCCAGCTGGCAGAGCCGAGACTCCTCTCCTGCATGAAGCAGCACCCCCAGTTCAAACCAGCCATAGGTACTTTGCCTTTCCCAGTATGACACCCGGGTGCACATACCACAAGCTAAATAAATGGCATAATTAGATTTACCCTTGATGCATATTCTGTATCCTAATTTTAAATATTAGAAGTGGCTTTTTATACCAGGCCCCATGTCCACAGCTGTCAGAGACAGACCAGGGCTGAGAGGCTACAGGACCGAGAATGCCTTGCTCTCGCCGTCTGATCTCCCAAGACTAACAGATGCTCACAAATGTGGAATTAGCTTGTTTATTCTATGATGGCACCTGGATTAATTACAGACCTTATTTATACTCACCTGTCCCTAAGCTAGCCTCCTTTCAGGTGGGACTGTGGTGGCCTAATGCCTATGGAAGTGCACTTGTGATTAAAATGCCGCTGGTTTGAACCCCCCACCAGCAAGATACCATTGAGGTACCCTTGGCAAAGTACCATTCCCCAAGCACTGCTCCCCCGTGTGACAATTAATCTCTTTCTTTGGAGTGTGTCGCAGTGATTTCCTGTAATAGTTTTTGGATTTTTGCCTATTGATTTAACATACATTTAAAAATGAACAGAAAACAGTGTTCAGAATCAAAACAAAAAACATTAACAATATCTAATTGTCATTGTTTTATTATTCAGAATTGCTTGGAGCATTAATATGAGTATGAGACAGAAAATCTTTTTGTTCAAATGTTAATGAACAGACCAAACTCCATTTTTTATATAAATGTGTCTTAACAAAAAATAAATAAATAATAAACATAATATATTTCACAGTTGTTCTGAAGCCTCAGCCTGGAGTTTTTCTATTTTCATTATATTATAGATCATTATTCATTATTCATTATTATCATTATTATAGATCTGACAAACAATTTCGGTCTGCAGAACGCCATGCTCTTCTGTGGACTGCTGCATTTGTTGCAAAATGAATATTGCTGGAAAAAAAGATGGACAGTTTTTGCCCTTGACACAGTTTTTCTGCCAATATCAGCCCAGATGGTGCAGGACACAATATGAAAAGGATACAGAAAGCAGTGAGAGTACCCTAATGGCGCTGACAGCAGCTTAAAGCATCAAGATAAAATGAGAATGCAAGCAATGACAATACGGATAAACATTCCGCAACCACATGTGGCCTCGGTAGATCAGTGTAAAAAACATAATTACTGTTATTAGTAGTAGTACTAATTAGTACTAATTCTTATTATAACTAATAATAATGATGATGATAGTAATAATATCATCTACAAAAAATATCAGACACTACAAGTGCTGTAAGGCATAAGAGCCGATTGGCATGTAACCAAAGAAAAAGACCAATAAAGATCTATCATCATAGCCACTTCCTCAATCAAGGGAAAAGTGTGTTTTTAATGTTTCTGCATTTGAGAATGAGAAATAAGTTTAATAAGAAATTGAATTGCACTTTTTCTGAGAAATCATTTTATGAAATTGCTAAATGGACTGATAATAGTGGAAAAACCAAAGAACTGAAACTGCAATTATATTCTATAAAGTATAGGAAATTCAAAATGACCAGTAAATCTGCTCACCATTTACTCATGAGGGTTAATGAGACGCAAACTGGCCACAGGCTATTTTACAGGATCATTCTGGGACTACATTTGATCTCTTAAGGTGAAAAAGGTCTTTCAGTCATCTGTGTGTTATTGTATTCTCAGACTCCTCCATCAGGCAATTACCAGCTTGATGTCAGAGTAATTTGAGTGTTGAATAATCAATTCCCTTCTTTAACTGACTAGGGCATATGGTAAGGGAATAAGAACAGGAAAGGGGAATTCCATACATGCACTTTTCTGAGAATTCTCCAGAATATAGCACTATTCTCTTGATTACAGAACAGTCGGTTATTCCCTTAAAAACAAAAGTGAATGTAGAAATAAATGCGAGAGCCTGTGGGAAAGTCATTGCCTCTGAGAAACAGCTGAAGCTTACACAGCATTATTTATGCTGATTACACTAAGAAAGACTAAGTGCAAAACCCAAAATCGAACAAAACACAAGCAGAACAAACCAGATACGGAAAAGGAAAGCAAAGAGAACTACTCACAAACGCTAGAGAAAAAAAACAGAAAACCCAATAATCAAACAAAACCCATAGAGCTATGTGGCAGTCTGGTGAGCAAGGAAACACATTAGGGCTAAAGGTTACAAGAAGGAAGAGGGAGACAGAATGACCAGTGACACCTGCTGGCCATCACTGGGAACGACATAAAGGGCAGGTCATCCGTGTCACCATTTCAGCTGTCAGATTTCTAGTTATTAATTTCTTTTCAATAAAATCATGGAAATGATTCAGTGTTGAGTTTATATTTTTGTTCAATATATTTTCATGCAATATTGGGATGAATGGCATTTGCCTTACAGGGGTTTACATAAATGTGCATATTTAAATCATTTAAACCTTTAAGCGGCATAACACTTCAGTTTAGACCTTCAAGGCCTTACCACTCCAACACTGGCTGTGCATTTCCTCTCTGGGCTTGGTGTGTGTGTGCAGTTTACAGGTTCTCCTTGTGTGCGAGTGTCAAACAGCAAACGGCTATTAGATGAAGATTATATGTAACCTATATGTTTTCTGGCAGCCTTCTGGACTATGGGCTGCATCCCTTATTCACAAAACAGCTACCAAAAATGTATGGAACGTTTCTGCAGCAACAGTATTTTACTTCATTAACCTTTAAAAGATACTTGGTTTGCTGACCTTGTAGATTTAGGAAATAAATCAACTAAAATATACTTTTTTGGTTTTAGTATACAGTAGATGTGCATTCCTGTCTAGATAAAGACCAATTTAATGCAGTAACAAAGCAGTATACACTCAATTGTGCCAATTGGCTTCACTTAAGTTACAGAAAGTTTCTGAGATTATTTATCCGTTATGTCTTACCTCAGGGGTGGGCAATTTCGGTCCTGGAGGGCCATTGTCCATCACATTTTGGTGATTTCCCTGCTCCTCCAGGACCGGAACTGCCCACTCCTGTCTTACATGATAGTCTCCACTAAAGTATGAGTTCCAAACAACATTAATTGTTGAAGTTAATATTGTTTGGAGTTTTAAAGTGTAATTCAAGGGAAATACATTAAATATAGTCTTTGAAATGAGATACTAGCAGTCCAGTTGCTATAGGCCTGTAACTTACTGGTAGAGAAAACCATGCTGGGAGGAGAACAGTTAATACTCTTCATCAGAATTATTTTAAGTAGTTATTTTATTGTATTTCTCATGTCTCTCTGGTGCTTGTAGCAATGCAGCATTTGGGCACAGTTATCCCGTGAGGATAAAGTTTAAATGCAGCATTGGTGAATGATGTTTCTGAGACGTTTCAAAAACATAATCACCTTCAGATTACAAGATGGCCGCCGCAGTCGCCCTGTGCACCCTCTGCTACCACCTAGTGTTGCTGCTCAGTTTTGGGCCAATTTATCCCAAATGTATCACTTGTAGATTTTCATCCATGCAATGTTTTGGTTGAGTGGTAATATGATCACCCAGTGATGGGCTGACCCCCCATCCTGGGTTGTTCCTGCCTTGTGCCCATAGCTTCCGGGATAGGCTCCGGACCCCCCGCGACCCTGTTCGGATAAGTGGGTTGGAAAATGGCTGGTAATATGATCAGTCAAAAATCGAATAGAGTAAACTGAGTAATTCAGAAGGTCAAGTCTTTTCTGGGGTCACCCTTCCCTTTGCGTCCCATTGCGTCAATTTTGTGTTATTTGCTTAAAAATTACAGCAAACACACAACAATTAATAATCATCCGGACAAGATCGAGTATCTGTGTGGCCCTTCTCTTTGCTATCACTGTGTGCCACTGCGTCAGTTTTGGAGCAGTGTCTCAAAATTTGACCACTTCTAGTTTGTCACTCATACAATGTGTCTGCCAAGACTGAAAAAGATCTGTGAACTACTTTTCGAGTTACAGTCTAAAAGGTGCAAGTATCACATGACAGCCACAGGATCAAGCAAGACTCCCTGTCCTAAATACATTCAATCAGTTCATCGCCAGGTTTAGTAGGTGCTTGAATAAAGGTTTTATTTGTAATCACTCTATGGTTCAGCTACAGTTTCGCCTTGATAATTTAGTGAGTTCTAGTTTGTCACCAAAAAACAGGTCTGAAAAGTTTAAAAACAGATCGATTCAATAATTTTAAAATTATTTTCATAATGAGAAGGTGTCTGTGGTGGCGAAGGGCAAGTCCCAAAACCAAATGTATTCCCTGTCCATATCATATCATTATATTTGGCCTATGTAAATATTGTAGTGGGAGATGGCTCCAGATAGCTGGGCCATTTACACTTCCTGCCATGCTTGTGCGCGGTTGTATTTAGCCCCGTGTGTCTTGTAAATAGCCCCTGTATGTATCTGTAGGTGCTTGTTGTGCCATGTGTCCAATTGTCACACACCCTTACGTGTGTGTGTACTCGGCTCTTGCCTGACCCTCGCGTGTAACCGGCTGTGTGTGCGCGCCTTCCCTTCCATTATGGAACCTCACAGTCTTTTCATGCTGATGCTTACTGTGTGGTCCTTCTCAGGGCTGATAAAAAGGGCAACGTTTATTCTCTGCTGCTGTGATGCCTCGGTCTGGCCAGTGTCACAACATATGTATAAAAGGAACAAAAACAATCATTTTTAGATATATATTGTTCTTATCTGCTTTGAAATGTTATGTTGGGGTTGGACCTTAATAGTATTGGTACTCTGCTGCTCGCTTTTGCATCCTCCCTCTTCACTCAGCAATTAAAACCCCAAATACATGTTCTGCTTTGAAGAGCAGAGAAGGTCCTCCCCACTGGTGAACCGCTAGTTAGGAGTGGTAAAAATTTCTAACAGTGGTAAGCCGGCGATTTCATTAAAATGCTTCCCTGGGGTTTGTGTCTCTGATGTAAATGCTAAACTGCATTCGTTTTACAGCAGTATTCTGGTTTTCCACACTGCATATAATGATATATGTGTATGAAAATCTCCCATTTGAGATATCGACATTCCACGTCATGTATACCTACCCACAGTTTCTTTGTCGCACACATACATGCCTCTGGGACCATGCTGATCATTTTTAACTGAGTTTAATAAGCTCCTTTCACACTTTCTGATATCTCCTTTAGTAACAAAAGTGTTCAGTATTTCCATGCATTAATAATAATGTAGCATGGAGATGGGTCATGTTGTTTGGCACAAATGACAAGTCAGGAGACAGTTATAATTTTAACCACTAGGTGGCTTTATTGCACCCGCACCGTACACAAACGATGCATGCACACTGCCCACCATGCTAGTCACCCTGATTAGATTGGGCACACATACACACACACCACTCTGTACAACAAATAACATTAAACACTACCAGAGACATTATGACACAACAGACGCTAACTATACATGACTATTCACATCATGTACATGGCTGGCCCAGGTCCAACGTACCTCTCTGCCCAGTGGGTCCTGCCAGCAATACACTGCTCCCCTCCTAGGAGCACTTCGGAGCTCTGCTCCTGGCCCTCCCCAGGGCCTCTCCAGTGGCAGTCCAGCTTGCATGGCCGTCCCTTCTTCCAGGCAGTCTTCCAGACAGGGTCCCCAAGCTGGAAGGCCAGCCCCTGGCAGTGGATGTCATACGCCCTCTTCTGTCTGGTCATGGCTGCATCCTAATGTTCCATGGTCAGCACAAGGTCTGTACATGCTCCTAGAGCTGGCTCAGGTCGCCCAGTCCCACTGTCAACAGGAACTCCTGTCCAGGGGGCGAGCTGAACTGGGCTTTGCAGCTCATGGGCAAACATGAGGGCGGCAGGGGTGTAGCTGGTACCGCTGCCCAGTAAGCAGGACCAGGGGGACGTGGCAATCCCAGTTCTGCTAGTGCTCAGCCATAAGGATCACCAGGCGTGAGGCTGTGGTCTTCACAATCCATGGCCACTGATAGACCTCGTCGAATGCCTGTGCCTCAAAGTTTCTCCCCTGCTTCTTGAGGGTTCCAAACTGGCAGAAGAACTCCTCCAGGAGTTCTGCTGCTGCGGTGGTGGCACTCTAGTCGGGAACCGCGAGTGCCTCGAACAACTTTGGGAAATAGTCCATGGCCATGAGTATGTAGCAGTGTCTGGCCTCTGTGAGGGAAAAGGGGTCCAGAACATCCAACCCACCCCAACAGCTCAGTGTCCTGCCGGCCTCGGGGCCAATAGAAACTTGTATCTTCTTCATTCAGAAGTGCCCAGCCCCCGTGACTCTGTGCCCTGGCTGCCCGGTGGGGTGCAGGCTCTGGGGCATGAGCAGCTGCAGCGGCTTCTCTGCGTCATCCAGGGATCACCAGCGTCAATGCAGCAGACCCTCATGGTCTTCCAGGGCGTCCCACTGGGAGGAGCAGCCCTTGGTTTCTGGTCTGGGCGAGCCAGACCTGCTACACCACTATGTGTCTGCCTTGCAGCTGTCTCTCTACCCTCATGGCTGTGCACCCACCAGCCACCGACATGAGCTGCACGTCCATCGCCTGGAAGCACACCGGGGTAAATCAGGGTGATGGTGGACCCCGTGTCCACCAGGGCCCGGTAGGGTGTCTCGTCTACCAGGCAGCTGACGTACAGACCCACTCTAGGTGCAGCTACAGGGGTTGGTTTGGAGTTTTGTGGGTATTATTGGAAGCGAGGGCGCGGTGCTGCCACAGGGCAGTTGCGGGCAATGTGATCTGCTTCACTGCGGTGGCACGGCATGGGAGCGGCACTGCGCGCATCCTCGACTAACCCTTTCATCGGTGACGTTTTCCCAGCTGACCATGAGGCTAACAGTGTGGAAATCATCTTATATCTCATGCTAAGTGTGCAAATCATCTTATGGCAAAGCACAGAGAGAACTATTTACAGAAGAGGGCTGAAGGGACGACTGATCGACCGAAGGCATTAGACCTACAGACTGCATGGCAGAAAATAGCACTTCATTGTCTACTGCTTTTCATACTGCCAATACCTGCTACTGTTGTTGATTTTTTGTTAAGCACTTTTGGACAACCGTGTCAGGAGAAGTGGCATTTAAAAATAAATTAATTTGAATTAAATTAAGGGAGTATCTCCTGTCTAATACTTTGGAGAGACTGGACTGAAAGGTCTTTTCAATACTTGAAATAAAAAGGCTAAGGCAATACATTATTTTATTATTTTGTATATTAATTTATTTGCTATACATAATAGTAATCTGTAAGATGATATGATTTATAATAAAATCTGGAAAAGATAAAGACCAATCAACACCATGCAGCTATTCTTAAATATATTTTAAAAAGTTTCCACAGAAATGATTTCTCCCTTCTTTTGCACCTTATCTGAGATTTTGGCATGTGTAGTTTTGGTGGGGAGTGTGTTGATTTTTACATAAATATTAAGTAGACTAAAGAGTAAGTGTTGTGTCATAACGCATGACTAATAGTATATGACTAATAAATAAGAAAATAGAAAGTGATACAACATAATAGACAGAATGGCTCTAATAAGTATGAGAAAAGCAACAGACCACTAAACATAGAGGGATTTTAATGTGTAATAAAAATTATGAAATAATTCCAATGTACTGTATTGTAAACCTGTGTTACTACGTAAAATAAAGTTAGAGAAAGAACACTGTTACATTATAATTCATACAAAACAAGTCCTTTGTAAGGGCACCAGGTGAAGTACAGTAAACAGGAGGCCAGATTAAGTTAGTTACTACAGGGGTCGATTCTCCCATGTGCGCACGTCAAAAATCGCGTAGCTGTGCACTTTTTCACTTAAGTATATTCTCCTGTCGAGAATATAGAAGTCTGGGGCTTATGCTTAGGGTAGTTACATACTTTGGGGCCAATTTTCCAATGCACTTAAGTCAAATAAGCGCATAGCTGATCACTCCTCACCTTGTCTCTGAGTCCATGCATCATGAATGGGATGGGGGAAAGCCCTCCCCGAAGGAGCCAAAACCGTCAGAGAGCCAGTGGGCTCAGGCCCGTTGGGGATGGGGCTGGTGTGGCGCTGAGGCATCGCCCGCTACACGGCAGCTCTCGGGTCCTAATCTGAGGCGGCCTATCCGTGTAGGGGCATGGAATGTCTTATCTCTCTGGCATGATGACCAGCTTCCTCTGCTATCAGAGGAGCTTCGTAAGCTCCACATCTCAGTGGCAGCACTCTGAGGTACACAAACTGGGAGTGGCCAGATCTCTGTAGGTAGGAACACCTATTACTGGTCTGGCGCTCTGAGGGCAGCCCCTCCCGATGGAATCCGACGTCACTCCTTTCAAAGAGCATATTATGAGACTCAGACGAAGGCTCTCTCTGGGGGTCTTGTCTGTTGTCTCTGTATATACTCTGACCGCAGTGAGTGATGTTTCCACGAGAAGACATTTTATTCGCAACTTTGCCCGGTGGTTGATGGGTGCCCACAACGCCACACTCCTCTGATCCCGGCCTATGAAAATTTTGACCAGTCTCGCAGACCTGTACAACTCCAACTGAGAAGTGGCCTACAAAAGCATTCTCACAGATCTTCTGATCGTAAACCCCCCCGCTCTATCTCACTCTCTTATCTTTATCCTAGACTCAATTCAAACGAAATCTATGGATAAGGGCTAGAAGAGAGATGCCTTGTTTTGTGTGACTGCATGTGGTGTACATGCTTGTGTTTGGCTTCGTTTGAATGATTTGTGTGTCTGGCCGTTGATCAGTTTCTTACTCTTTCCAATGAGATTCTTTCCCTTGGCCCGTATTGCCTGGTTTTTAAGGAGGGTCCACAAAAGGACTGGTAAGCCACTATGTAGTTAATCATGCTGCATGGTACAGTGTGTTCAGTATATCTAATCAGAAACAGCGATGAACTGCCTCGCAGCCTCTGCGTCGCGCGAATCCAGTGTAACTTCAAAGTACAGAATAAAGTTAAAAATTTAATGAACTCTAAATTACACATTAATAATATGAAAGTGCTACAAAAAAACAAATACCCAAATTAAAGTTAAAATTGGGTCTGTAGTTTAAAGTAATATTTTTCAGATAGACAAGGAGAGACCAGCACACATGGAAGTGGGCGTTTTTTTAACTTTATTATCCCAATAATGCAGCAACAGGATTTATCGCAAAATTAGCTGGTCCTTCGAGCAGTGGGAACTTTGCCAGACGAGCTTTTAATATGTGATAAGTCTACAGCTCCATCACAATCATTTCTTGTTGAAGGGAGCAGCCATTTCTTTACAAGTTCAAACACTTGCATTTATGAACAGATTCTTATTTTCTCCCCATTAGCACTAATACAATGCAGAGTTGTCGCAGTCCTGGAGGTTCTCCCAGAAAGCAAAGGACACCCTTCATGCAATGCCAATCCATCTCATTAGATACACAGAGGGCAATTCGGAGACACTGTAGCATCAGCTCTGTGAAAATGAAACACAGACTTTTAAGTCTGGCAGTTCTGAATGACACCATGGTGGTGTAACTTGAGCCATCTGGTTGTTCAATAAAGTTAATCTTAAATTAAACCAGTAATCCTGTTTGTCTGAAGTTTAATAACTCATACCAGATGAATTTATGGCTGGCAATGTTAAAAAAAAGACTCACAAATAATGAATTGCAACAGAAATTCACCTAAATGTCTTTGGAAGATAGCAGGGAAGGGGAGCGAAGCAGGGGGAACATAAATCTGGGGAAGGAATCAAATGTCACGGCTGGGACTAGGGTAACCAATCAAAATGCAGAGAGTGACAGGAAAGCGGGAAATGAATCAGGTTAATTGGTGCAAAGAAGAGAAGCCAGAGGCAGCACCATGTTTCTAGGGACCAAGGTGACCTGACTGAACACCTCTCACTGAGACCCAACTGTAAAAAAGAACAGAACATGGCAAGGGCCAGGGGTAGAGCACTCTGGCAAGTGTGAAGGTAGAGGCTCGATGACTGTGCCCAGGCTACAAGAAATACTAGACTTACATAGACAAGGGTGAGCAGAAACTGGTCAGGCTGGATTGGGGAGCGAAGTGAGATTGCTCTGCTCTGCACTGGCCAACCGGCTGGAGGCATGACACCAAATCCATAACCCTAGGCCAAGTCCCACCTTCTGAGCTCCACACTGCCTTGCCCTTTCATACTGCAGGGCCGCAACTGTAAACAGAATTCAGGGTTTGCTACACACCTCAGTTTTGGGTTCATGGTTTAGTGCAATTTCTGTACAACCCGGGAAACAAAATTTGTTTTTCATTATTAAAATTTGTCATTTATTATTATAACTGGCAGCACAATTTAAATTTCAAAGTTCCTTTGGCTTAGATTTTGCTTTGGATCATCTAAGCAAATGATATCCCTTAATTTATGGTGAGAACTTCAAGCCTCATATCCAAATAATAGTTCCCTGAAAAAAAGGCTGATATTGTTAATAAAGCGAGTTCTGGAGCTTCTCGTGACTGATCACAGGCTTGCCGGCCAAAAGCGTTATAGCCCTACTCTCGAGTCCCACTGAACTTACAAGTGTCTTGGTATCCTAAAGCTTCTATGTTTTGAACCAAAAAGTAATTCTTGAATCTTCAGAAATAAGGGCTTTGATGAAAAAAAAAAGAGTCGAACGAAAGTTTCTGTAAAAGTTCTGTGGTAGAATTGCAAGTGCCGGCTTTCGGAGGAGCATAAACGGGCAGAAGGCTGGTGAGCCATTCCACATCATCGCTGCTGGCAACCAGAACCATGGAGCATGACCGGCACACCCACAGCAGGCCTGTAACAAGTCAATCAGTGGCCTCAGGTGCTCTGAAAAAATACAGGAGAGAGGAATCACTGCAGTATATTTAAGGACAATAAAAAATGTTTCTTCTTGTTTTGGAAAAAAATACTATTCTCATGTGGAGTGGCTGATAGGCTCCTATACATGTAGCTCCTTTTTAAATTTAAAAGTTCTGTCTTGCTATTTTGGAAATGAAATCTCCAACTGGTAATTAATCCTATGCAGAATATTCTCTTTCCCATGGGTTCTTTCTACACAAACTATAGCACAAAGCTATAATTTATTAAATCCTGAGTTTTAATACATCACTAAGCACTCATACTTTCTGATGAATCCCTCATATTTGCACTGGAAGAAAATCAGGTGGGCCAGGCCTATAACAATGAACTAGGTGACAAAATCACACTACAAACTCAGCGACATATTAATTATCAGTTTTAAAGTGACCCATGGTATTAGTAAGACCAAATGAACAACGAGAAAGAAAGATCTATTTCCCCCTCAACAGCTCATTTCCTCTGATTGATCTAACCATGCCCATACATGCCTGTCAGACACAATCATTTTATTGTACTGCATAATTCGCTGTGAACACTGAATGGGCGGGCCTTAGTTTATCGTACTGTATCGCTCGCTGTGAATGCTTAATGGGCGGGCCTGAGTTTATCATACTGTATCCCTCGCTGTGAATACTTAATGGGCAAGCCTGAGTTTATCGTACTGTATCGCTCGCAGTGAACGCTGAATGGGCAGGCCTGAGTTTATCGTACTGTATCGCTCGCAGTGAACGCTGAATGGGCAGGCCTGAGTTTATCGTACCGTATCGCTCGCTGTGAACGCTGAATGGGCGGCCTGAGTTTATCGTGCTGTATCGCTCGCAGTAAACGCTGAATGGGTGGGCCTGAGTTTATCGTACTGTATCGCTCGCTGTGAATGCTTAATGGGCAGGCCTGAGTTTATATACTAGTATACTAGGAGTCTAAAACCTTTTTTACTAAAACTGTCTATGTATAAACTGAAGCATTAATAAATACTGTAGTCAATTTACTTATTACAAGAACGTCCACATAAATTTTTGTTTTCATGAATCTGTAAGTTTTTAGAGAAGCTAAATATTTGATAAAAGGGACCCAGATGAGGATTCGCTCATTTGAAGGACATTTCTGTATTAACCCCGAGGAAGGTAAGTTACTGCTACGCAAAATATACTTTTAAAGTCAGTTTTATGTAGAGCATATAAAAGTATATAAAGGTTAATGCACAACACGGAGTGCTTTATACGTTTTTAAACGCACAGTTTGTTTTGTGTGTTTAATAATGTAGGTAACGCTTCACTTAAGGGTGGGCTTCATAAAGCTACATGACACCATTTAACTGAATTTGATGGGAGATGTTTAGCAGTATGTGATATTTCACTGTGTTACATTATGATTTGGGGATTTTTCCTAAGATGTTTAGTTATTTTGCATTAATGAGTTTGGTGAGGTAAACAACCCTTACAAATGAGTTTTCAACAAGCAGCATGTACAGAGCCAAGAAGATTTACCAGGTTAGGGTGACATTCTGGAAGCATAATATAAAAGCTTCCAGCTGAAATAAGGTAAAAAAATGTTGAAGGTGCCAGGGCTTTTGAAGCACACAAAAGTGATCAAACACTTGAGTATGGAGTCACAAGAAGGCAGCTGAGGTGGAGGACTGAGTTCCTTGTGTTTCATCCAATAAAGCTGTAGAAGTCTTTACTACTAGGGAGTGGATGCTTAACCTGAAGATGATTATTAGCTAGGCACGGATTTTTAATTCATTTTAATCCCAAAATAAATTAAGCTCCTTTTTTAAAAAAAATGTGGCATTCAGTGAAAAGTTCTCTCACATTCCAACCATTACAGAAAAAGAGAATGGGACTGAGGTACGGTAACACGCGAGGGGCGACCCGGGAACGAGATCCATGGCTGGCAGTAACCAATGTGGCAGGTTCGCCTGGAACATATGTGGACTTGTGTTGAGTTGACAAAAAACCATTCTGCACAACACTGTTGCAATGGCTGCACATTCCGTGAGCTCTACTACATCCGGCCATTCTCTTCTGACCTTTCGCACTAATAAGATGTTCTCAGCCTCAGAAATGCATTAACTGGAGGTTTTTTGTTCATCGTGTGATGCTCCATTAACTCCAGACACTGTATTGCGTCAAAGGCAAGGCTGGACTTTTGCACAGGCTAACCTGGTCTGTATCCCAGGGCCCCCAGCTGTAGCCGGCCAAATATTTTTTTTTCCTGGTTGTTACAGCAGCAATATATGCAGTAGATAGGGACCCAACAATGACTTTAGTACAGGGGCCCCCACTCCTCAAATTTGGCCCTCAAATTTGTTCACTTGTTCACCTGACCTTGTCTGCATGCTGAGTTTATTCAGATACACACTAAAGCCTTAATGTCTTGAATGAAGTAATAGGTCGAAATGTCCAAACACTCCTTTTAGTCAACAAATTATGGGCTGGTGCTATAACATGAGATGGCACATAATTTTAAAATGTTTTCATTTCGCTCCACAGTGGATTACTGATAAACAATACTACCATGCCATGACTAGGGACTTTATTACAAGCTGTTACAAGTTCTGTATGCTGTTATCAATCTGAATGCAGCTGGGAGCAATTTAAAACAAATACAATTAGGATGGAAAATGTTACTGATGATAGGAAGCTGATAATGGAGACAGGCTTAAATTTAACATTACTTTTAATGGCATTGTTAATATACAGTATACAGGGATTTTGTTTGGTGAAATTTTGATAGATTTTTTGTGGAATGGATAACAAATTTGATATATGAAATGCAGTCTAATAAATATAAAACAGGTTATAAGAAAAATAATATGCAGTATATATATAAAAACATAAAATGCAAAACTTGTGACTGGCATAACATTTTGCCTACAATGTCTTTATTTTCTTGTTTCTACCTTTTCTACCTCCTAGGTAGACCTCATGTATAAACATGAGAGCCTCATTAAGGGAACAGGGTTAGCGGTAAGTGAAAGACACAGCGACATATGGCAACGTGTTGTTGTTTCTTGTTGTTGTTTAGTGATGGCAAGTTCTCTCACTGACTCTGCAGGTAAACACTTAATAATTTTCCATCCATCATCCATTTTCTGCCTCTTATCTGAGGTCAGTTGCGGGGGCAGCAGTTTACTCAGAAATGCCCAGACCTTCCTCTCACCAGCAACCTCCTCCAGCTCCATCAGGGGAATACCAAGGCGTTCCCAGGGCAGCTGAGAGATATGACCTCTCCAGCATGTCCTGGGTCTGCCCCGGGCCCTCCTAGCCGGTTGGACATGCCCGGAACACCTCCCCAGGGAGCTGCCCAGGAGGCATCTTACACATATGCCCAAACCACCTCAACTGGATCCTTCTGATGCAGTGGAGCAGCAGCTCTACTTTGAGCCCCTCCCAAAAATATGAGCTCTTCACCCTCTCTCTAAGGCTGAGCCCAGACGCCCTCGGAGGAAACTCATTTCTGCCACTTGTATCCGCAATCTCATTCTTTCGGTCGCTACCCAGAGCTCCTGACCAGAGATGAGAGCAGGAATGTAGATTGACAGGTAAATTGAAAGTTGTGCCTTCTGGCTCAGATCCCTCTCTAACACAACGGAACGGTGCAGCGTCTGCATTACTGCTGATGCTACACCATTCTGTCTGTCTGCACTCTTCTTCCCTCACTTGTGAATATGACCCAGAAATACTTAAACTTCCCTCGCTTGAGGTAGCAACTCACCCCTCAGCAGTAGAGGGCAATCCACCATTTTCCGATGCTGATCCTCATCCAGTCCGCCTCACACGCATCTGCAAACTGCCCCAGTGCATGCTGCAGGTGACAGCCCGACAATGCCAGCATAACCATATCATCTGCAAGAAGCAAAGTCGCAATCCTGAAGCCACCTGACCGGACCCCTTCCACCACCTGGCCACACCAAGAAATTCTCTCCGTAAAAGTCATGAATGAAATGGACAAAATCGGTGAAAAAGGGCAGTTCTGATACAGACCAGCACCCACCAGGAACAAGTCTAACAAGTCTACTTACAGTTGGCAATGCAAATCAAGCTCTTGCTCTGTTTGTATAGGGACCTGATGGCCCACAACAGCGGACCCTGTATTCCATACTCTACATAACTGTATGTCCACAAAAAACTTGTAGACTAGTTAGGCAAACTCCCATGAACCCTTCAGTATCCTTGTGAGGGTGAAGAGCTGGTTCAGTGTTCCATTACCAAGAGGGAATCCGCATTGTTCCTCCTGGATCTGAGGTTTGCCTAACATGCGGATCCTCCTCTCCAACACCCCGGCATAGACTTTTCCAGGGAGGCTGAGAAGTATGATCCCCTTGAAGTTGGAACACATCCCTCAGTCCCCTATCTTAAAGATCGGGACCACCACCTCAGTCTGCCACCCCAAACAGTCTGTCCTCAACATCCATGCAATGTTGAAGAGGCATGTCAGCCAAGAGAGCCTAACAACATCAAGAGCTTTCAAGAACAAGAATTCTCCCCCGAAGCCTTACCACCGAAAAGTTTTTTGACTACTTTAGTAACTTCAGCTCTAGAGATGGGTAAGTCCCCCTCTGAGTCTTCTAGCTCTACTTCCCCTAAGAAAGGCATCAGTGGGATTCAGCAGCTTCTTTCCTCCACCTGACTATATCCCCACTTGAGGTCAACGATTCCCCCTTCCCTGCTGTAAACAGAATAGGTCTAAGCCCTGCTTCCCCTTCCTGATTCGCCTGATGGTTTGCCAGTGTCTTTCCAAGGCCGACTCAATGTCCTTCTCCATGGCCTCACCAAACTCCTATCACACCGAAGTATTTGCTTCAGCAACTGCTAAAGATGCTTTCCGCTTGGCTTGAAGGTAACCTTTCAGGAGCCCCACAAGTTAACCAAGCTCAGAAGGCATCCTTCTTCAGCCTGACAGTCCCCTTTACCTCTGGTGTCCACCACCAGGCTTGGAGATTGCCACTGCGAGAGGCACCAACAAACTTATGACCATAGCTCCTCACAGCCACATCTGCAATGGAGTCCCGGAACATGGCCCATTCAGGCTCAATGTCCCCTGACTCCCTCGAGATGCAAGAGTAGTTCTGCTGGGGATATGAGCTGAAGATCTCCCAGATGGTGACTTCTGCCAGATGCTCCTCACTATGTGTTGGGGTCTACCAGGCCTAAATTTCCTTCTGGATAAATAAAGTATCTCTATCTATCTATCCCCACCATTGTATCCAACTCACCAGCAGGGGGAATCAGGTGAGTGTCCAAAACATGCGCACATACATTCAACGATACGGTAATAAAACTGATCATTGAACTACGGCCTAGGGTGCTCTGGTACTGCACAGAAGTCTAATAACTGATCACTGCTTGAATTCTGATCGGGCAGGCCATTCCTCAGCGTTAAAGTCCACCAGCAGAACAAGGGGGTCCACAGAAGGGGCGCTTCCAGCACCCCCTCGAAGGTCTCCAAGAAGGCCAGATACTCTGAGCTGGTGTTTGGCATATACACACAGACAACTCAATAATTATATAAATTGATACAGGCTATTTTTTTTCAGCGACAGGTATAACAACAGTTTTTAGCACTTGCTAAATCGGGGTCGCCAATTCACACATCTGGTGGTTCACGCTTTCACACAAGAAACCTTACGGCAAATCTATATTATTCCATCATAAAACTAAAATTGGCTACATCAAAAGCACTGGGGTAGTTTGCAAATCCTACTGACTATTTACAAGGTAACATACATGTAAATGAGTCT
>JAODKM010000037.1:4948369-4966026 GCA_026780845.1 Petrocephalus sullivani | reverse complement strand
GACCCGCCTCTGATTCCATGTGTGTTTGTATGGGTACTGCAAGATGCCCCTAAACATGAGGTTAGGCGACCCGCCTCTGATTCCATGTGTGTTTGTATGGGTACTGCAAGATGCCCCTATGCCCCTAAACATGAAGTTAGGTGACCCGCCTCTGATTCCATGTGTGTTTGTATGGGTACTGCAAGATGCCCCTAAACATGAGGTTAGGCGACCCGCCTCTGATTCCATGTGTGTTTGTATGGGTACTGCAAGATGCCCCTAAACAGGAGGTTAGGCGACCCGCCTCTGATTCCATGTGTTTGTATGGGTACTGCAAGATGCCCCTAAACATGAGGTTCGGCGACCCGCCTCTGATTCCATGTGTGTTTGTATGTGCACTTTTAACGCTGCCCAGGATAAGCAGTGGAAGGGGGCTAGATATTTATATAATAATACATATTCATTTTCATTACTAATTTGTACCTGAAATTCCACCATCAAACTATAATGTTTCAATTTATGCATTTTCTAACTGCCAGTCAGGGCAGTGGAGGAACCTGGAGTCTATCCCAGGCGCAGGGCACAAAGATGGTGCATGTCCTCAACTGGAAGCCAGATCGTCACAAGGCACACACACACATGCACACAATATCTTCGTGGAGATCATCCATGCATTTCTATGGAAAAAAACCCTAATCCCAACTAATGTATGATGACCTTAACCCCTACCCAGTCCTTACCTTAACCATGTAACCAAAGGAAATACAAGACTTTTTTGAGTTTGATATAAAACTGAGTTTAGCCTTGTGGGGACTGGGAAAATGTTCCCGCATTGTTATTTATACATGACCACACATCATAGTTATAGTCTAGGAACAAGTGTCTCATGCAAACTGCACAGACACAGAGCAAAGGTGGCAGTCAGGCTCTGCAGGTGCTTGACAACAGCATTAGCCACTGAGTCACTGCGTCAGCCCAGCCCCCAAAACTCCCAAACACCACTAAAATAATGAATAAAGCTGCTATAAGCAGCAGTCAACACTCGGGAATAAATATTAAACTTTAATGCAATTAAACTTCATTGTACTCATTTTTGTGCCAAGGAATGTCTGATTGAAAAGACAATCCAAATTGTGTGGTCAAAATTTTGATTTCTCTGTAAAGGGATTATGTTTAGCACTTTTCAGTCCATTTCATAATTCAGCTACAAACGTGTCAGCCCTGCCACCTATCCATCGGCCCACCCACACTTACTCCCACGATAACACGCTAAAGGTACTTAAGTCACTGAGTCACCCATTCATGTGAACTGCATGTCATTGGATCGTGGGAGGAAACCATCGTACACACATAACCAAGCATAAAAATCCATTCTTTTAAAAGACAAAATATGCTTTTGCCAGTGCTGGCCAAACCCCATGTGGTATCCTAGGTACGCTTTTTCACAGAGAATGGCCCCTAGGTGGCCTCCTGTGTCACCTATAGGGTTGACTGCCGCTGTCTATTCCATTAAATCTGTACCCCAACCTCCATTCTCCTTTACTGATTCTTCTTACCTTGAATAAAACCCCCAGTTTCCTGCAATTGGGTCTCCTGTCTTCCCTGAGCTTCCAGCTAGACATTATTATGTTTATTAAATTGTCTTGGTTGTTTATTAAATAGCCTTTCTGCCCCCCCCTTGTTCTCTCCCTAGTGTGGCTCTAATGAGCTACACCTGTTGCCTGCTTTGTCTTGCCTCTTGTTGAGTAATCCTCGTGTGTCCTGTTAGTCCTGTAAAAGAATGCTCCCTAGTCATGCGCTCCCCTGTCTGGTCATTGAAGTCATGCCGAGAAGCTACCTTGTTTTTTCGTGACCTCCTGTCTCTTCCAATCAATGATGTCAAAGCTATACATCAGTACTGGTACTGTGAGTCCATTAATTGCAGGGATCTTGTCTCGGGAATTCAGCTCAGATTTGAGGACTAGGTTTATTTGACAATAATATTCTTTTGTGATGGTTTGTTTCATCCTGGTGTACTGGATGCCATCATTCTCATCAACACGAATGTATCTGTATACCTCATCCTGATCCAGGTGTCTAATGACAGTGTTTTGGTCCAGCTGGATGTTTTTGCATGTGGTAGGTTTGCCTTATCTAGTCCGAACTCTATTTAGTCAGTCGACCTCTTTACTGTCTCCAGGCCTTCTCCAAGTTGTTTCATTTCTCCCAAATGGTTTGATGTCATCCATGTACAGCAGATGGCTGAAGAGCTCTTCCTTCTTGACTGCAAATCTTATTTCTGTTAAGCATGTTGCTCAATAGTGCAAGCGACAAATGGAAAAGAAGTTGGAAGATGCCTCGTCTGATGGTGATTTCCCTCGTAGCGATGGATCCTCCGCTGTGCATCAGGTTCATCACTGTCTTCCAATCTTTCACTGAAGCCTTCATCAACTTCCTCAGGGGTGGCAACACCTTGTAAACATCCTTAACTTTTATGATCCAAGTATGCGGGACACTATCAAATGTCTTTTTGTAGTCGATCTATGCCATACTGAAGTTCTTTAAGTTAAGCATTTTTGCCATCGTAACAACAGTCTTGTTTATAGGGAGCTGATCTTTGCAGTTTCTACTTGCCTTTCTGCATCCCTTCTGTTTGTGAGCAGATTTCTAAGGAAGTGATCATATGTCCAATTCAACTCAGTAATTGGGAGTCACATGTTCGCGGGTCTGTTCTTCCAGCTTGATCCGCATAGCGCCATTGTTGTGTGTTACACCATTTTTAAGGATCCCACTCCAATGTACTTCTGCATCTTCTTATAAAGGTGGTTCCTCAATTGCAGAATTATAAAACGAATTATACTCGGATATATGGACCCATAATATCCTAACATGCCTTAACGGCTTTAGTATACAATAATAACAAAAATGATATGATTTTAATGTTTGTTATTAATGTATTTTAAAGCTGTTAAGGTATGTTACGATGTTAAGATATATTTACATACTGCTTATGAATGTTCTATGAATACATTATGATAGTGCGTTTAATGTAAAGAGATTTTAAATCTTGTTTTGAGTGTGGCTATAGGTGGGACACATCCTGCTGTTTGTAGCAGGATGGCTAAAATGAATGGGCACTACTAGCTGACCACTGTATAGCCATATAAGGGACCTATTATGTTTATGCTCTACCAACATGTCAAATGTAGTTTTGGTCAAAGCCATTGGCTTATACACAAAGATCAATGCTTTGAAAGTAATCCTGTAACAAACTGGAAACCAGTGTAGGACCCTCAAAATTGGACGGATTTGTTGACTTTGCTTGTTCTTTGTAAAAAATTTGAGTGGCGGCATTTTGAATGAGTCTCCACTGTAAGGTAGACTATCAAAATATGGCAACCACACACTTTAAAAGTTTCCTATTTGCTTTTGCCAGAAAGTATAACGTCGTGTCTTTGATTAACTGATGGAAATTCAATGATCATCATTAAATCAGGTGTCATCTGCATAACTATGGCATGCATTTGTATGGTATGCAAACATACTATATTGTCTTGCAAAATTCAATAAAATGGAAGTATATAGAGGCTAAATAAGAGAGGCCCAGGAATCAGTCTTTGTGGGATTGTGTATGACATGGTGTTCAACTCTGATTCAAAATTGCCAACGGCAAGAAAATCTAGTGCTAGGGAAAGTCACAAGGAGGAGTGAGGTAAAGGCGCAAAGCAATTTAAAATGAAATATCTGCCAGAACCTTACATCATGTAATAAACAATCAATAGCCTGAATACGGTGGAGGCTGGTCGGAGAGTGTAGTCTAATCTGAATTGATCCATACAGCATTATGAATAATCTAGACAATCAGGAGGGAAGGCTCAGTCATTTCATGTTTGTGATTTGAATGCATTGACTTACTAAATTTATCTGTTCCACTGTTTTTCTGTACTGTACTTTATTTACTGTATATGATTGATTTACTATCCAGTGCTGGTGGCAGAACAGCAGTTTTCACACCTCAAAAACGGAAGAAGTCTGCAATATGGTGATATTCCATCACACTAAAAGAGATCCAGATTCAGTGGCAGATAATGAAGGCATCTTTCACGACATGAACTCTGTCAGCCTCTCCACAATAGGGTGTTGGAGAGAAATCATCTTCTGAGAAAAACTATTATAAAGTGAAAAAGCTGCAATAGCACTATGAACAGGAAGGGCATTGTGAGTATACGCAGTACAGTGATGTCTAATCCCTTCAGTATTGTTCAGTATGCCATAGACAGTAACGCAGAGTGAAGCTCGGGGTCCGAGCATAGGATAAGGCCATTAATCCAGCGCCCTTCGGGGGGGGGGGGGGGTTCAGTTCTTTTTCAGAGATGTAACTATTCTGCTGAGACTCAAACTCCTGATCACTGGCACAGAAGTTTAACCCGCTGGGCCCAGTGCCCCCATACTGCAGTATTGTAATAGTTATGTAGTTATGCAACAAATGTACTGAAAAAGTGTAACATTGCAGCATATAGACTGTAAAATATGAAAACTGACAACATTACTGTACAAACTGAAAACTTTACCTTCTTCTAAAACCTTTATGGAATATAGTAACAGTATATCAAACATATATTTAGCTATTTTATGAGCAGTCATGCTTGTAGTCAATATTCACATTTCCAGGTTTTCCTCTGAAATGTGTACATCACTAAAGCCATAGATGATCAGAGAGTAGGTCACTTTGTACTCTTAGTTCAGTTCTTTAAGGATCAGCACTGGAGTCCCGCAAGGCTGCCCACTTTTTCCACTTCTATTACAATGACTACAAGTTCCATCTCAGCCCATCTGAAGCCTTGGAGGTCACTTTGGACTGCAGGCTGCAGGGACTCACAGAGCAGCCGAAGCCCTGAAGGTCACTGTGGACTGCAGGCACTCAGAGCAGCCGGAGCCTTGGAGGTCACTGTGGACTGCAGGCACTCAGAGCAGCTGGAGCCTTGGAGGTCACTGTGGACTGCAGGCACTCACAGAGCAGCCGAAGCCCTGAAGGTCACTGTGGACTGCAGGCACTCACAGAGCAGCCGAAGCCCTGAAGGTCACTGTGGACTGCAGGCACTCGCAGAGCAGCCGAAGCCCTGAAGGTCACTGTGGACTGCAGACACTCACAGAGCAGCCGAAGGCCTGAAGGTCACTGTGGACTGCAGGCACTCACAGAGCAGCCGAAGCCCTGAAGGTCACTGTGGACTGCAGGCACTCAGAGCAGCCGGAGCCTTGGAGGTCACCGTTGTCTGCAGGCATTCACAGAGCAGCCAAAAGTCTTCTTCCTTAAATTCTTCTGCCTGGCATAGAAGAAGCTACTCCCAGGTCGAGCTCTGAAGAGGCCGCTCAGTCCCTGCCCCGGCTCCCGACCCAGAAAGGTCCATTTCGTCCGGCCTGTTTTCTGATTTAGGCCTCGCCATAAGGTGTGCTGGCTTCCAACGTACAGTTACCCGCTGGCACGTTGGCTCCTGTCCCTAGATGCCCAGCTCAGCCCTGCTTACTGCCAGGAGCCCAGGGCATGCTTTGCTCACCGCCAGATGTCATGGCCGTACTTCTATGGCTGTCTGGTGTCCATGTTTCGCCCTGCTTGCAGCCATGTATTCAGTCGGTTTCTGCCTCATCTGTGGCCATCTCATCAGTTTCTGCTTCACCCACGGCCGACCCACTGGCATCTTCACTCGCAGCAGCCTCATTGGCCCCCATCTCGACTGCGGCTGCCTCGTCAGCTCCTGAGGCTTAGCCAGCACCCGCTTTGTCGCCTCCAGATCCAGGGCTACACCTCCAAGCAGTCAGCAGAATGATGTCCGATTCACTGGTTACCATCAACCTAGAAGAGTGGGGCCCTGAAGAAGCCCTTCTTGAGGACCTGGAGTGGCACCCTCAAGGGGTCCCCCACTGGGACATACTAGAGCCAACCCTGTCCCTGCTCTTCCTTCAGTCTTCCAGCCCAATGGTTTCATCAAGAGTCTCCTTCTCCAGGGACTCTTCAGAACTGCCTTGATCTGGTACCCTGTACTCTCTAATACTCTGCAGTCTGTCTTTTGTCTTCCTCTGCAGATTCTCTAGTGCCCACCTGCTCCAGTCCAGGGAGTCCCAGAACCTGCCCATCAGTCCCCTCACTGCCCTCCAACTCCTTCAGATCTGTAGGCCCCTCTGCACTCTCTGGTTCATCCCACTCCATAGGCTCCCCCAGCCTTGTTGGCTTCTCAGTGCCGAGGGGCCTACACATCTGATCTCTAGCCTCATGTGGGCATCAAGGTCCTCAAACCCTGCGACCTGGAGGGGATCCGCTCTGGCCAGAAATGGACAAGAGAAGTCTCCAAGATCGCCACTAGACTTCCTGCTACCCTTGGGGTTCCAGACCCCCTAAACTGCCCCTGGTCATCCCTGTCCTGGGTTTTCCCTAACCCTCACCACTTGTTCTGCCATTCCAGTCCCCTGTCCTGTCACTATTGTTGCCCACTCTAAGTTCTCCTTTGCTCTCTCTCTAGGTCTCGCTCCTGTCTTGTCTGTCTGCCCCATCTTCTATCCTGTCCAGTCTGTCCCTGTGCCACCCTTTGCCCTTTTTGTTCCTGGTTCCCCGGTGATGTTTGTATTTGTCTTGAGTCCCTCTTTGTCTCCTATCCTAACCTATCCTATCTTCTCCAGCCCTGTTTGCTGCCACTACCCCTTGTATCAGCCCTCCTGTCCAATCCTTAGGTTCCCTCCCCGGCCTGGCTTTCGTGTGCCCCTCCCCCCCATGTGTGCCGGGTGGGTACCGTCATGCCCTGCCCATCCTGTCATCTAATCCTCCCGTCTTCCCCCATGGGCAAGGCTTAACCAGCCATGCCTGGCGCCTCTGTACCTGTTTTTTTTCAGAATAAAATTCCCCACGAGGGGTTATACTGTACCACCTAGCTATGAAGTTATTTTTTGTATCCTGTTGACAACATACAGTACATAAAGCTCTATTTTTTCTTCCTTCTCCCTAGCTAAAACTTATTTTCCATATTTTAAACAGAATCAGGCTAGAAATCACCAAATTACATGCTGCAGTGAACTATACAATTAGGGTTAGTGGGATGTCATACAGAGTAGAATACTGATCCTTTATTCATTTGTATCAGAAAATTCTCTTTTCACTCTGCATGACACACAGACATGCATACAGGTTGGGGCTCCCAGGGTCCGTCAGCGTGCAGCACCCCTGGAGCTAGGGGTCAGGGGCCTGCCATTTTTTCGTTGGACCTGAGATTTGAACTGGCTGCTTTCCGATCACAGGCACTACCTCGCCAAGCCACACACCATCCTAAAACGGGGCAGGTAAGCTGACCCATGGTGTTCCCTAGCTAGGGATCAAACCCATGCCGTGGCAGTGAGGGTACCAAATCCTGACCACCAGTAAGGATAAGTTAAATTTTAAATAAGTCCAAATTTTTGCTAGTCAATGGGATGCTGAAAAAACCTGTGCCCCTACAGGTCATTGATTTTAAATGTCACAGAAGCTATAAATCACACAGATCATGCTGAATAATGTATAGGTTGAATGTATTACCCCTAATACACTGAGAACGAAGACGACACAGGCACACAGAAAAAGCACAGACGACTCAAGCACATAGAAAATGCACAGGCGACACAAGCACACAGAAAAGGCACAGATGACACAGGCACACAGAAAAAGCACAGGCGACACGGGCACACAGAAAAGGCACATATGACACAGGCATACGGAAAAGGCACAGACGTCACAGGCACACAGAAAAGGCACAGACGTCACAAGCACACAGAAAAGACACAGACGACACAAGCACACAGAAAAGACACAGACAACATAGGCCCACAAAAGGCACAGACAACACAGGCACACAGAAAAGGCACAGACGTCACAGCCACACAGAAAAGGCACAGACGTCACAAGCACACAGAAAAGACACAGACGACATAGGCACACAAAAGGCACAGACGACACAGTCACACGGAAAAGGCACAGACGTCACAGGCACACGGAAAAGGCACAGACGTCACAAGCACACGGAAAAGGCACAGACGACACAAGCACACAGAAAAGGCACAGACGTCACAAGCACGCAGAAAAGGCACAGACGACACAGGCACGCAGAAAAAGCACAGAAGTCACAGGCACACAGAAAAGGCACAGAAGACACAGGCACACGGAAAAGGCACAGACATCACAAGCACACAGAAAAGGCACAGACGACACAAGCACACAAAAGGCACAGACGACACAGGCACACAGAAAAGGCACAGACGTCACAGCCACACAGAAAAGGCACAGACGACACAGGCACATGGAAAAGGCACAGACGACACAGGCAAAGAGCTTTGAGAAAATTGAGCAGATTACAGCAGAAAAGCCATCAGAGGTGTATGAAGTTACTTGCTAATGAGGCAGACACATATTAATGAGTATTCTAATGCATAGATCAGAAAAGTAGGTCAGGCAGGAGGGCTTTGCCCTGCTGGAATTACATCTAGCTTTGGGTGACTGAGATATGACAAATACTCCGTATTTCAAAGTCAAAAGGAAACACAACCAGAAATACAGAGGGAAGAAATACGGGCCAGTTGATCAGGTTATTTGAGGGGGGCTTAGAGTATAAAAGAAAAACACAGAGTACTGCTATAATGTAGGTATAAATAGTGCTTTATGATCAGAAGTCTTCGTTTTTTTCCATAAATTACATACATGCATAACTGTACATACATTGTTTGCTTAAGATTGTAATTCTCCACAAATGAATTGTTATTGCAATAAAAGTTAGAAATAATAAATTATTAGCCTTTTGATATACCATTGGTCCCACATATTTTTAGTAGAATGCCCTCATCATAACACAAAAGCTATCTTTTGTTATCCAGACAAATGTTAAACACCCTGACTTAATTAAACACATCAGCACATTATGTGGACCCTTTAGGAATACATGCGGCTTGGGGAACTACTTCAAAATCACTCTGAAAATTTAAGCCATTAATCTACTTTCGGAGAACTAATAAGATCTCGTGGTCAGAGGGGGGCACAATTACACTTAATTAAATATATGATTAACATTTGGCACAGATATCAGATTTACACAAACATGGCTATGTGCCATAAATGGTTTGCCTCTGTTCACGGGCCACAAAAGTCTGGCATTAGAGGAATATAATTCTGCAGAGCAGCATAAGCAGCTGTGAAGCTGATGTTCTACTAACCATGAAGTCCAAGAAGGCAAGGGAGAATATGATGGGAAAGGCAAGCCCAAGCACAGGATAGCTTATGCACAGGATATATAATAAAAAAACACAATACATTTTTAGACAAGCAGTTTTAGGTTAGATTCGGGAAATAAGCTCAGATTAAGCTCAGAATAACCCAAAAATGGTAACATTACTGTTGCGATCATCAGGGGTGCTTGTAAAGGGAGTATGGGTAAGTAAGTACAAATGCAAAAAAACTGGAACATTACTGGATTGATGTGTGTTAGGAGCCCGATATGATATGCTTACATGGGGCCCGTGGCCACACGTGACGCCCCAGGCAGTCTCTGTAATAACACTTCACTCCAGCTTCATGGATCATTGACAGAAAACCCCATGGCCTCATAATGATTGGACAGTTGAATGGATAAAAATTGTTTGCATTTTGTCTTTCAAAAGTGAATCCAAGCACAGCTCGTGCAGAAGATTGTAATAGTTTTGTGTTTAAGATTATTTACTAGAAATCACTATTTATGTCACACCCCACCCCTTATGAGACACGCCCGCTGCTCATTAGCCCTACCTGGCATAGCCGTAATGAGCCGCTCATTAGCCCTACCTGGCGTAGCCGTAATGAGACACGCCCACTGCTCATTAGCCCTACCTGGCATAGCCGTAATAAGCCGCTCATTAGCCCTACCTGGCACAGCCGTAATAAGCCGCTCATTAGCCCTATCTGGCCTGGCCGTAATGAGCCACGCCTGCTGCTCATTAGCCCTACCTGGCCTGGCCGTAATGAGCCACGCCCGCTGCTCGTTAGCCCTACCTGGCGTGGCTGTGATGAGCCACGCCCGCTGCTCATTAGCCCTACCTGGCCTGGCCGTAATGAGCCACGCCCACTGCTCGTCAGCCCTACCTGGCCTGGCTGTAATGAGCCACGCCAACTGCTTGTCAGCCCTACCTGGCGTAGCCGTAATAAACCTACCTGGCCTGGCCGTAAAGAGCCACGCCCGCTGCTCATTAGCCCTACCTGGCCTGGCCGTAAAAAGAGCCACACCCGCTGCTCATTAGCCCTACCTGGCCTGGCCGTAATAAGCCACGCCCGCTGCTCATTAGCTCTACCTGTCATTCAGGCCCCTTTGTCAATTACCTCCAACTGTCTCTTTTTTGCCTCTGGTTGTTTAGGCATTTAAATGCTCCCCTGTGCTTTATGCCTTATTTCAGTCATTGTTGCATGTCCACGCCCCCCCCCCCGCATTAAAGCTGCATCTGGGTCATCCTTTCCCCTTCCGGTGTGACAATTTAGTGGAGATGACTATGAATAAGAAACTGAAATTGTCATTCTATAAAAGTAATCAGCCAAAAACAAAAGTAAGACACGGAATTCTGCATTCAAGAAAAATATTCTGCAACAAGAGTGGTCATGAACAAAACAACAAACAAACCACCAACAACAACAGTAACAACAGAGTGGTTAGGGGCCAGATTCAACCGATGGATCTGAAGTAAGTTTTGACAGTGAGGGGGACTGCTTAGAAATACTTAACATTACATCATTAAATTAAATGCATTTAAGCTCCACAGTTTCTCACCAGAGACACTGACTGTCAAAGAGAAGATGAAAGATCCCCTTTTTGCTAGACTGACCCCCTTGGTATGAAACTGTCAAGTGGAACTTTAGAGCCTAAAGGAAGTCATGGTGGATAGCAAAGCACCCTGAAATCGTGCCCCTGATTCAATCGTACTGACTCCAGCTGACTGGACCCATTTTCCAGATGAAACAACAAAGGTCTTCGTTTTAAAATTTATGTGGTACATATTTATGACTTGGGATTTTAGTCTATTGACAAAAAAGATAGAATTCTATCAGCACAAGAATATTAGTTACTTGTCTCAATATGGCAAAATGTTAAGTTATAGGCATTTTCTCGACCATATTTTCTTTCATCTTGCATTGTTTTCTAATGTTACGTAATTAGCATTGAAGTTACGTGTTTTATGTAAATGTGCTTTTTTTTTCGTTTTCACACATTAACATGCTATAGTGCACCGTTTCCCAACCCAGTCCTCGGGGAACATCCACGTTTTTGCTCCCTCCCAGCTCCCAGCCAATCAGGAACACCAAATGCCTGGTACAGGTGCACTGGGAGCTGAGAGGAAGCAAAAACATGGACTGTCCGGGGCTCCCCGAGGACCGGGCTGGGAAACGCTGCTGTAGCATACTAGACTTGTTCCCTGCCAAGTTACTATTAACTTGATAACCATTAATAGATTTTATTATTATTGTTATTTTTAATTAATGAAACAAATCCAGATTTGGCATGAGGAAGAAGAGACAAAAATCTCCCATTCCTTTGGACTAATTATTCTCGACTGTCCTTGTTAAAGCTAGTGCATCCAAGTGTGATGCAGGTTTAATTATCTTTTCATTTTGTTTTCTCTCTGTTTTTTTCTGCAATCAGTCTTTGGGGGAGGGAGAGCCTAAATAAGAAAGACAGATTACCTACAACCTTTCTCTCACATAGCCCTGTTTACCAGATGCAAGTTGTTTTTTAAAGTAAACCTTTTAAATAACAACCCTATTAAGTCCTATGCCAACTGCAGGACAAGGCAGATTTTGTATCATCATAGCTGTGCCAGCAATTGCTGCAATTAAGGTAACCCAGCCAGCCATAATTACCTGACTAGGTAATAGAGAGAGGGAAGTTTTTTGAACCACATTTTATGTTGTCTAATAAAGCTTTTCCTACTGCCATGTAATAATCCTTGTAATATCCAGATCCTTTGATTCCTACTCTGTATATCATATAATATTACATCATAACATATCATATCACATTGTCATTTTTTACAAACCTACCTACCTCCCAACCTAGCCACCTATCTATCTATCTATCTATCCAAGCCAAACACACCACACAATTCAGGAGATTCTGTCTGCTGTTTTCATATTTCAGTGTAAACATAGACGTGTCCTTTTCTCATATAACACACTTCCAATACATAATGTGCACTGAGTAGATGAAGAGAGAGGATTGGGATTCTGCTCAGGCCCATGCCAGGGCTCCAGCTCATCAGCAGCTGTCACACTGCCCTCATACTAACGAAGTTTCTCATTAACTCAAGATGTTTGCCTCACTGGGCCATGGAGGGAAAGTCAAATTTGACTGTGAATGTTTTTCAATACAGTGTTTATTTATCAATATGTCCTTACTCCTATAACATGTCGGATGCTAAAGGACTGACATTGACCTTTGTCCTGTCTCTCCCTCGGTCCTTTTCTGCTGTTTGTTTTTGAAAAATATCTTACAGTTGTACTTACAAACACTTTTGAACAAAAATCGAACCAATATAAATAAATAAACACACACATACTTGTGTGTATGCGTATTTATGTTCGTTTTAAGTGTAGAAGGTTCCCCACAGAAGTTACATGGATATAGAGGTGAGTACAAAAATAAAAATAGAATAGAAAAAAAAGAAAAACACAATAATACAAAAACTCTATGCCAGGGGTAGGCAACCCTGATCCTACAGTGCCGGATTCCAGCGGAAGATCTCTCCTATCTGATGAGTTACTCTCTGCTTGACATCTGGTGTGGTTCATCAGAGACCAGGTATGATAGAGAACTTGTTGGATATTAGCACTCCAGGATCAGGGTTGCCTAACCCTGCTTTATGAAAACATCCAAATGGATGAATCTACATAAAAATCTCCCAGGTATGCCAGCCTTCAGCTCCAGCTATTACAGAATAGTCATGAACTAAAGTACAGAAAGGTAAGTAATTACCCAGTTTTCTCTTTTTCCCGATCAGTAGTGTGACCCAGAGCCCCTGCTGTAGAGTCCCCCTAGTAATATGGTTCAGTCTGTGCAGGTAAGGTTTGGCTAAAACTTGGAACTAACAAGGTACATTCTTGAGAGTTTTGTAATCAATAAAGTTTTGTAATCAGTAAATATACAATGAAACCCTGCATTGATTATCATTTTTATATAAGAAATATGTAAACATGATTTTGTTACCAACATGGACAATAAACATATTTCTCTCATCAAGGCTCAGCATCAGACCCTGATAGCATGAATAATAATTTTTATGATTTTCAAATATCATGATTTCATACACTTCTTAGTAAAGGGTCATTCCATTTTAATTCTACTAATGTACTTTTCGATTTTGATGAAATTCAGTATGTGAATTGCTAATACCTTCCAGAGCTCAGAAATGTCTTTTACCTTGTAAAAATTTCCTTGAGACTTCACAGATCTCTCTGTGCTTTTGCATTAGTATAAATAACCGCAATGTGTCCGATCAAAGTACAAAGGATAGAATTAATGGCCCAATACTTACAAGACCGAATGACACAGACATGTCCAGTGAAGTGGGCTTTATACGTTAGACTATGGGGACAATGCATACCATTTAACTTAAATTATGTATTTTTATACACATTCATTAATAATCCTACTAACAATTCACCACCACTGACTGTAAGCGAGATAGCTATTGAATGTGAAGTGCACATGCAAACACTGAGACAGTAATTAAAATTTATTTTGCATTCGTTGAAAGTACAGCTGGAAAACTGAATATAATGTTAACTTTTCTGTGGTGTTAAACCCAAATCCACTCTCTGGAATACCTGCCTGGTATTCATGCTTGAAGATACTGATACTGAAATATATTTTCAGAAGTTACCAGGTGACACCCAGGAAACTTTTTTTCCCCTTGGGAAGTGAACCAGAAACTGAAGAAATTTGCATCCATTCATTTTCTGTATGCTCATGTCCTGTGCAGGGCCGCGGGGTTCGAGGCCTGTCCCAGAAGGTAAATACACAAGGCAAGGGATAATGAAGGGCAGGGCACCAACCCATCAACGCTGCCAAGAGATGCAATGCAGTAGATACAGGAACTATGAAGAAACGTATTATTTGTAAATTAGATATCCCATTGGTTTGTGTTTGTCTTTTAAAAAAATATTTTCTTGCTTTTAAATTTTTTTTAAATATGGCCTTTTTCAGTGATTATGGTATACTTGCATGTGGGCCCAGATTCACACGGGGGGGGGGGGGCTCAATATAGTTTTTTTTTTATATATGTAACTGCCCCCCCCTAGTATATCTTACGAACACAGCTTGGCAGACAGTTCATTGCGGAAAATTACATCAAAAATTACAGTGGTAGCATCTCATTCATGGAAGGACTCCATGTAGAGTAGAATGAGGTATATAATGTTGTAAATGTCAAGTAAATGTCAAACTGGAGCTTCTGTGTCTTGAGGAAACCTCTGAATACTTCATGTGAGCTGTAGCTTCTTCCAGTTCAGCTAATAGTGTTGGAGCAAGATTTTGATCTTACAGATGCTCACGAGAGGGCATTTATTGGAGCATATACGATATACCGTATCTCAAATTTCTGTATACCTTAACATTGGATCAAAGTAACTTTTTATATATGCAAAATGGATAATTTATTACTTGGCATAAATACCAAGTCAATTCATATGTGAACTCCAGGCCAGACTCAAGTACCACCACCCTGCTAACTGGCATCTCAAAATTGGCTATAGAGTATGAGGATGTACAGTAAGGGCCCTGCAAATGTACTAATATCTAGAGAAGCACAATATATCAGTTAACATTGGTACTGGCTGATATTCCATACAAAGTTGGGTATCGTTTGGGATTTTTCTGATACCGGTGCTAAAATGATACTTTTAAGAGGGTTGGTGCCCGCGCCTGTACTGTGCTGTAAAAAGCAAACAATGAAGGTCGACGACATTTAAGAACAGCCAAATTTGAAATTCCAATTTAACAATATGGTAACACAGAAATAACGTAGGATTATGCTATTATTATTAAGTATTAATTAAGCACAAATTAAGTGTTAATTACAAACTGATCTCATGTTTCTTCATCTTTTATCTCAAACAAGTATATATGTTAATTCTGTAAACCTTTGTGAAATACTGAAGGAACCACTGAAGAAAGTACGATAGGAACAAATGACAAATAACATGTAAAATACTGATCTCATGTTTTTTCATCGTTAATAAACCATGATACATTTTCATCTTAAGAAGCGACTATATTTGTTCATGATTTGTACTTCTGTGCAAATTATCTTCTACTTGTATTTCTGTCACCTCAAGTAAAATGTTACCAACAATATACTTAAAAAGTTTTAAAAAGGCATGATGAACAGATTGCAATAAGAGAAGAGAGGCTACTGTATTCATGAGTAAGGATGTTATTTTTTTGGTACACGCCTTGGTGATTAATGGCGTATACCAGGTGTACTTATGATGATGTACTCAACAGGCAAATCAGAATAAACCATGTAACATCAGGTTCCTTGTGAGACTGGATGTTTTGAATTTAGCTTTCAAATCTGGGATTCTGTGCAACACAACACTGTTTACAGCCAGAATATTATAGGTCTCTATTAAAATCTATGCTTATACTGTTGTCCCAATTGGGCGACAAAACTCTGCATGCTTTAACACGATCAAAGAAATAATGATGCACTGTGACTTAAAAATGAATGCAGCCGTAAAATAAATGCACACATTATTTCAATTGACAGCTCAGGCCTTTCGGGTGGCACTCAACCCTAGTTAAAAATCAAGATATTGGCAACGGACCAACGTACCACGGTTTATGCGGCCCACGACATGTTTCTAATTCATTATTGAATTATTTTTCCACAGAATAAAAACAGTGTAATGCCATTCTGATAATCTGTGCTGACAAGCTTGGCTAGTCTCATGCCAGTAACACCCTGCTGGCAAGTGGCTTAGAGGTCAACGTTTCCAGACTGGTGCACCTCTAGTGGTTTCCCATCCAGCCTTGCACTCTATGCTGCCTGGGAAGGCCCACAGCTCCCGGTGGCTCAGACCAGCAGAAGCTGTTAGAAGATTTCTGCTTCACAAATAAATGAATTTTGACAGTGAGGCAGTCAACAAAACATAACCTGCAAAATCAAAGGAAAATAGAGAAGAAAAATGTATGACGTGTTGAGGAGTCAGTCAACCAAACAGCATTGTCCGTGCCTTAGACTCACATCGAGACCTAGGTTAAGGTCTCAGTTACTAGGAAAGAAATAGCACAGCAGTTTATAAGACGTACGGGGGGAATAGATGAAGGTAATCACTACAGAAACCCCTGACACCCGAGGTGGATGCAAGTCGCCCACTCACAGATGCACACAGAGTCATGATTCTAAAACCCATGCTGAACTACCTAATGTAAAAGTGACCAAAGTGACTTTAGCAGTACAAACCATTTCCGTGTTTTTCTTACTTTTAGACCTTTGCTCCAATTTTATTTTGTACTGTACTGTAATAAAAGTCCCGTACCTTGCATATCCAGGCCACCTCTGCCAAAAAGAGATTTAAAAGTGCTTAAAATGGAAAAAAAGCTGCAGAACAGCATAGAACAGCCTCAAAGACTGATAGATGAAAATCATGAAATAGTCTTATAATACACAAGCAACTGACTTCCAATTATGGTGGAAAAAAATGGACAGTATCTCTGTGTCCCCACAAAAAGTAACGTATTTTAATAATTTTATGTCAAATCCAAAGGTATGTAACGATAAAGAATAGAGGTGTCACGCTTTCGGCGGGATGAACGACCCATGGCAGCAGGCTGCTAGGTTAAGCCCTTCAACGGGGCGTTTATTGGCGAGTACAAAGGGAAACAGGAGAAAGCGCTAGAGCAAGCGTACACAGCACTGACAATACTGGACACGGGCAGACAGCGGACGGGCAGACAGCGGACGGGCAGACCGGGGCAGCGGACCACCTGGGGAAGACAGAACCACATTAGGCACGGAGCACCGGAGACAAGACAGAAACACAAAACAGGCAGACCGGGAGCAGGACAGACAGCAACTGACACACCACAGGCAGAGCAAGGAGACACAGGGGCAACAGAACAGGAGACACAGGAGAAACAGAGGGAACAGGAGGCACAAAAGGACGAGGAGGGAACCGATGAGAGACAGGCGGATGAAAAGTAGACACCGGGGGAACAAAACCAGGAGGCACAAAGGGACCAGGAGACATAAAACCAGGGGCCGGGGGAAAACGGGGAGCCCGAGGGAGCCCACCCTGGCGAGGGGCGGCAGCCGCAGGGACAGCAGGCGACCGGGAGGCAAGAGCAGGAGGGGACCCCAAAGGGGCCGACGAGGGAGAAGGAGGGACGGGCAAAGGGGACGAGGAGGGAGAGGAAGGGGGACCCCAGGAAGGCGAGGAAGGAGGAACAGCCGCCGCAGGCGACGGTGCAGCCACAGCCGGCAAAGGCGTCGCCGACCGAGGAGGTAGGAGGGGGGGCGCCGCAGGCGACCGACGAGGCGTCGGAGGCCGGACAGCCGGCGACGCAGAAGGCATCGGAGGGGGACCCGCAAGCGACCGCCAAGCCGGAGCCGGAGGGACCGCAGGCGCCCCACGAGCCCCCGACAGGGCAACCGAGGGCGAGCCAGGGGGCAGG
>JAODKM010000037.1:4894564-4948269 GCA_026780845.1 Petrocephalus sullivani | reverse complement strand
GCCGAGAGGGGGCGCCGAGGGGACCGGCACCCGAAAACACAGGGGGGGGGGGGGGGGGGGGGGGGGGAAGTACCCGGAGGAAATCCCACAACGGCACGAGGAGAACATGCATACTCCGCACACATGGAACCGGGCAGGATTCGTCCCAGAGGTGTGCGGCGACAGTGCTAACCACCACCCCCTAATTGACGTTTATATAAAACTATATATATAAATTTTTTATTTCGCTTACAAGTACAAAGACAGATCAACACAGTATCCTATAAAATGATGACCGATCAATTCAGTGTTATCAAAGCTGCTTCTGTTGGGAGGCAAATAGGGCAAGGAATGGGGACTTCATTTGGAGGTGCAATTTCACAACACAAAGGGAGGGGCGGGCCTAAAATAGAAGGAAAGGGGGAGTGCAGAGAGAAAGCAGACAGCAGTCAGGGAAGAATAATAACAGCTGGACTATCGTGACACAACGGCTGATTGAGTGATCATGGGTCTGTCAAGAGAGAGCAAAAGTATTTTAAACTATGGAACACTGATTTAGCCTGGAGGGACGTGTCACCTGACTGCCCCGTCCCACTGGAGACGAATATCCACCCATCTACACAACTGCATTAAAGGCGATAATTGTGAGAACCATTATCTGTCGTCTAAAATTTAGTGTTGTGTTAATTGCTTTTTGTCCTATTGTTTTTTTTCAATATTTTTATGCATATATTTAGTATATTTCATTACAGTCTGTATGTTTTTAGATTATACTTTCATTCATTTTACTGGTGAACCTGCCAGAATAAGTATTTCACTTTATGTCGACTGTAGTATGGCGGTACTATGACTCTGTGTGTCAAGTAAAAAACTTTGAAAACATTTTATTTATTTATTTATTTGTAGGTTGCAGTAAGAAACAGGAAAAATAAAGAAACAAAAAATTATTCTTTCAAGATATTTCGAGTTATTGTCTTCTGGGTCAGGTTGGGGAGCACGACGAAGCACCTCAGGATCCTGTTTGGCGACCCCCCCCACATGTGGCCCAGTCCCACCCTCTGGAAATGGCTGTTTATCTGCCACAGCCAGGTCTTGGACGTGGCGTCCCCTTGTCCAGCCGCTCAGGTCTCCAGCATTGAGGACCCTGCAAGCCGGATCATTCCCGGGGAATCATGCCACATGGCCACAGTGCCGTAACTGATGCTCCCGCACCCAAACCAGCGGTACCCAAGGACCCAAGCGACACAGTACCGAAGGAGTCCAGTCTTCATCTCAGGTCACTGTCCGTGTCTCACAGCCATACAGCAGAACAGGGAGCACCGGGACTCTAAAGACTTGGACCTTCATCAGCTTACAGATATGGGGGGCACCACACTCCCCTTTCCAGTGACCTCTTTAAAGTAATGCGATCTGAGGAAACTATCAAACTACTGACATTATAATAAGTCTCTATATTAAATATGTACAGAAATTCTGGGTGCTCTCATCAAATCAGGCTAATGCGCAGTCCTGTGACTGACAGATGGGGGTGAGTTCCTGTCCTTAGCATAATGCCCCTTTGTTGCCAGCATTTCTCTCTGTGGCTTGCCGTTGTTACCCATTTATCAAATAAATGGTGCTTTTGCTTGCCAGGAGTTTCTCCTTGAAGGAGAACGAGAAGCTGTAAAACGCTGTGGCTCTCAGGTGACCATTATCATTCAGGTCTGCGAAGTTAGTAAAATCATGTTATTTTTTTATATATATATAATATATATAAAATTCTCTCATAGCATTACATTTATTTTAGTGATTGAATTCCTGTATATACTCTCAAAATCCAATGTGCATGTCTTGCTGAAAATTGTTATGGAAAATGTATATGAAGATGGGAGGCTGGGAGATTGGGGGAATGTCTGTTTATATAACTTTACAATTCAGTTGTACTGTACAATTCAGTTACTCATGATTCTGTTTTTTTTCTGTGTAACAAATAGAAGCTCAGAAAATTAGGAATGATAATTCACCTGAGGTTAAGGTGATGTCTTTGTATAACGTCATGGCAAAAATTGAAAGACAAGGCATGCATTCACTTTTTATTAACCACTTTTGATAAAAAATACTCCTAAAACAACCTAGCAAGTTTAGGGTTATACTTAACTTTCCATCAAATACATTTCGGCGAGGAAAGCAGACCCTGAATTCTGGAGCACAAACGGATGGGGGCCTCCACCAGGCATTAACAGGATCCGACTGTTCTCAATATGCACTCAAATTACTAACCCTTCACGTTGACTAAATTTAGAAGGACAATTTAAAATATTTTTACATTTTCTAGGTTAATCACATACTGAAATAAACTCAACCCAAAGGGACATAATTGCTCATTTCTGAGTCGGAAAAACAACACTTCCAAATGGAAGTAAGATCATCTGTGGGCTGTTTCAGTAAAGAATTGTGAAATATTACATGAGTAAATACATGCTGAATCAACTTTCTCCAAAGCATTATATATGCAAAGCTATGCCATGGGTTAAATTTGTTAGTCAGTGGGTAGTGTGGTCGTCTCGCAGTTGCCTCCCTCTCATGTGTGGATTTTTCATAGTCTCCATCTGTCACATACGTTTTCTCCCATACTCCAAAGACACATTTACATTTAGGTAAACTGCTGGCTTTACATGGCCCATGGTATGTTGGTGTGTTTGCACATGAGAATGCCCTCTGAGGGACTCATATCTTGTTCTGGACGTCTTCTCCATACTTTGTTGGTGAGTTTGTGCATGAGTGTGCCCTCTGAGGGACTCATATCTTATTCTGGACGTCTTCTCCATACTTTGTTGGTGAGTTTGTGCATGAGTGTGCCCTCTGAGGGACACATATCTTGTTCTGGACGTCTTTTCCCTACTTTGTTGGTGAGTTTGCACATGAGAATGCCGTCTGATGGACTCATATCTTGTTCTGGACGTCTTCTCCATACTTTGTTGGTGAGTTTGCACATGAGAATGCCCTCTGAGGGACTCATATCTTGTTCTGGACGTCTTCTCCATACTTTGTTGGTGAGTTTGTGCATGAGTGTGCCCTCTGAGGGACTCATATCTTGTTCTGGATGTCTTCTCCATACTTTGTTGGTGAGTTTATGCATGAGTGTGCCCTCTGAGGGACTCATATCTTGTTCTGGACGTCTTCTCCATATTTTGTTGGTGAGTTTATGCATGAGAATGCCCTCTGATGGACTCATGTCCCATTCAGGATGTTTTCCTGTTGCTTCCTAGCTTAAGCTGTAGGTCTCCCTATCACCTTGCACTCGAGAAGAGTTAGGAAGATGTATGAATAATTAACAATTGGATGAAATCCTTGACATGCGTAGTATAAAATAAAGTTTTCTCGGGGGAAGAAGTCTAAGAAAATATTTATGAGCTTGACTGTATAAAAGTCTTGTTTTTTCACAGCAGTATTTATAATATATGTCATCTAATAATGAATTTAATCATTGACAACACTATTAATAGGATATAAAACAAGCAAGTTACATAGGACGTGGTAAGGGATTTTAGTCACGCATTGTTATTGCTGTATCTTGCTTAACTCAATCGTGCCCTTCAGCCCGAGTCCCTGTTACCAAGACCTGAGCTGCCTGCTCATGGCTACAATCGCTGTTGTGCTTATACACAATTACTATCAGAGAGATTCGGTAGTGGCACGTGGGTCTTTTGGAGGTTTCGTCTCTGATTTTACTGGACGTTCTTCGTAAAATGAATTATTACCAAATCGTGAACTGATTCCAATTCAGACATGATAGTGAAGAAGAATTAAATCAAAAAATCAAAACATGGCCAACCCTGGCACTTGGGTACGATCCTAGTAAGCAGGACACCCGTGCTTAATGTGCTGAAATGCATATGAGAGACAACCACCATAAATTATAATCATGTCATTGTTTAACATGACTGCCACAGTAACTCAAATTTTCCACTGAGAATTTCTTGGTTTCTTGCTTTCTTGACACTGCCTTTAAGCTGGGATTTTAAAGGCAGAGCAGCTATGTTTTTGCAGTCATTTCTCAGGTGGTCAAACGACAGCTGTTTCCGAGAAGCTGGAAGGTCAGGGAGCGGGAAAGGCCCAACCCAGGCCCTATTTCTGGCATCTGCCTTCTTCGCATTCAAAACGTTTGTGTTTCTTCTGAGATAGAGACACGGCGCAATAGCAAATATAAAAAAGTCGCACAGCACTGTATAACACAAAAACAGCAACATGACAACACAAGAACAACAATATGACAGCAAAATAATGTCCTGTGCGAACCAAAAGCACAACAGTGCTGTATCATTGCAATTTTTGCACTGTATCATTTTGACAGCTTGGTTAGCTGATATGCTTGGGATGGCTAACATGATGATTACATATATATATACTGTTGGGTGTATAATTACTGTTTGATTTGGAGCATTTCTCAAATGCCAGTTAACATTTGCAAAACAGCTCGTGTACTCCCCACACCGCAAGGTCACTTCTGCACAGCGTAACATCATCTCTCATCGCTTCACACAAATTTCCAAATGTTTTAGCATATATACGCAAAAAGGTTCTGAACAACTGTCATCCACAATTTTCAGTCGCTTTAGTCAAAATACATTATGTATTTTCCCACTGTAATAATTTTACACCCAAAACTACAGTGGATATAAAAAGTATACACACCCCTGTTAAAATGCCACAAATACCTGTTAAAATACCTGTACAATTCAACTGAAAATCAAACAAACCTGTTAGGGGAAAATATAAAAACTGTATAATAAGCTGGCTGCATAAGTGTGCGCGTCCTTAAACTAATACTTTGTTGATGCACTTTTTGATTTAATTACAGCATTCAGTCTCTTTTGGGAACAGACTTGCCATCAAATAAAGTGACAGATTAACCCCAAATAAAGTGCAGCAGTCCTAGTAGGATCTTCCTGACATTTACTCAGTTGCATCCTACAGCAGAATCCATCGACCACACAGAGCTTATAAAGCTTCAAAGGGATCTCAATGTTGAAAGGTATCGGTAAGGAGAAGGGTACAAAAAAATTCCACAGCCTTAGATATACCATGGAATATAGTGAGGACAGTCATCAGGAAGGGGAGAAAATATGGGACAACAGTGACGTTACCAAGAAATGGATGTTCCTCCAAAACTGAAAAGACGAGATGGAGGCTGCCAAGAGGCCTACAGCAGCACCGAAGGAGCTGCAGGAATCTCTGGCAAGTGCTGGTTGTGTGTGACATGTGACAACAATCTCCCGTATTCTCCATATGTCAGGACTATGGGGTAGGGTCGCAAAACGGAAGCCTTTTCAACTAGGAAACGCATCCAGGCTCAGATAAATTTAGCAAAAAAATACACCAATTCTCCCAAAAACATTTGGGAAAATGTATTATAGTCTGATGAAACCAAGGTTCGACAATTCCAAAAGGTATGTGTGACACACAAACGACACATACATCAGCAATAGAACACCATACCCACACTGAGGCATAGTGTTGGTAGCCACATGCTTTGGGGTTGTTTACTTTGGATCTGGGGCTTTAGTCAAGGTGGAGAGAATTACAAACAGTTCCAAATACCAGTCAGTTTTGGTCCAAAACCTTCAGGTGTCTAGTAGAAAGCTGAAGATGATGAGACATTTCACCTTTCAGCATGACAATGACCCCAAGCATACGCTCAAATCAACAAAAGAGTGGCTTCACCAGAAGAAAAGTAAAATTTTGGAAGCGCCCAGCCAGAGCCCATGCCTAAATCCAATTGAAAATCTGTGGGGTGACCTGAAGAGGGCTGTGCACAGGAGATGCCCTCGCAATCTGACCGATTTGGAGCGCTTTTGCAAGGAGGAGTGGGCCACGTCAAGATGCGGCATGCTGATCGACCCCTACCCAAAAAGATTGAATGTTATAATTAAATCAAAGGGTGCTTCAATACTATATACTCTACACTATACCGTATCTGGGGGACAGAGTGCGGCTCTGTGCCTCTGTGCCTGTGATTGGAAGGTCGCCGGTTCAGGCTCAACCTCGGCAGGTCTGTGAGCCCTTGAGCGAGGCCCTTAACCCCTAGCTCCCTGGGTACCGCAAGGGGTGGCTTTCCTTCTTGGCCAAGCTCACTCTCCTGGAGGTGAGAAGAGAATTTCCCAGCAGGGATCAATGAAGTATCAATTATTATTATATACAAAAACTATATTTCTGTGATATACTGCAGACTTTGCACAGTAAATGTACGGAATCCTAATACAGAATTTATATCCATTCATCATCTGGGCAACCAGAACAAAACCCAACTCTGAAAAAAGTTGATGTATAACTGAACTGTATAGTAGCACACACTGGGTCCTAGTCATCACATCTGGAGTGATGATCGATAGCAATTTGCTCACAACAATAACAATTTGTACTATTGAAAAAAGTTACATCTCTCTTAGGCAGATAGAATATTATTTTGGTGCTCTTCATGCAGTGCAGTATATCTGCATAGTGAATTACATATTCACTATTGGTCCTATGAATATTTGCGGCCACCTAATTTAATTGCCAAAATCTGTGAATAATGCAGTGTATGAAATGCCAGAAATATATTTCTCCAAGTGACACATTTAGAAGGTAAGTCAGAAAGCTCAGTTACAGATGAAATGGAAATAATTCTCAGAATCAGTGTCATGTCCCGTGTGCGAATGCAGAGCCATCGGGACAATCAAAACAACATCAATCGGGGCAAGACCACGGGAACAAACAAGCATGCGAGATCTGCTAAACTGCATTTCAAATTACAGATCATAAGATATTTATATATTTCAAATAATTTAGCCATATCTATATTCAATTACATCAATTGTTAAGGTTTCATTATGAAGCTACTGAGTTGCTTAGTTATTGACAGTTATTATAAAGTATATATTGATGGTTATTGTTATATTTAAGCTAGAATTTAATTCCTTCTTGGAATAAAGACCATCAATTATTCCAATAAATTATTAATAGCTAATTAGCCCATTCAAGAAGAAGCTTCTGAAATTTTGAATGGGATGGTATTTTTATTAAATCTATGGTAACAAAATGGTTCACTAAAAATAGGAAGAATATTGCACCATGACTTAAAAAGCTTTTGTAAACATGGTTTCTCTCCATAAATAGTCCACAATGATGACAAACACGCATAACATGACACTACTTATGAAACATTAAGAAATCAATGTGACTTGTAAGAGGTTCAAAGTTTATTACTCGCACTCTAAAAAAGTCATAATGAAGGCATAACACTTCTTGTAAGATTCATTGTCCTTTTAGGATCACAAAGGCAACTCATTAAATACATGTACCTCTTTCTAAATTTAGAGGCTGTTATTCCTGTATGGCCTTTTTTTCAAGTAGTCTACAAGGTCTATAGCCTAAAAAGCAGGCTGATAAGGGAGCGGGAAGGGAAGGAATGCATATCCAATCACCTATCAGGAGTGTGCCAATGTGTGATTAGTGTGTGACTGTGAAACAAAACAAATTCTGTCCACATTAAACTTTGACAACTTTACATCACCATCAATAATGCATATGGTTTATCAGAAAGAATATTACAAAACTGTACAATAATTGTAACCGTTTAACTGTTTGCCCCCTTTTGGCAGCTATACATATTGCAATAATAAAATTTGAAGTTTTATATATATTTACAGTATGACTTGGAGATGCCAGTTAGCTAAACTGCATGTATTTGAACTGAGAGTGGAAACCATGTTACCCCAGACAAATCCACCGACTCATACACAGAGGGGGACTCAAAGACACATGCAAATTCCCCCTCATACACAGAGGGGGACTCAAAGACATATGAGTCCTCTGGAGCATGAGATTCAGTAAACAGGTGTTTCTACATTCCACTTAGCATGCTAATGTGTGTCCTCTAGGCTGTGCCCTGTACTTCCTGTCATAGACCTGATGTTCACTGTTACCCTTTACGGAATAAGTTGTATTAAAAAGATGAATAGAAAATACACCATGAATACCCCCTAATTATCTCGGCAAATTTTAAAAATAAGATGTGGCACTAGCTTTGCTAATGATGAGTGTTAGAATACATACACAACGCTAGATCACTACGATGGTGTATAATCTGGAGAATATCTTCTCACAGGATTTTATGACATGAGGAAAGGCAATTTTCATTCCTGAATTCATCGTCACATGTGCAGATATATGTTAATATTATAATTCTATTAGCTATACCTGTGTGTTTATCAGTCATCCCCACGTGTACTAAACTATACTTGTTTTGTATGCGTATTTACTTTACTAGACTTTAGAGAACACAGTTTGCAGTACTTTGCGAATGTGAATTTTTCTCATCCAACTTCTTCCTCTGTGACACAGGAAATAGCTTGTGAAGACGCCAGCTCAGAGCTCCTTATGTGGGTCCTCTTGGGCTATGAGATTTTCCCTAACACTCAGATTTGTGGAAACATTTAGTTCAAAAGAGAGATGTACATTTTCAGATGGAAAAAAAATCCATATAATATTTTGTTTATGTTTCCCTGGCATCTGGTGTTTCCTGGAGTCTGTTCATCAACTGTTGGGAAACAGTATGCAGTAGATGCTATGAATAGGGTAGAAGGACCTGATTCTTTGAGTTCTCTCTGAAGTCTGCCAGGGGCTCAGTCTGGTGTTATGGGCCAAACATCAAGAACGTTGTTCTTCAGCCCCAGATGACAATATCGTCCACTAGGAATTCCTATGTATCGTATGAAATCTTCTAGAATTTGAAATTAAATCTGAAATTGATTTAACTTCCCTATCAACATCTACACATTAATAAGGTATTAACTAATAAAATAGTTAAATAGTAGAATACTAATCAAAAGTTAATAATTACACAGATCATATTAATCGTGGATTGTTTTTACATTTCGAATGCATTTATCTGTCCACTTATTACTGTATTGCAATATGTCTGAATTTGCAGATATTACCATTTGTACAGAATTATTATAATAGCAATAAAGTCTGCATTTTATCCTGATAAAGAATAGTTTTATATAAGAAAGCTTTTCCAAGAATTTCTCGGTTCAATTAATTAGAAAAAGAAGGCAAAAATTAATTCCAATCCAACAGCCAGAATGGATGCCATCTTATCTAGGTTGTCCAAAAAATCATGATTCTGACAAAGTTTTTGGGTAAAGTTTAGTAATACTTAAACTCTTAAAAAGGAACAAAATGTCTCTAAAAATGATATATTTTCAGGATTGCAAACTTGCAGGCACAAATAAAATGATATGCTTTTTTGTATAATTTATTACAGCAGGACACGGCATGAAAGGTAACGGCCGCTTAAGAGACGCCAGTCAGCCTGAGTCGTCTGTCTCCTCAGAGGGGAGGAATATCCAAGGAAGCAGGTGGAAACCGCAGAACTGCGCACAGACCTTAAGGTGAGATGCTTCATCGTTTGACACCCATGTCATGTGGTTGTGGCTGAATATCTTTCTGAAATTTATTGTGATGTTGTGTTCTTTAAATGGCAATAAAGGAACTGAGTTTCACTATACAGAAACAGATCAAGATTAACTATGATGTCTGTTGTAATTATTTTTGTCTAGATGTTCTTTAAAATATGTTATGTGACTTCTTTATGTTCCCACAGTATCATTATCCATAAGTCGGCCGAGCTAGTTGCTGTAGTGAAAGAACGGTCAACTGCTATGGAGAACAACTACGTGTAATCGTAAAAAAACAATGAATCATAAATAGTTACATTTTCTATGAATAACCCAGAAAATAACCCAGCACCTTTTTCCAGAAAAAATATATAAAATTACTGAAACAAATGAGAAGTTTTACCATTAATTTTGGTGTGGAAATATTGTATTTTTACATACATATGAATATGCATTCATGATGTAATGTATTTGTAAAATATTTAAAGCTTTGAATTCTGGGAAATTATTAACAAAACAATATGGTCATTTAGCAAGAGCAATTAATACACTGTGTGCAGAAGTACTATTCCTGGAAATATGTTTTAGCAAATGTTGGGCAAATGAATTCAGAAGTTTTCTCTTGCTTTGAGTAAATGTATTAAAACAGAAAATGTTACATTAGACTGACATTAGGTCACAAACAAAAATAAAATTGTGCATAATTATTAGATAATCAGAAACTAAGTGGATTTTTCCCTCTTGATCATCAACAGAAATAATAATAAAACCCAGTTTTATCCATTCAGTCTATATAAGGAATGACAAACTGTCAGTTGTCCTAAACACCCACTTTACCAAGTTTAGTGTGCTGTATAGCCCCCTTTCATCTCACTGACCCTCATGACCCTGTTGTCCATTGAACCAGTCAAGTTTTTAATCTGATCATGTCCTATATTAGCTGAGGCAGCTAGAACCACCTCCCAGACACTGCTCTGAGAAGTGCTTGCTACCTTGGTAAATATCATAATTTAGTAAGGCCCAGTAGCTCTCAGGCGATGAAGGGGGCCAGGTCATAATTCAATCACCTTTCTAGCCTTTCTTCGACGATATATGGAATACTTTATTGCATGGCGAGGGGCATTGTCCTGCATGAATGTGATAACCTTTTCAAAAGCTGCTGACTTCTTCCTGTGCCAGTGTTTGAATAAGGTTCCTTCTAGAAATTGGAAGTATATCTCATGGTTCATTTTCATACCATCTGGAAGTCTGAAAGGTCCGACAAGTTCATCACCAATAACTGCAGCCCACACCATCACTCCTCCCCCCCCTTGTTGCTGCTTGTAGAAGGTGTCCAACCACTGGTCCCATCCACCTGCTCCATCAAGAATCACTCTCATCTCATCTGTCTTGGTGTTAGAGCTTCTGTGGCTTATTGAGTATAACTCGTGTTTCAGCCTTTGTGACCACAGCAATACCATGGTGACCAATACCATGTACTATGCTGCTCCTCGTATTTCCCAAGATTCTGTTCAGATTGCAGTTTTGAAAAAGGATGGAATTTGATTCTAAAGGGTTTCTGGAAGTCTCCCCATTAATTTTATGAATATAATTGGCAGTTAATTTGTGTCTTCTTCACTCTACATGCTTCTCCTCTCCACTTTGGCTGTTGGCCTCGAAACCCTCGATTGTACGGTAATCACATTTTAAAGGTTTTTCAATTGTTTTGCGTCCCTCTGACTGGCACTTTACGACTTTTTTTTCTGCTCACTGCAAGGTCCTTTTTCAGCCAATTTTAATACTAATAACAGTTTGCTTAATAAATCTTCCTGTATTTCACCAAACAGAAAGTACTCAGACCAAATACTGAACATGCTCTGCTTTTAAACAGCTCGTTCATTAATTAGAGATTCATCTGAACTGAAAATATTGTTCAGAAGATACAAATAAAATACACACGTCTAATTATTCTGCACAGAGTCTAGGTTAACGAAAAATTTACAGAGAAGAAATTAACAGGCAAATTCCGCCTTAAAGTCCTGGAAATGTATAGTTTGATGGGTTTGAGGGTTATGTAATATCAATATATCTGCGTCTGAGAGTCAATATAAACGCCAAGTGAGGAGAAGCAATCAGAGTAGAGAGCAAGCAGTGACCAGAACTAACTCCAGTGCCCTCCTGCTCACTGCAGTCAGCGGGGACAAACCCCATGTCAGCGGGGACAAACCCCATGTCACACATATGACCCGCGCTTTCCGTGCTGTTCTGGGACGTCAGTGAATGTCACCTACTTTCTGACAGAGGATTTTCTCCCAGGATAATCTGATCCCAGCAGAGGCATCATTTATATTCTCCCTTTGTCTTTATGTTTGCTCCCAGATACTCATTTTGGGTTTTCAGTGAAGTGCAATACAATTTCAACAGTAATATACATACATCACAAGTATCTTTTGAAAAACTATTTTTAAAGTATCTTTATGTGTTGTTTTTTTTAATCCATCCGTCTTCCATGACTGCTATCCTAGTAGAGGAAGACTGGGCCGTGGGCTTATCTGTGAGGCACAGGGCACAAGGCAGAGACGCTATAGTCTACTGTAGGGGAGATATACATACAATCATAATCACGAGGCAGTTAAGAATCACCAGGTCACTGGACATGTTTATGGACTATGTAAGGAAACTGGAGTACCAGGGGAAACTACTGCATACCCAGAGAAAGGAAGGCAGTGTGTTATTTCATTTTATTATTTTCGCATTGTTGTTTTATATGGCTGTGGTCTTCTGTTGATAGGTAGATCATGCAGGTGATGGAATTTGTGGAATTTGTGGAATTTGCTCACTCCCCCACACATATCCTTTGCCTCTCACCTTTTATTTCTGCTGCTATAGGCAGCTTGACAAGAAATATGCTGTAATTCATTTGTTTCTCTCAGTACAACAATTGGCCTTTTTTTCTTTCTGACCTGCTGGCTGTTTGGGGCCATCTGGCCCAGGCCTGACCAATCATCAGCTAGAATCAGGCAGAGCAGGGGGCAGCTTTGACATAAATCCCCCTATGAGATTATTGGAATTTAACTGAATGTTGTAAATCTGCGCCAAGATCTACCTCTCATAACTAGATGCAGTGCTGTTGAAAGGACAGCAATGTATCCCCCCCCCCCCATCAAATCAGTACGCCTCCCACATCCCCCCACCCTCTCCATTCAAGCCTACAGGCTTGTTAGGTCCCTATTTTTTACAAATGCAATGCTATTTCAGTCCCTTGGCAGTGAGTACTCTTCTATAAAATTCCTCAAGTAGGGGAGGGGGTGGAAGCCCACGATAAATCTTGGTGAATGAAAACTGACGATAATACTCCACCTCTCCAAAAACATCTTTGTTAAAATCCAATCTTTGTGTGACTTGTCTCAATGTAATCTGGCTCACTAGCTCAGTGTTTGTGTGCTACCTCTAAGGCGGACTAGGGCTAAGTGACACGATAAATTTCGCTGGATATTGATTTTCACCGACCAGATCATGCATCGTACTGATAAAATTTTGCATGATATATTTCGACATCCGACTGTCAGACTGCTACCAGTACAATTTTACAAGTGGTTTATTGGGGGGAGGGATTCCCACAATAACTTCTGTTGAGTAACCCATGATAAACTTCCAAACCAGCTACTGGACTGCTACCCATAGAATTTGTCAAGCAGAGGGGAAAAAAAACTCTATTTTAGAATATTCCAAAAATCATCACACACCCCCGCAGTCCGAGATCCACTAACGTGTACAACGAAAAAGATCAATGTGGAAATTGTACTGTCTTTACAAACTGTCTACTGCCACCATTCTTACAACACTCTGCTGCCATCTAGCACAGATGCCTCAACTGGGGGCCAATTTGTTTCTAAATGAAATCAGGTGTAGATTTTCATCTATATAACATCTCTGTGAACTGGTAATATGAGCCATCAAATACGGTAAATTGAGTAATATGATCAAATAGAGTAATCCTGTTCACAAGGTCAGGCGTCTTCTGGAGTCATGCTCCCCTTTGTGCCACTAAGCAGTGTTGCTTCTACTTTGGTGAGCTCAACACCTACACAATGTGTCTGCAAACTTTGGAACTTTGAGACTTTGAGTTATCGCGCTAATGGGGAAGTATTTGTGATGACTACCATAAACAAGAAGGGAATACAAGAAAATACAAGGAATTTAAAACATTTTTAATAATTTAGCTGACATCTAAGGTTAGCCCATGTCTCAGTACAAGTATTGCAAAGCAAAGTAAACTCAACTCGGAGAAGGGGTAATCAGCTCAATGTGCTGATGGAATGTGAAATGTATATTTTAAATTTTTTGATGAGAGACGAAGGATCAATAGACTGACTGAGAGTGAATGAAATTAAGTAAAACTGAATTGTACAATGAAAATATAATGACGTTATTGAATCTGGATTTTTGTAAATGACATGGGCTATGTGTTAAAGCCACCTTTCACATTGTAAGGTTTCTACTTACGGTACTCCTCAGATAAACTGTTAATAGCAATTCTTTTAAGCATAGGACTCCTACTTTATAGAACCATCTGCCAGCCTTGAGATTGTTATTTAAATCTAACCAGAAAAGAAAATATTTTTGTGTTTTATTTTCAGGTCTTATCTTCTGTCTAGCTCACCTTAAATAATGCTGCTGTGTGCCCTGTGATACCTTTCCATGCCATGCGTTCCTGTCGCAGTGATTCACTGTGCTGTATGCATCTTCCCTCTACCTAGTCCTTATCTGCATCAGAGGCCAAGATCAGCTGACAATGAACTGCAAGTCCCAGAATCATGACTGGGTTTCCCAAATGATGACTTAAAACACAAGACTAGGACTATAGCTACAGCTATATATACAGCTATATAACTATAGCTACACTAGATGGACAATAGTATTGCAACACATTAAGCTCATGACTTTTATTTTGACTCATTGCCATCGGTACATATAAAAATCAAGCACCTAGCCGTGCAGTCAGGTTTACAAACATTTGTGAAAGAATGGGTCGTTCTGAAGAGCTCAGTGAATTCAAGCATGATGTTCCAGGATGCAATAAATCGTTTAGTGAAATTTCTCCCTGCTAGATATTCCGTAGTCAACTGTAAGTGGTATTATTGAAAAGTGGAAGCGTTTAGGAATAACAGAAACTCAGCTACAAAGTGGCAGAGTATGTAAAGTAACAGAGCCGGGCCGGTGAGTGCTGAGGCGAGCCGGCACGTAAAAGTCGCCAACGCGCCATCGACTCAATAACAGCAGTTCCAGACCTCCTCTGCCATTAACCACAGCACAAAAACTGTGTGCCGGAAATTTCATGGAATGGGCTTCATGGCCGAGCAGCTGCATGCAAGCCTTACATCACCAACTGCAATTCCAAGTGTCAGATGGACTGGTGTAAAACACACCGTCACTGGACTCCGGAGCAATGGAAATGTGTTTTGTGGAGTGACGAATCATGCTTCTCTGTCTGGCAGTCTGATGAACAAATCTGGGTTTGGTGGATGCCAGGAGAACGTTACCTGCCTGACTGCATTGTTCCAACTTTTTATACTTTGTTGGAGGAGGGATAATGGTACAGGTCTGTTTTTCAGGAGTTGGACTAGGCCCCTTAGTTCCAGGGAAGGGAACTCTTATTGCTTTGGTATACTAAGACATTTTGGACAATTCTATGCTTCCAACTTTGTGGGAGCAGTTTGGGGAAGACCCTTTTGTGTTCCAGCATGACTGTGCCCCAGTGCACAAAGCAAGGTCCTCACAGATGTGGTTGGGTGAGTTTGGTGTAGAAGAACTGGCCTGCACAGAGCCCTGACCTCAAACCCATTGAACATCTTTGGGATGAAGCTGAAGGGAGATTGTAAGGAAGACCTTCACTCCAACATCCGTGCCTGACCTCATAAGTCTTGTTCTGGATGATTGGGCAAAAATGTATCACTTATTATTAGTTATTACATTATTTATTATACTTTTATTTTCTGCATTCTTCTGTTTTTATAGTGATATGAGAGTGATATTTGATTCATCCCTAGGGGGAAAATCTGAGTGCTTTTCATGTATCACATCTAGGCCTCCATGCAGGAGCACTGGAGATGCATGGATACCCTGGCAGATTCATAGGGCCCAGCATTATAGAGGGGTACTACCACAGAGGGTCAGCTAGCATTCAGCACCAACACGAGTATAACTGGGGGTCAGGGTCGTGCTGGAGAGCTTAGCGCTGGCATCACCCCGCCAGCCAGGAAATGTCAGCTGGAGACACTGATCAAAGTCCTAACCCAGAGAACCTCCTCTTGAGTCCTGCAGACTCGTGGTGATCCCAGATATCAGAACTCTCATCTTAAATGCCAGAGATCCCCATAACATCTTCATGGTACATACTAATGTACACACACACACAGACATATACTGTATGTATATATATATACACACTGTTCAACCATGTATATATTTATAGATTTAGATGGGATGTTACATGCCTGGTTACTTATATGCCTTTTAAGCTCTGAAAATGCAATGTAATTACATGAAGTATATGTGGATAAGTATAAAGGAGCCCAGGACACGTGTCATATGTTATCAAAGATTTAGTTTATTTTTTAACTTTCTCAGTATCCGGTCACAACGTTGTATCATTGAATTTTCAGGACAAACAACAGTATATAACTTGTTATTCTTTGATTATTGACTTTTGATTTCTTTATAATTTCATAAAACATCAATTACACAAATTTGTGACAACATACCACACAAAGGTAATAGATAAGTTACAGGTAAATGAAATTCCATGTGTGAAATTTTGTTTAGTAACATGTTTTTGTTCAACAAAAAGCAAAACTTAATATACATATCTGCTAGCCCTTTAGGAAGAGCAAATAAACAGCAACTCATTATAAAGAGACTTTGAATTTAGATGTTACAATTTTATTTCATTGCATGTCCTTAGACGACCATTAGATATTAAACACAATATCAATATGAATAAGCGTCTTTGACTTCATGTAAAAGCGCTATATACATAATTTATTATTATTATTATTATTATTATTATTATTATTATTATTAATATGGATATCACTAAATATAGCAATAATGTATCTAACAATTTGCACCAAGCACTTGAAAGCTAACTGAAGTGATCTTTTTGTTATTACACATTGAGAAGGTTATGGATTATTTATGTATTTAATCGGGACATCTCCTCTATCAAAAATCTAAACCATTTTGAAAAATCCTGCATCAAAAATTCATGAGAACACAAAAACTAACATGCTGTTTTTCACATTACAAGATCTTCATTTATCCCAGTATGCTGTGTCTCTGGTACAAAAAGAATCAGCTGACAATGTCACAAAGACAGGTGTACCTTGTCGTATCAAGATTTATTATCTGACCCTTAGTGGCAAAATTAATTGCTGTGTGATAATTTGCACTTGTGACAGTCAGTATCAGGCTCTTCTCTAGTTCTAGATAGGTTAATATCAGGCTAGACTTGACTTACATCACCTTACATAATATTACATGCATTAAATGCCACTATTTCTGAATTAATTGCAAAAACATGTTAAACATATTCTGTGAATGGTCCAATTATCATGAGATATGTATGAACAGGATGGATGTCTGAATTGCATATACACACTCTACTCAAGAAGTGTCTCCAAATATGCACCCTGGATGAACTCATTACAAAAGCCCCAGATTGTTAAAATAATATAAATAAATGCATGGCTAATGTATTTCAAAGGTTACAGGCTTTGCGTGAGCCAGGTACTCCGATAGTGATGATGCCAATCCTTCACACCACGGTGCGTTCCAAATTATTTCATGATTAAAACCTATAACGACATATGACATAGAAAGGCTGCTGTATGAGGCTAAAAGCCAAAACTTCTGAAGTTTGGAAAGTTGAGGTTATCAGTTTAACTGATAGTTATTAAAAGATTAATGGTTGCCTCTTTTTCTTCTGAATGCAGAGTCTGATCACTGGACAGGAGACACGGCTACATAAACGCACCTTTTTCATCACAGCATTTACCTGGAGGAAAGAATTGCTCATTCTCTGGCAGTTTTGTGACTGGCCTATAATTCTTTATTGTTTACCTGCGCAATTTAGTTTAAGTGCATTCTGCCAGATGCATACTTTGTGCAATAAATCCTTGTCGCTTTGATGTTCTTGTTACATAAGATTTTCACTGTGGGGAAAGTGATAGGAAATTCAGAACTTGTGATTTTGTTAAAATGTTTCATCACCAAATGGCAGTGAAAATCAACACCAAAAGAAATTGAGGTAAGGCAGACTGACATTTGCTTTGATTTGTTACATTATATATTAAGAATATACACACAGATGCACACAGATTGGAAGAAACACCAAAAAAAAATACATAATAATACTAATAATAATGATGATGATAATAATAACTATTATTTAGTTATATAGGTGCAAATATTACATTAGTACATTATTTTCATCAGATTATTTAAGAAAATATAGAGTACACCAAGCCATACTCTCCCAAGACCGCAGTGACAGAGGAGTCAGCATCTATTATTATTGTGAGAAGTGTATATGACGCTGATATAAAAATGGAAACTCAGAAGTCAAAATTTGCACACAAACACATGAACAGACACACACGCTTACATACAAATGCGCAAGAGCACACACACACACACATATATATATATGTATGTATATATATATATATATATATATATGTGTGTGTGTGTGTGTGTGTGTGTGTGTGTGTGTGTGTGTATTTATATATAAGCTGCAGTTTCTCTTCTGATCTCTCTTTCCCTAAGAGCAGATATTTTCGTATCCAAGTCGTTTTTATATAGCAATGAGGTGTCCTTTTTTCTCTGACCTGCTTCAGCTTCCTTTATTCATTCACAATTATATTTTATCAGTTTTATCAGTTTCAGATTGTTACCTCTTTACTTTATTCAGATACCTGAGTAAACTTATTATTTCCTGTAGTCCAGAATTCAGGATCAACCTAACAAACAGAGGAAGTCACAGATTCTCAGTTGTCTAAACTACTCATTTAAGAACATCCACTATATGTTATTTTTGTCACTGAAATTCTATTTTTTTTAAACCATATTCTATAATCGTGCAAGGAAATAGATGAAGACTAAAGACGGATGGATAGAAAGATAGATACATAGATATCTATCTTTCTATCCATAGATATATAGATAGATCTATAGATAGATATATAGATAGATAGATACATAAATAGATAGATACATAGATAGATAGAAAATAGACTTCAGTTGGTTCTGATTTCTATTTAGATTGCAGTATACAAAGACGTTTGTGAAAAATCTATGAACTTTGTTACAGTGAACATTTTTCTCATTTCATAGCATTTTGAAAGCAAAGAAAATATATACTGAATTCCTATGCAAATTAATATTAAAAAATCTATATTAATATTTAGAATTCCTAGAGAATTCTGAATTTTTACTTTTTAATGTCTATGAATATGTTGACACTCAAGAGTTCATCATAAGGCTAAAGCAAAATGTGGCCATAAATCAATGAATACTGCAATACTGCATGGCTAATTTTTTCGATCTTTGCATTAATTATAAAAGAATTTTAGTGTTTTTCTTTGCTGCATGTCAGTAAAGATATTATGATGCAGTGATTCCACTTTTATCTGGTGGAGAATACGTGTTGTCAACAAGAAATCTCACTCAGAATAAATTCCTTAGCCTATAAACAGCATCAGCACAAGGATTTTGGCGCTGTAGTGATTCATAAAGGAGATCCCCTGTGTGTCAAAGCATATCCATGCAGCATATTTACATTTGTTTATATTTTTATCTAGCATGCAAATATTGCTTTGTGGTAAGTTTTTTTTTTTTTTTCTTTTTCTATAACTCACAGTGCTGGAGTATAGATCAGCCCAGTCAATCTGAAACATCAGTCCCTAGCAGTTTTGTTACTGTTTTAGATTCACAAATGAAATACAATATACAATTCTACTGTGCTATGAAAATAAATTACAATACCAAGCAAAGACATGTATTGAGCATTGTGGGGTGGCATTTATTGATGAAGTATAATTATTATGAATAATGCAAATATAAGGGCCATTTGTGAGTGTTGCCTCCAGCTTTATCATCATTGCAATGTATTTATCATGGAAATTTAATCTTCACTCATTCATGCTAACATTATTGTTCTTGTTTGAAGATTGTCCACTTTGTGTCATTTGTGCTATGCAGTTTTTCCTTTAATGAAATGTAATGAAAATCAGATTAGCATTCTGAATCACACGACTGGGAGCCGACACAAAATTCGGCTCAGAGGTGTCTTCCTAACTAAATTACCTCCCCCACAGTTTGCAGTAGTGTGAAGGTGACAGTGTAAAAGGTACACTGCCTTTCCATGGAATGAGCACTGGATTCTAGGTAAAATCACAGTGATATTCTACTTTTAAAGGGCTTAACTTTTAAACAGTGCTAGTGCTACTCTTAGTGAGAATGGCAGATATAACGATAAGACGTCTAAACACAGTGAGAGAAAGGTACCTATGAAAGGAGCCATTCCAGCTATTATGTCACAACTTTTAAGCGTATGTACTGATCAGTATAATGAACTCACAGAACACCCATCCCACAATTTATGAACCAAATCCATTCATTAACACTGGTCCAGAAAGTGTATATTTGCAAACTGAAAACAATAGCCCCATTATATCCACCCATTCCAGACCAACACAAGTTCACTCCGAATGACCTCAAACATGCACAACCATTAAGGATGCGATTCTGTGCTTCGTAAAGTGCATTAGCTGAATACTGATGAAAGATAAAAAGCAAAAGTGTAAATAGGTTACATTATTCTTGGTATTATAGCGCTGATGGTGTTTGCAAAAAGAAACGAAAAGCATGATTTTTATAAAGTAATCAAGCAATTTGCATACTATGCGAACAAGACAAATAAACTGGACGTGAAGAGGAGTGAGCGAGACAGTATTGTATTGACCATTTTTTGTCTTAAATTGGTGAAACAAAATTTTTTATTCTATTGTCCAAACCTGGTAGCATGGCACTGTAGCGTCAGCTCTGTAAGACTGTGGATACATTCCTAGTCGTACTTTCCAGATTCTTAGATCCTGCAGTTCAAAGCCTGCAGGCAGGAGACTGGTATCTCCAAACTGTCCATAGTGTATGAACATGTGTGTGTGGCTGATGGCCATTCTGCCCTGGAGGCTCCAGCCTCAGCACGGCCCTGCACTGGATAAGTAGGCAGAAAAAAGATGGAACTTACGGTGCTTAAAATGAGTGATTAATACAAATAATATTTTTCTCTTTGTACGTAAGTGGAAGCTTTTATGTATGTCATTGAAATCCACAGACCCCAGTGAGCACTACACTCCTTACAAAAAGTTTAATAAAATTTAATGCACTTGAATTACCCCGTGGCAGTGAAATATCAAACCAAACTTGGTCAAATTCCTCTTGGAGTAAAATTGTCAGAAGGGAATCCAATTCATTTTTCATCTAATTCTCGAAGGACACAAAGGCAAATAATTCAAATTTAATGGTGTTTTTGTAGTATTTATCATGATACTTTCCTTCTGATTAAAAAGTATGTATGTGTGGTACTACATATAGCATCGAAAAACATATAACAATGACACAGAACCTGCACATTTAGATGCTTATTTGGACATGCCAAATGCCAAAAAACAATGTACTTAGAATCTGATGTTACTGATAATTTTGTTTCTAAACATTCTGTTCCTGATACATAAGTAAGTTTTTTATCAGTAATCAAAGCACTCTCCACATATATTTAATTAGCATAAAATAAAATACATTTAAATAAGATAAATATAACAACAATATGAGTTTCACCATATTATTAAATACCAAGGGTTTTTTTTTGTATTGACCAACAGTTTTTAAAAAAAAGAGCCGTGAACTGAAGAAACTGAGCTGTGATGCATAATGGGGTGAGTCATTCCAGTCTCTGTCGTGATTCAACTAATTATCAGGCTGAATATATTTTACAGGCACTTAAACACTGTTCCCACTTGATTTTAAAAACTTATTTGTATTATTTAATTCATTTATATTTATGCTAATACAAAAACATAGGTGAAAAACTCCAACGTTTTCTCGTATATTTAACAGGAAAGAAGACGGCTGCATTAGAGCACAGCAAAGTTCTACCACGCATGTAAATGGTGAAGTATGCACTCGCTGTCAGATTGTTTACCCCTTTTCCTGTGATCTATCGCTTTTAATGCAACAGATTATGCACAGCTTTTTGATGGAAAAGGAGATGAGCTATGCTGTCTAAAAAATTAAAGCTAAGGGTATGCTTAATGCCCACATGCGTTTTTATCAAGTTATCATCCGTTATATTAAATACAGCAACGTTACTTTCAATGTTAACCAAAGAGTGACTGGGAGAAACAGCATTCATGATTAATGAGACACTGATTATGCATGAAATCGAATATCATTTACATCAGAGGCACCTGGGCCTGTTCGGATTCACCGTATTAATAATACTGAGATGCTGCAATGCACTTCAATGTTACACCCAATGATCAGAGGAAAACCAGACAAAGTCTGTAGCAAACATAATTATTCACTTGTCAGCAGTATGAAATATGCTGGGAAAGCTGGTCTGAAGTTACTGGTAATTTTACTGCATGCTTGAAACAAGATGAACATACAGATCACATTTTCAAACCATAGGTGTCCATCAGGGAAATCTGCACTTACACACCCCGGTTAAAATGCCAGGGTTATGTGATGTAATAAAAGGACACCACAATGAAAAACTTTCCCCACCATTAATGTGACCCATAACCTGTACGATTCAATTTAAAAACAAACAAATCTGTTACGGAAAAATATATGAAAAACACACAATAAGATCTTTGCATAAGTGTGCACACAACCGTAAACTCATACTTTGTTGAAGCTCCCTTTGATTTAATTACAGCAGTCATTTGGGATACACTCCAATTAAAGTGACTGATAACCCCAAATAGTTCAGCTGTCCTGGTAGTATTTTCCTGGCATTTACCTAGTGGCATCCTTCAGCTCATAGGTCACAATAAAAGTGAGAAAAGCTTTGTAATGATTTATAGTGGTCTTATTTTTTTACATCACAAAAACCTTTACAGTTTTTATATCCACTGTACACTTAGTAACCTGGAAGGCATATAAACTATTATTAATTGAATAGAAAGGAGAATCTTTAATTTTAAAAATTATTAAAATATTTGGCGAAAATTTGAGATGACACTTACCTTGAATAGTTGCCTTGTACCGGGTTAAAAATGTCTTGGGGTATACAAAATGACTATGATCAGTATATAATGTGGCTTTTGTTAACAAAATGTTTTTCCTAAGCCAACACCACAGCTGGACAGCTGGAATTATAACCGCGACATTATTGTCAGATACACTAAGCAGTGATTTGCGTGAAAGCGTTCGTAACGCTTCATTGCTTTTATGTTCTTTATTCCTTCAGGTGAATTTGTTTTAAATTAAACACAAGATTTGCCCGTGTTTCGCTCTGTAGATCATATCCTTGATTGCAACAACATTTCCAGCACTTCCGGAAGAACAAACACCCCAAAGAATCATGCACCATGGGTAAGGATACCTGGACAGGACCGATAAGAAGCCTTAATTTAGCCAGGTTCTCGGCTGTCGATTACTACTGAGCAAGATTGTAGGTTTGTTTAAAACCTTGGTAGGGACCATATCAAGCCCCCCCCCCCCACCCCCCGATACAACCGGTACTCCTACAACATGGGACCGAATCAACCCCCCACTGCCAACCCCCTAAACTAACATGATACTCACACAATATGGAGCAGTGGAAGCCTGCTTGTGACTCCCACAATATTGGTAGGGACCAAATCAGCCCTGGACCCCCACCACCCAAAATACATACACAGTACACCCACAATATTGGTAGAGACCAAATCAGCCCCAAACCCCCACCCCTAAAAAACACACATGATACACACAGAATATTGGCGGGGACAAGTCCCAAATATCATACTCAAAGCGACACCCTTGATATTTTGCTAGGTATTTAGTTCTGTGTGGTCTTCATCTGAGGAAATCGGCCCAATGAATATACTAGCAATGGAAATAGTATTAGCAGTAGGGTTTTCTTTCTTTCACTCTTTCTTTCTTTATTTCTTTCTCTCTTTCTTTCGTTCACTCCTCTTTTCACTGTCGTTATACTCTTCATCACCTACAATGGCACTTCTCATTTGGTTACTCAATTCGGTAGTAATGTCTGATATTCAGTGCCTGTTTCTGCCATAGACATTTCTATTTTTCTTTTCTTTTTCCCAAGAAATCAGTCATTAAAATTCGGTTTTGATTCATGTCATTAAATTCAGGTGGGCTATAAATTAGCATCTTCATATTTTTATATTTCATTCACATTTTACTGTGATCTGTCATGAATTAATGAAATGCATCTGGCCCAGTTTAGTTATGTTACTTTCAAATTTGTATTCTTTAATATAGTTCTATGTAACCCTATCTTCACTTTGAAATCCTAAATTCAGATGTAGCAGGATTATTGTTTTTTCCTTCTCTTGGGGTAAGAGATCAAAAATATTAACGCCCTTTCTTGTCTGCATAAATGAATTAAAGACTAAATGAGTGAAGAAATTAATCTGCAGAAACTATTGGACATAAATCCATCCAGCCATCCATCTGCCCAAATCCATAACTGGCTATCTATGGCGAGGCTGGCATATAATCCTTGGAATGCAGGACAATAGGTAAGGAAAAGCCTGGAGGGGAAGTCAGCCGATTCTCACACACACACACACACACACACACACACACACGCACGCACGCGCGCACACCATGTATTCTTTACTCCATTCATTCCTATGGGCATAATCCTGAGTCCAACTATGACACCCTTAACCCCTACCCAGCGCTAACCTTAACCATAAGTAACCAAACAAAACATGAGACTTTTGCCATTTTTAGTTTTTTGATTGCAGACACAGATTTTTATAAAATTTAGGTTATCCTTATGGGGACCAAAAAAACGTCCCCACAAGGTAGAAAATAACTGGTTTTTATCACACTGTGGGCACACTGGGTCCCCACAACGTAATATAAACATGACAACACACACAGTAACATACTACTTTGAAATACCCAAGGGAAATCCTTATCCACTTCAGGAGAATGTGCAAAAACACACACACACACACACACACCATGTAACATGATTTTCGTTATACATAACTATTAATAAATTGTGATGGCAAACATCTGGATATTAGCAAATGCAAGCTCTTTGTGCATATATTCCAATTCAATTAACAGAGCTGAATTTATCACAATAAAAGCTACATTTTATAACAGACTGTTTGTTTTCTTGTTACTTTTGCCTTTACTATGTTCCCTACTTTCTTCTGTAAATAGATTGAGAATATGTCATTTCATTTGCCTAAAGTAGGAAAACAAGCACAGATAGTCATTTATCCATCTTCTGGGCGCTTATCCTGGTCAGGGTCACCTGGAGCCTGTCCAAGGCAGCACTGGGCACAAGCCTGGCCTCCACCACGCATGAGATTCCAGCACATTGCCGAGCACGTATACAAAGGCGCCAATTAGCCTAACTGCATGTCTTTGAGTAGTGGGACAAAAACCAAAGTACCTGGTGAAAACCTTCACGACACCGGGCAACCACAAGAACTCACATATATGGTCAGAGTGTAGGTGGGAATTAAACCCCAGGCCTGGATATGTGAGACAACAGTGTTACCCAGATGGATGGGTGGATGGATTAATGCAGACATGAACAGAGAGAAAAACCAATGCGTCCCCTACATCATAAGGTGAGGGTCCTAGCGTGGGACCCTCATTCAGCTGTGGTAATTCCTGTGAGTGAGCTGCTTCTATCGATGTCCTTTCAGTTTCATATTCAAATGTAGTTACCTATATTTTCATACAGCCGATGTCTGCATCAAACTGTTCTGTGTGACAGCCTTTATACACACGACCAATGTGACATAAAGACAACACGGAATCCCAAGTGGCTACGCAGCGATAACATATCTCTAAAACTACATGTTTTGTTTTTGGATATCTGGGCAAATAAGGGTAACAGCAATAATGTGCTGTGCAGGGTAAGGTGGATGGATGTGACCATGTCAGCAGTACTCGTCACACCTTTGAACAGACTGGTTTATGACAGACCTAATTCTGATTGTATAATTGACTCCCCCCCATGCAGACTCCACACACAGAGCACGATGGTGCGACACAACCCTGCCCCCCTCCCCCAGAGCCAGCCACCGAGTACACAGTCAACTAACAATCAATGAAATTGTGAAAATCTGATGACTGGAGAGGTAAGAGCAATGCTATAGTACCAAAACGTTTATGCAATGTTTATGTCCCCATTTTTTGTCAACAGAGACTTATATTGTCATGTTTGCTTCTTAGTGTAAGTAGCCCTTTATTATTGCTACTTTTTTCCAAATTAATCAGTGACATTTAGTTAATATGGTTTATTCCTGATGTTCAAATTTGTATGTGCCCTGAAAAAGCAAATTTTCTCAAATTGTCTTTGCTAATACATTTAATGATACACTTTCACGATAAGCAAGCCAGCATTCACCATTCTGAAAGCCCGGCTTGGCCTATCTCCATTTAGAGAACAAGTTAAGCTTGTAACAAAATTACTTGTTCAGCCCATATTTACAAGAGTACAAGCCTTACTTTAGTACAAGAGGTACCCAACTGAATTAGTACATAAATGTTTCTGAAGGCAATTTATTCAATACAAAAGCAAATGACAGACAAAAAACAGACAGATGAATAAACAAACAAATAAATAAATACGGGTTATTGACATCATTTATGAACTGAAATAAACTAAATACACATAACACTGATACAGAAGAAAATAAACATTAAATTAGTCCAATGAATCTGTATGAAACTATACCACCTTATAATAAACATTTTTAGAGTAACAGGCATTCTTCTAAGGGCGGGGCTTGCCAACATGCACACCTTTAGCTGATGGTAAAAGTTATTACTAGTATAAGCACTAAAAAGCACAGTAAACATGTAGCCTTCAGCAAGCTTATGTTAGAAGATTAGCAAGCTTATGATAGAAGCTTAGTTAGGAGTTAAGAGTCTCATAAAATGGGTTAAATCACTAAAGGAAAAAGAATCCTGAGATGTTAAAAAGACGGGGCAATTGCAAAGACGTATTTTAGCAACCAGCTATATGATAACGTACAAAACTGGTGCTCATGAGCTGGTTGTGGAAAAAGCTTCCATCATTAAAGTGAGGAGCAGAACGTCCCAATCCCAGTTGTAGGTATGCATGTGTGCATTTATTTACAATGTATATATGTATGTGTGCAAAACATATCAAATGATTGCATTAATTTAGCTTATTTACACTTTTCCTGAACATGCACTAACCACTCCATGTTTAGTCTTGTACTAATGAAATGTGCAGAACCCCTGGTCTCAAACCATAAGCATTCCAGTGTCAGTGGCTTTCTGTATTATTAAAAGTGAATCGTATTGTTACACAGAAACAGGTTTGTTTATTGGCTGTTTTATTTGTGTTATAAATTCTGAGACACATCCATATTTTCAATACAAAAGGATTGGATTTGTGATCATAGACCATAGTCGAGTAGCAACCATGCAAAATCATATATCTTGTTTACAATCATGTTTCTCTGTTTTCTTCATTTACTGGAAAAATAACATTTTATGGCTTTTTGGAAAAAAATCTCTATTGTATATCTTTAAGATACATTCCAGAAAGCACTATTTTATATTTTAGAAGTAATCTCTGAGTATACAGCAGTATTTGAGTAATACCTGAAAGATAAATTATTGTATAAATAACAACTCAAAGAAATGTCAATTTTTATGTTTTATTTTTGTCTCAATTAACATTTGTTATGAATATTATCTTTTTTAGTTTATCTAAAAAAAGTCAATTTAATCAAGAAAACAACAGAAATTTTAGAAATAATGAAAAAGCAAAACATAGCTGAATTAAATTTATTTTACATTCATCTATTCATTGGTATTTAACCTGAAAAATCATTTCGACTAATTTTACAATGCTTTACTTTTTCTAAACTCTATCAAATATCGTGAAGAGGAAAATATATAAAAAAGACTGAACAGAAATGTATGCTTGGTCTTTCACATGGGCTATCATATCCTTTTGAACTTTAGAAGTGCTATGTTTCTTAGTCTAAGCATTTCTTTATTATTGTTACTTTTTTCCAGATGAAGATGACCTTCATATACACAGTGGCACAAGTTTCCATTGAAACAGTCATTTAATCCATCATTTAATGCAAAATCAATTCATTGTGTATTAATGTGAAATCCAAAAAAAAAAGAATAACCAACTTGTTAAAGATATGATATACATCAATCTTAACTTGTACAACAGAATTAAAGGTGAATTATATATAAGATGAATTAAATTATGAATACAAATGATATATAACATTCTTCTAATGTGGAGCCATTTTAAGAGGACAAATCAAGAACCACAACAGAAATGTTCAAGTCTGGTTAGTAAAGCAATTAAAATTTTCGACAATTATAACAAGGATTCTGAATATACAATAATATTTACCTTTATATTACCAAGTCTATGAATAACCTCTATAGAAAAATATGAAGTTGAATGTACAATGGACTGACAATGGCGATTTTGGCCCATTTTTTTCTCCATTTTTTTCAGCGTTTACTTGTTCCGAGTGTGAATTTTTACAAACTATTTCACATATACAAATACTGTTGAATTACAAAATAAATCCAAGTCTGCTTACATGGCAAGCAACATTGTTCCGGCCATTAGAGCCTTCGAGATTGTAGAATGTCCAAATATTTAAAGAGAAACCATGTTAATTACAACAAAACTAACATGATTCTTCACATAAATATATAAATGATTCTTCAAATTAAAACAAACAGATCTACTGGTATTCAATTTATACAAGTGTTTAAGTTTCTGCGAATAGAGAATCTGCACAAACTCCAGCAATGACAAGCTATTACCAACTGTACAGCAGATGCCGAATATTCAGGTGTAAAAAGATTTTTTTCTGGGCGAACATGAGGTACAGTCATTACAACAATAATCCTGTTTGAAAAAAAAAATCCAAGTTCAGTAGCAGCGATTTATTTTTTAAGCAGTGTGTGAAAGCTTAAATCTCAAAGAACAAGATGCATGACATTAATTTTATAGTGCCATCAGCTAGTTTAGAAAAAGCTGCTCTTACTATACAGCAACATCTAAGTTTAATAAGTCCAAATTTTGTGGCTATGGCATGATTTCTCTTGAATAATTATGATGATGATATTTGTTTAGAGAATAAATGTAAATTTTATTTTTGAGAAGGCACTTTTGTCATTATGGGAAAAAAAATGTGCGGCCTACATTCTACTGAGAGCAGTATGTTCTTCTAGCACTTGAAGGTAGTCAGGAGTACCTTGTAGTTTTGATTTAAGTTCAAAGAAGTCACTTTTTCGCTGGTCAGCTAACTTACTGTGGGTGCCACCAATTAGAGATTTTTTTTTATCCTGTGGCTTCTCAGGATATCTGACCTCAAAGCCACTCATCCCTAAGCTGTTACTCAAAAAGTCCTGAAAGAAGATATTGGATTCTGTTCCTGGCAGGTATTTGTCCATATCATCAATGGTGCTGAGTGCTGTCTGTCTGGGGTCCAATATATCCATATCATCATCAGCAGGATTTCTGTAAAATAGTCTCTGAGAGTCAGCATATGTCAAATCAGAGTCCCTTAGTCCACAGGTATGACTTGTTCCTATGTTTTCATAGGTTTGGGGAATAAAGGTTTCCCCAGCAAGGTGGTCTTTCTTGTTCGATTTATGGTCTTGTTTTCTAAGCGTGAGTTGTATGGAGCCACATTCCTGGTTTCCAAACCCTTCGTGACCTCTTGCAGGTTTCTTTGCACATTTCAACACAAAGAGGAAAAGGCAAAATGCAAGAAAGACGGTGAGTATCAATACCACGAGGATGCTCAGGATCATAATGGAAAAAGGGACAGGCCCACCAGGAGACACCCTGCCCACGGGAGGGGTGGAGGTAATAACAGGGTCAGTCATAATCACGGGCGGCTTCCCACCAAGTCTGGGGCATAAAATCTGATTTTTTAACAATCTAAGTTCTATATTAGAAAATTGCACGGGGGAAACACACTTAACGTCTTTAGCAGCTACACCTTCCTTTAGCTTCTCCAACCACAATTTCAAAGCTACTAAATCACAAGTACAATCCCAGGGATTGCCTTCCAAGTCGATCTGAGTGATGGATGTGAGCTGATCGAGAACTCCGCTCACGGGAAGATAGCGGAAATGATTATTCTTTAGATTCAGCCTGGTCAGAGGAACTCTAGCAAATATATACGCTGGCAGGCTTCTCAGCACGTTATTGTTCAAATACAGAAGCTGGAGGTTTGGCATCGGGTCAAATGTCCCTGCGAAAATTTCTTTAATAGAATTGTATTCTAAGTACAAATACTGAAGATTAGCTAGTCCAATAAACATTTCAGGATAAAGATACTCTAGCTGATTCCCATTTAAATAAAGCCGACGGAGACTGGTCAGATTAGCAAACACTCCCTTCTGAACTGTCACAATTTGATTGCTACCTAAATGTAATAAATCCAATCCTTCAACTCCTTGAAAATCAGTGGGCGTTATAACTCTCAGGTAATTGCCGCTAAGGTGCAGTTTCCTTGCATTGGGGGGCATGGGTGTCAGATCGGCTAGATTTTCGATATTCCTTTCCTGACAGCTGACACTTATACCGAAGTCGGAGGGGTGAGCTTTACAGGCACAAGGGGGTGGGCAGGCCGTCACTGGCGGGATTCGGGTTTGAAATGTCAAAATTTGGCTAAGATTCTGAGTGCCGGGGAAAGCATTGCCAATAAAAAAGCCGGATATTTTCGACGGGTGCGTTGCTTTGGGCGCTTTGGTGAAGAGGGGGGGCATTATCGTTGGGTCAACATTCATCTGCCCGTTTTCTGGCTGAGAAGGCGGCATCTGGACTTCAAAGTCACTGCCTGTTCCCAGTGGACATAGTTCCTGTTTGGTGGTTTCTTTGAGAAGTCGCCCATACAGGTCACTGGGATCTTCGCATATAGCCTCCCCAATGTAGATATTATAGGGCATATTCTCCAGCCAGGCCTTCAGAGGCAGCAGGTCACAGGTGCAATTCCACGGGTTGTCATCCAGCTGCAACTCTACGATTCTTCCAATGTGTTCCAATAGTCCAATATAAGGTAAGGTTTGTATCCTGTTGCCCCTAATATCCAGATGCGTAAGTGATGCAAAGCGAAAAATATTATCAGGCAGGCTTTGAATGAGATTGTCGTTCAGGATGACCACTTTTAACTTATGCAATTTATTGAAGGCTCCTCGCTCAATTAGCTTGATTAAATTGTAGTCAGCTTGGATGTATTCCAAGTTTTCGATACCTAAGAAAGTGTCAGCACGAAGCTCCTTTAATTCATTGTTGTTTAAGTGCAACTGTTTTAATGCACCAAGTCCGAGAAAGGCCCCTCCCTCGACGCTTTGCAGTTTGTTATTTCCCAAATGGAGAGACACGGCATGTGTAAAATTGAGAAAGGAATTGGGGTACAGGACCACCAATAGGTTATTCTGAAAATTAAGATGATAGAGGCTGGACGGAGGAGGCTTCAGCTGGGTGGGTCTGTACATGCCAATGTTCTCGCAGTTCACATAAAGGACGTTTTCGATGGACATGCAAGAGCACGCGCTGCATGTCTCCGCTGAGCGCTCAGAATCCGAGTCGCAAAGCCAGCTCGGCATCAAGAAGACCAAGATAACAAGTAGCAGCATTTTGCTTTTTTAAAAAGATCCCAGTACGTATAGCATTTATTAACCTTAGAAGGGGGGAAATAAATAAATAATCAAATCTCCCATATTTCACTTGTGTACAATTGCAGTTTCACTTATTCTATAATGTGCAAATAATCTAAATGGGAAAAGCTGCAAATTTCTGGTTAGTATGATATTCGAATATTCCGTCAATAACAGCGTAACGCCAGCAATGATAATACTTCAACTATTGCTCGTAGTAATAGCACTACTGAGAATACCATCAATAATAACTATAAACTGCAAGCGACGTGAGGTTAAATTTGTGGCACACATATACGCAACATATACAGCAATACATCTGTATGTATGTATATTGGTATAGAGCCATAGAGCCCATATGTCGTAAGCAGTCGCATGTCACGCCACATACACGCTATATATATATATATATATATATATATATATATGTGTGTGTATATATTATGTCAATCGATTATATATACATATAGAATCGATTGGCATAGTTTTCGGCAGTTTTCGTCAGAAAAGGCAAAAAGCAAAATTACCTTACCTAAAGCGACGGATTCCTTTTCAGAAAAAAAACCATCAGAATTGTCTGGCTACTGTATAATAAAGCAGTATTCCCATTGATATTCGCTTAGATGAATCTTACGTTTTCATTTTATCCCCCGAGTCCCCTAGGCATGATCCACTCGTTTTTAATGCGAAATCATCTCACAGTATCCGTCTTAAAGACCGCAAAAAAAAATGTGTATTAACGTTAATTTGTTTTACGTTGCAAAATCAGTTTTGGGAAATAAGCTCCAGCAACAAGCCAAGCCGCGTCTCCGGGAAGATGCGCGGGTGCCTAGACAACTCCGACGTTCTTCGGTACGAGAAAGAAAATGTAAATGAAGCTGCTTCTCTCTACAGTCCTTTACAAAGGATAATCCCGAAGCTCGATTTAACATCAGATTTCAGCAAAATGACGCATATATAAGTCGCACGGAAACAACAGTGCTAATATTTGTTCACCTGTTAAAATCTCGTACTGTCAGCGGCTCTTCCCCAGTTATGCAGTTGGTGGGGTTGCCAGAGTTTGACCAAAAAAAAAAAAAAAAAAACGTGCTGTGCAACACAAAAAAAGAGAGAGGTGCGGTAATGCAGCCGATGACCAATCCGACAACGGAGTTTCCTTAGTACATATATTTGAATATGTAAAAACGGGTATTGGTTATGCATTAAACGTATATGCGCCGCTCGATCTTGTGTGCCTTTCTTATTAAGTTCCCCTGAAGTGCAGGTTCTCCTTAAACCACGATAATTGATTGGTATGATATGTGGTTTTACTGTATCCGTTTCTGCCGCAAATGTGAGGTCATTGTGTTTAATCTAATGCGTATTATTATTATTATTATACTGATTGGTCGCTACTTCTGATAAATCAAAAGAGCAGAGATGGTTCCTGTTTCAATAGCGCAAAAAAGGAGGAAAACTTCAAGGCGCTACCTAAATATGGAGCATTTGAAATGCATTTAATAATTTTCATGGTTGGCTTGATGTAGTAACTGAGCCATATAAGCAAACGCCTGTAATTATCTCAAAATAGACAGAAATGACATTTTTGGAACATATTCATTAAACTGAAAGGCATTTCAAATGCTAACTAATGCCAGTCAGCTCCACAGAGACACCAATATGGCTGTTCCTCACCACTGTTCCTCACTTCACCAAAAAAAATGAATAGACAGTAATTGCAGCTCCCATAACTCACCATCTCCAGACAAAGATCACACAGCACACACAGCCAGCAAAATACACAGAATTATATCCAGAGGCAAAGGGTATTGGGTTTTAAGGCTGTTGGCATAACAAAGCTTGCTGAGAGCAAACAGAGAGAAAACCGCGTGTGAAATGTAAGCATCTACAGTAACAAGCATGTGCAGCACCTTTATTCAGAGGAAGACAGGGCAAACAATGGTACAGTTAGTGCCCAACTTCTTATTGATTAAGTGACATGGCAAATCCAGCAGCCCGATACAAAGTTATGCAAAAGTGGGCATGCTGCAAAAATACATTTAATTGAAATTAGGTGTTCAAGATAAAGTTGTTCCAATGCCTGGACATATCAACCATACATAAAAACGCCATACATCTTGTGGCCACGGCTAACTGTCCAAGGCATATTCACCATAAAATGCATGCATGGTGATGTTTCTGGTTAACAGATGCTTAGGCACCTGGGCGGCAGACTTTACCTTTACTGTAACTAACCTGGTTACTTAACAAAAGCAATAGTGGGAGAGTTTGCATGCATATTCACAGAACTATTTAATGGATTTATTAGTCAGACATATTAAGTGCACATTTTGGGGATGCTTCTAGTGGGAAAAAAACAGGTAAAAAAAATATCCTTATATAAAAAATAAACACACAGACATAAAATTCTCACAAATGCCTCTTATAATCGATGCTATTCAGGTTAGCCGAATCACAGAGTTACAGATTATGTATATGAAATTGCTCGTTTTTTTTTTATTTTGAGCTGAAAACATAGGGATGGAAAAGCCAGTCTAGCCCTACAAATTTATTGGACTTTTTACTTGTAACACCAGTAAAATATCTTGATAAGATTAATTTAAGGTTTCAAATGCCTTTGTCCATCTACCCACTCATGCCTGCTTCCATCTTCTATGCCTGCTTCTCCAATTGAGGGTCCGGAACCTATCAGCAGGCATGGAACAGGCCAGGATGGGGCACCAGGGCTCACACGCACCATTCACAGACACTGTTCACACTTACGAACAATTCAGCATCTCCAGTTAACCTTAAAATGTTTTTGGACTGTGTATTTCCAGTTTTATTCAGCTTAAGTTCCCAGCACAAAGCCCCAGTCTGTTCCGTGTCTTACTTCTTGTTGCCAGAGTACTGCTCGCCACCTCTGTCTTTTTACCTTGTTTATCCACACAATCTCTTTTAAAATAAGAAGCCATGGCTGTTGAACTGTCGCATTCTCCACCGACACCGAGGGAGACCTCATCTCTCCCAGGACTCATGTGCATTACCAAAACAGCAGCATGCGATGTGCCTCACTAACTCAATCAACCTTGCTGTACAATAAGCCTGATTTATGGTAGTTTGTAGGCTTTATGTGGAGCTTACACTCTGGCTTATGCATGTGGTCTATATTTTTATGTTTACTGTTGTGTGCAGTCTGCATCGCCACAAAGTGCGGCCACCTTTCTGGGGAAGTGTGTGTCAGACTATGGCATAGGTCACTGTGTAGGCCACGCAGATACTCCATACTTATACCATCCTGATGGCAACAGTCCTACGTAAAACCATAAATCAGGCAAGGAAAAGCTGCCGGATAGGAAGAAACCTTAGGAGAAACCAGACTCTACAGGGCCGGAATTGTGTTTGTTTCTGTGATGTGTACAATCAAGCAATGTTCTTTTTTGACAGTTTATTGAAGTTTCTCATTTTCATATTATTTAAATTATGATAAGTCGATATATCGTTTATAATTCTTATTCAATTCAATAAAGAATCTTGAATTTTCGTGGGAGACCCCAAGTTCCAAGGCCCATTTTCAATCCCAGTCCAGCCCTGTACAGTATATGACCACAGCCTTGTCTTGTACATATGAAAGCCACTGACAACTGCAGACAAATTCCCCTGTCTGTGAACAGGTGTATAAAATCAAGAACCTAGGCATGCAGTCAGGTTTGCAAACATTTCTGTAAGAATGCTGAGGCACATAGGGAGTAAAAGTTGCCAACGTTCTGTTGACTGAATAACTACAGAGTTCCAAACTTTCTCTAGTCTTAACCCCAGCACAAAAACTATGCACCGGGAGCTTCATGGAATGGGCTTCTATGGCGAGGAATCTGCATAGAAGCCTTATATCACCAAGCACAATGCTAAGCATCGGATGAAGTGGTACGAAGTATGTCGCCACTGGACTCTTGACCAGTGGAAACATTTTCCCTGGAGTGGCGAATTATGCTTCTCTGTCTGTCAGTCTGATGAGCGAGTCTGGGTTTGGCAGATGCCAGGAGAACGTTGCCTGCCTGACTGCGTTGTGCCAACTTAAAGTTTGGTAGAGGAGGGATAATGGTATGGGGTTGTTTTCCAAGGGTTGGGCCCCTTAGTTACAGTGAAAGGAACCCTTAATGCTTCAGCATTCTAAAACATTTTGGACAATTCTATGCTTCCAACTTTATGGGAACAGTTTGGGGAAGGCCCTTTTCTGTTCCAGCATGACTGTGTCCTAGTGCACAATGTAATGTCTATAAAGACATGGCTGGCTCCATTTGGTGTTGAAGAACTTGACTGACCCACTCAGACCACAACACCATCAAACGCCATTGTGATGAACTAGAATGGAGATTGTGAGCCAGACCTTCATACAGTATATAACATCAGGGCCTGACCTCGCAAATGCTCTTCTGGATGAATGGGCAAAAATTCTGACAGTAAAGGGGGGGCGAACTCCATGTTGATGCCTACGTATTTGGAATGTACTGTAGGTGAAAAAGGTGTCCCAATACTTTTGTCCATGTAGTGGCCAATAACCCTGATTCTGACTGATTCTAAATGATTGTATAATGTCAGACAAAAGACTATCAATTTGTGCCTTTGCTTAGCACTGGGGATGTACCCTCAAGGGTCTGCTAATTGTACCCAAGTTGTAGGTAATTGTACCTTTTAAGATACAGAAATGGACTCTGAGGAACATTTTTGTACTACTGGGGGTACATTAATGTTGTTTGTACGTTTGGGATGTTCCTCAGAGTCCATTTATGTACCTTAAATTAAACTAAAAGGTACTAAAGGCAGACCCTTAAGGGCACAGCCCGAGTGACAAGCCGAGGTTCAGACTGATACCCTTTTTTTTGGCAGTGTAGTATCTCACCTTAAACATCGTGTACAGGCCTAGGCATCTCACTTCAGTGCGAGTATTGGTGTTTTACAGTGTGTTTAGTTGTCTTCATAAAGATTTCTGTAAGAAAGGTTAAAGGCACTAAAACAACTTAGTGTTAAGCAAGTATGACTAAAAGGGGACAAGACATGATACAACTATACAAAATATAGAAGGCTGGCCCGGATGGATACTTTACTCATAAATTGATTAAATAAGGCCACTGCTTATCCAGTACAAGGTTGCTGGAGCTTATCCCAGGCAGTGTAGGGAGCAAGGCAGAGACACCCCAGATGGGACGCCCATTTGCTGCAAGATAAGCAAGCGTCCAAGCCCAATGGGTAATGCAAAGATGCCATTTCAACTAAATCCCCAAAACACGGAGGCTATGTGAACCCCACACAAACAGGGCTACTCTCTTGTGAAACTGAAGATGACTATATTTTTTATTCATGGCAATATTAACAAGGGGATTTTAGGAGAATTAAAAAACAAATCTAACTGCTTCATTATTTTCTACTGTTAGATACTTAAGATCCTCTTTGAATAATGTAATAAATTATTGTCATATTGGTTTATTAGTATATTAGTTATTTACAGTAGAAAATTGTTATTATATTTAGGTAAAAAGTTAAAAATTAAACCGTTAATCTGAAGTATTAAAGTTGTGTTTAAGTATCAGTTTTGAGTGAGATTTGATGGAAAGTTGTACTGCTGTTGCACTTTGTTTGAGGACTGAAACACCATAACCAAACCAGGAGCACATGGAACACCGGACATACCAAAAAACGTCCCTGCTGATTTGAAAGCCATGTTGGCATCTTGTCTATAATCCTAATGAAATTTTGCGTCTACTTAGAACAAATCCTTCCCTTCCTGCCTCAGTGTTGGGCAGAGACTTTCTGAGGGGCAGTTTCTCAACCTCTGTAAATTTATGGTGACCGTCGGTGATCAATAAAATTAGCTGACTGGAGGCGGAGGGTCCTGTTTTGTAAGTTTTGCTTGATGGTGAGTGATTGAAAGGGGACACTCAGAAACTCAAAAAGGGGGCACTTTCAATTGTTCGGGGCAAACAGCCAGGTGCTCAGGTGCCCCTGCATGTGCCTGCTTGGAATATTTCACAATTCCAGATTCCTGGCTTGTGTACTTGATGTAATTTGGACTGCAGCTAACCAGACCTCAAAGTTGCTCTTTCTGAAATGTAGAAATACTGGAACTACACAAATCCAGGAAGCACAGGGCACAACACTGCATGATTTTGAAGAACCTGGTGCACCTATAGGAATTTCGAAAAAAGAGGGTCATCCTGCAAACTTCAGACACACACAGAATTCAAACCCCCAACCCTGGACTTATGAGGAAAAAATGCTGCTTATTACACTGTCATGCCAAAACATAATTAATCTATGAAAAAAATACATTTATCAACCTATAATGTTTTTTTGTAGTATAAAGGAAGGGATCATTTCAATTCAATTCAAAATCACAAAGTTTTTCACTACATTCCTCCATACCGCAAACTTTTCGTAATGAAATGAGTTGGCAGCAGTGAATGTCATTTTGCACAAAATGTGAATGTGTGGTTAAGGTCTACTGTAAATGCCTTTGATGAAAGCACTTTTATTCATCCTAGAACAAACAAATTTAAAAACTCATTTCATACAGTCAGCATTTGTTATTAGTGCCCATTTTCCCCATTCTCCAGTGTGCTCAATCTATCGCAAAGAAACAATCACATATACAACGTGGCTAATGACCTTTAGAGGTATTTCATCCTCCACCAACTTTGCCTACAAATCAGTCATAGTTAAATAAAATTGCGACTTGGCTCTGCGTCCTTTCTTCTTATTGATTACCCCAGTCGTTTTGTACATCAAAGCCAACAAGGGGACGCCACAATCTGGCTCTGTTGACTGGATGGCTACAGAACAAGGTGTGCAGAAGGATGACTCAGATGCAGAGGAATGGTTAGAGGCAGGGGACGAGAACCAGGACACGGGAACCAGGAGATGGGAACTAGGACGCAGGGATAAAATAACAAATCCAGAAACTGGGCTCTGGCAGAGGCGGCACGGACCCAGACGGGACTCCAGCAAATCTCACTTCTCAGAACGTATTTTTAGAACTTGGAATTTAAACTTCTGGTTCAAAGTAATGCTATTTTGCCACCTCCCTGGAATAAACAAGATGGCTTTTATTTTAAATGCACGCAAAGGATTCGGAGGAATCTTCAGATTTTGAAAGAAGCCCTGCGAATAGTGAGCCATGGCCAGCTTGAGCAGCATGACACTGAAACCTTGAAATCCTTCAAATCAAAAGTGCTTGCCAAATTTATCCTTAGAATGACAAACTAAATGCAGCCAATGTGTCAGTCCGTAAATATCAATTTGATTCATGTGACAGTACTGTGCAAAAGTCTTAGACAGCCAGAGAAAATGATAAAGTCTATTTATTTGGGTAGTAAGTTGTTTTTTTTGTCTGAAAACAAGTTAACGTTGAAATATATGCAAAAGAACAATAACAATGATCAGCTTTCTGTTCTGCAAATAGTTAAATATCTTGTTGGATGACTAGAAGAATGCTTTGATTCTCATACCCATGCGGTATGGAGTAACTGAATCTACCAGCAGAATGGGAGTCAGGCGGTGTATCGAGCACAATCATGACCAAGCACCTTAACGGAAAGGGCAGGTGGGTGTTTATGAAACACACTGGGCTGGGTCACCGTCAGTAACTGGTCCAAAGGCTGAAATCCACGAAAGCAACCCAGAGAGGTACAAGGGGGAGGCAAACGCATGGAGAGAAGCAGGCAGTGCTCAGTAACATGGACATTGTAACTAAAGAGCCAAGCGAAAGACACAATAACCAGACCAGGACTGTAATACAAAATCACTCAAAGGTAGCAGCTAAGCCAAACGAGCAACCTCAGGTAACTGGAGAAAGTGAGCAGAAATGGGCCGTAGTTGAAATTAGGAGCAAATGAAATGACTAGGCAATCAGCAGAAACATTCTTAGGTGTGGGGGGAGACTAGAGAACTAGCAGGTAGGTAAAAGGGATCTTGGGAAAGGTAATTAGCAATGCCCAGGACATGAAACTCCGCTCAAGGACACATCAGATATTCCATGTATTGACCCTCAGAAGCATATCCATTTTGGCGTGTTTTTCTGTCTTTTATTTTAGGCTTATTACATGTATGTACATAAGAAAGCCACGCATGCTTTATGTTCTTATTTTCAGGACATTCTGGGATACTCAGATGTGTCATAATTTGGTGTGTAAATCTGACGCAGTCTTGATATCCTCATTTTTATGAGGAAAAACTACTTGCACCAAGTGAAATTTTTAGCCTCATCTAAAATAAAAATTTGCAGGCACTACAAATATAATCTTATAAATGCTGTGGATGATCTGGGAATACAAGCTTTTCATTGGGGGCCTTTCTATAGCTTAGGAAGGAAAACATGGTTAGTGCCAAGCAGACATGAATATTTTTGATAACTCATTGAAGTTATCTGACAGGCAGCAATGCATGCTTTTATATTTTATTTTAAAACTATTGAAATAAATGCATTGTTTAGTTTATGATACACTTAAGTGAAGAAATATTACAAAAAAGCAAACATACAACAATGCTGACCAAATCCTATTATAACATAGTATAAAAACAAACTGTTTTAGGAGTGAAATACATTCGTTCTACATTTTTTGTTCTGACAATAGATGGTAGGGCGTGGATCATTGCACAATGAATATGTGCTTTGTGTTCCGGGGTGTGTTTTGGTGGAAAATGTTTAAAATACATGCTATATTGTGCGCAGGGTTACTCTGGATTACTTTAGCGCACAATGTTGTAACTTAGGGGCTCGGATTGGGTAGTTTCTCTTGATTCCAAAGATATGTTATTCTTGTCTGTGCGTAATATTTATCCAAAGTTATCAGCCTAAGCTTAATACGTGTGAAAATCAACACATTTTGCGTGTATGTCTGGTTCACCACCAGCTTACTTAATTAACTTATTTAGTGAAATAATTTGTTGAAATACTGATTAGCCAGACACAGTATGCTCAGTATGCTAGCAACCAGCAAAAATAAGAACAAGTCAAGACTTGAATCCATGTCCCAGGAGTGTGAGGCAACAGAGCAAACCACTGCATCACCGTGCTGCACAGTAATGACAATAAAATGAAACTGTTGACTTAAAAGTGGTGCGTGCAAAGGTCAGCGACACATTACACTGTAGGTGGTAAGTGAAATTTAATACTTAATTGACATGTTGAATGCATAAGAAATGGTTAGGGGTAGAGATCTGAGTGCCTTTGACAAGTGCCAAGGCTTTTGGGGTGCTCACAGTCAGCCATTCTCAGTACCTACTGAGTTTGGTCTGAGGAGGGAAGAATCACAAACTGTCAACAGGGTGTTGGGCGCCCAAGACTGGTCAAGGCGAGTTTTAAACGACGGTGATCCCATCTGGGACAAACCAACAGAAGTGCTACTGTGCCATGAATTGCAGATCATTTTAACGATGATCGCAGGAGTAGTGTGTCACATTACACAGTGCATGGAGTCCTGTAGTGTGAGGGGTTATGTAGCCATGCATTGGATTGGTGCAGTTTGTCCAATGGATCCCGTGGATGCTCGACACGCACTCGGTCGTCCACAAGATTCTGCAGAAAACGCGATTCGTCGGCTTTCTTCCATTGGTTCCATACTTCGAAAGGTCCATTGGTCCAGTAGTGACACTTGGTACTTTTGAGTGTGGGCAGAGGTCAGCAGGGGCACTCTCACTGGTCTGCGGCTACGAAGCACCAACCGCAACTGGGACAGATGCCCTTGGTGCTGTGACACTTTACTCCTGAGCCCATGAAAATTACCCGCCATTTCTATCAGGGAACCTCCTTGGTTGGTTTCATGTGTCATGCTTTTTTGCTACTCAGACCAACGTCATTTGCTTCACGGGTCATAATGTTTTGGCTCATCAGTGTATGTGTATACACACACACACACACACACACACACACACACACACACACATATATATATATATATATATATATATATATACATACATACGCACACACTTGCATAAAGCTTTAAAAAACTGCTTTGCAATTTACTGAGTGGTTTGACCTTTAAAAGGCTTTAAGGTGAACTGACTGATGTACAGAACAGCAGTATTTTGAAGTGAAGGAATAAAAACAGTCCAATTATGAATGCATTATGTATCAAATTGATTCCATGGTGCAGTCCGGCACAAAGCTTTTGACCTGTACTCCACGTATTCATCTATAGTAATGACTATATGATTACACCTAAGCCCCCCTCATTGTCAAGCACCTGTGCATGTACGGGGGATGGAAAAATAACAGAAGAATAATAATATTGAGGACTTAATACATTGCCGGGCTGCTGTTTCCTTCAGTCCTTCTAGGAACACTGGCACGCATGTTTTGCACCTGTCTGTTGTGGCATATTAGACTGTTCTTCAGTGATGTATAGATCTGATGATTAAGGAGACAGTGACATGTGACTTCATTTTGTTGGTCTAGTCAACACACGTAAAATTGCTTGTAAAAAAAAAATTTGTAGCGTGTATGAGGGCATGATTATTGTGCGATATGGGAGTATTGTGAGGGAACAGGCCCCACAGCGTGCACCTGGGGCCTGCATCGCAAAGCCGGATTTCTTAACTTGTCGGATTTAAGGCATTCTGAGCTAAATGTAAGTGAACAAAGATAGAGAGGCCTATTGTACACGTGGCTTAGGGCTGTGTCACTGGCAATGCAGCTGTCTTTGCTCGCAGGAGCCCGACACAACTGTCATTCTCCCACATAACATGCAAAAGATTTAAATCTAGCTTAAAATTAAAATAAAAAGATTACAATGTGAAAGATCATTAGCTCTACAATAAAATATTTTTTTAAGAAATATATGTCATAATCTTTAGCTATAAAATTTATCAGCATTGTCTAATTGCAGTAACAATGAATGAAATTGGGTAATCATTACTGTGGGACCCCTGTATCCAATTTTTCAGTTTTCTGCAGTTGAGGAAAAAATTCGGGAAACACCAAGTGAGTACAGGCTGTAAGCTGATAAGTACTCACAATAGGGTAAAAAAAAAATATATATATATATATAAAATAAATATATATTTTTTTATTTAATTTTAATTTACAGGTACATGATACAGTATTTTTCACCATAAAATGTGTGGCGGTAGCCTGTCTTTTTGTCGTATCTATGTCCCTTGTTCTAGGGGTATAAAAACATGATTTTCATTGCCCTTGATATTATTTCATTGCTATATTGTCCTTGGGGAATTGGGCTGAAACATCGGAAGTCATCCCCGTCCTTGTGAGAGGACTTGTGCATCATAAGGGCCCAGTTGGAATTTTGTCCCGAGCGCCCACGATAACAAATTATGCGTGCCAGGCTTGTTCCGGGGCATGAATTGATTAGTGATTACCAACAGAACACCAACTTTCACTGGCATTGGCATTATATTTTCAGTCACTGCACATAAAGCTGTTATAAAACCGTTATTACATATTCTTATCAAATTCCTATTTAAAATAAAGAAGCTCAGTTTTAATCGAGTTTAATGCCTTTGCTGATGAGTAAACATTGAAAGGTGTGTTTTTATGAATTTCTGCCACATTGCTATTTTTTTGGTGGGACACTCGTCAAAATCCCTGACCCGTGGCCTCCATGCACTGTGAATCACTGTTTATCTTAGCTCATCAAGAAGTGTTCTATACCTGTCGGCAATTACCATTGCAGGATAATCCCACCCACTGTGTTTTGAAGCCTCATTTCTCTCAGCATTAGTAAAATTGAAAACAAACAGATAGCCAGATAGATGCCAAGTAACAGCATGAAACAAAATTCCGAAACCAAACCAAACCAGACCAGTGAAAAGATCTGAAAACTTTCCCGCAGCTCCATGTATGTGCTCTTCCTCACTACCTTCTATACCCCAGAATTTACCCTGCGGACTTTACATATCGACAGGGTACAAATCAGGACTGGCTGTGTTTGATTAAGTGATTGGTGTCTAGGCATCTTGCTGGGGAACGGTCTCTATACCAGTGAAAGATTAACAAATCCCCACACTATTTCTGTTGCTCTGGCTGCATATTTTTAAGTATTGCCTTGACTAACTAATAAAAAAAAATTTACCTGCTAGGTACAAAATGTTCAGCAGCATCACATGGAAATCTTACATTCCTATTGCCTACAGGGAAAGAGGCTTTCTGGTCAGTCCAGCCTGCAGAAAGTGGAGAACCAGCTCAGTTAATCCAGATGAATAATTTATTTGTCATATGACTTTCAAATGGAACAGCAGGAACATTTTCTCAGCGTATTTGTAGAATAATGCCCCATAGCCTCTGGAAGATTGCAGAGGCACTGTAAAGAGCCGAGGGAAGGGGTGAGAAAGGTCACCCGCCTTCGCCATGACTTAGGCATTGATAGGGACTTGCCAGTGCTCATTTGTACCTGTGGTGCTTAATAAGTTTCTCTATCAGAAGCTTTGTGCAATTTAAAAATTCCATAATCCAACATTCATTCAGCCTGAGAGCAGATGGGGATATGTCTCAGTGAGATGGTACTTCTGATTGCAGATTACCTTCCCTTCTGTTCTCCAGATGTTGTGCAGTACCAAAGCAGTATTACCTGACCGTACACTGGAATCGGATTTGAATATTTTATGTCACTAGCTGCTGATAGGGCCGACCTTTCCCACCATGGGAATAATTTACCTACAGTAGCTGCTCTTTAGGAATAGCAGCTAATGAAACATTGCTCTGAACAGATGAGTTCATTTCATCTTATGTTTCACTGAAATGTAACCAGTGCGCACACACACACACACACATACACACACGCATTATACTATATAACACTACTATAATACTTAACTGATAAGCTTATTCTGCTTTTTGTGGTGAATTCATTAGTTCTAATTTAGCTCGCACTGCCAAATATGCTTATGCCATAATATTAGAAAATATGAGAAAAATATAACACCAGTGCATAAAGTATGATTTTTCTGGGGCATGATTTATGAATATCTCTGCATTATAATAATAATGATACATTAAATTCTAATGCTGCGTTTGCCATATTCTGCTGTTAACTGCTCCCTCCTCAAACACTGTTAGTCAGAATCACCGCTGCCATCCAGTGGCCATTAACCAACCGCGACGACTCCTTAATAAACAGGCATGTGTCTTAACTAATGGATGTTTTGAGTAAAATCCCCATCATCACCAGCAATTGCAAGACTAACACCTCCCAGCTAACTGAACAGCTCTCTCTTGAGAATTAATGTTTATCTAATATTTACTCATCACGTGACATCTCCCTCTTTGAAGATAAATTTCCACATTTACACGTTCATAAAACGAGATGCAAATCACCCGTTAAGCTATCATGCAGCATTTTCTTTATTCCCTTTATTACATGCTTTTTTTTTCCTTAACTGACCCTAACTACTTATTGGTGTTCCCAACTTAGTGGTCACCAGATCGCCAAGTTCTAGGCAAATCCATGATCTCCAGGGATCTTTCATAAAAATCTACTACAACGTGGTGGTGTTTTCTCCTTTATGACCAGGGTGGGGGGTGGTGGTTCTCTGCCTTGGACTATGTGTATGGCAGTGCCAGCAGGAGGACGTTCTTCTTCAGCAACCCCCAGAACCAACCTTGCTCAGACTGGAGCAGCTGGGACATCAGAGAGGTTAGGAAGGTATCACCCTACAGAACGTATCAGACCTAGATAGGCACTGTCTCAACTCGCCCGTGTTATTTGCCAGCACCACGTGAGTGACAGCTACTGCTCATGCAGGACTCGGAGTTTAGCTTCATTCCTGAAGCCTGGGTGGTCTACATTATTCTCTACAGCCTCAGATCATGTATTTGCTGTGTCTCTCCGAAAACGAGGACATCGTCCATGTAGATAACAGGGCCCTTGTGTACATCTTGCACTGAAATATCTCTGGCGCTGCTGACATATTGACAAATGGCAGGCGTTTAAATCAGTATATGCCAAGTGGGGATAGAAAAGTGGCCAGTCATGTACATTCTTCCTCCAGCAGGATCTGCCAGGACCTATTGCTGGTGCCTAAGCTGGAAAACACTATAGCAGCATATCATTCATTTGGTTTCACTTCAGCATCTCATATGCTGTAAATACTTTTACATCATTGTGTCCTTATGTAAAGCTGCCCTTTGTGCCTTTAATTGCCCCTTGGGGACAAATAAAGTTTTTTTTAATTGAATTGAATTTTTCAATTATACCTCTGGACCCCATTCACTTCAATTCTGCCTACACTTTTGGCAGTGAATGAAACTGGGACCCGATGTAGAAAAGCTAAGCACTGGGGTTGTGCTGATGTGTTTTTCAGCACGCTTGATGGGGTCCCGCTGCATGGGTGTGGCTATTAGTGCAAACTAAAACTGATCATCTGAGTGTCTGGTCATTCAGTCACTGGGCTGCTGAGGCCAGGCAAACATATGGTGGTCCCCAACGCCTTGGAGCTTTGTCTCATTGGCCAGAGCTGGGGATTCCTAACTGGGTTGCTATAGGATTCTCACTGATGTGTGCACCGGGGTTCAGCAGCCTCTGGTTTCGTTGTTCACCTTATGTTGGCGTTCAGATAAATATTCAGTTCAAACCTCATTATGAAAAAGCGCACCACCACCCACCCAACTCCACCAAAACCAAAAAAACAAAAAAAAAATTTGTTATGATTTGGAAATAACATTATTAATAATACTTCAGTAATATTAGCAGTTCTTATGATTTCATGACTCCTGTTCTGGAGTATTCAATATTAAATCCATGTATAGGAAAATTTCCTAAAATTACACTGGTTTCGGCAGGGGAAAGTGGCATATTTTACCGAGAAGGTCAGACATTTCCTTACCTACACTGATAAAGCAGCACTTTTAACTGCAGTAAAGAATGTTCCTCATGAAGAAAGTATTTGCCGCACTATCTCTGAGGTTTGTTTTACTCCATTCCAGGCTGTGTTACCCGCCCACTCTCACATAATATACTGAATGCTTCTGCTCCTTGCTGATCGCCTGGAAGGCTGGTCAGTATAAATGATTTGGAGCCACTGATGTTATTTCGATTTCAGATGCCTTTTGGTTGCTGCAGCTTTGGGCTTCTACGTTTCCTGAACTGGTGGACGTATCTTTTTTAAATCCTGCTTATCCCAATAGTGCTTTGGCATTTACGGAATACTGTGCTGTAAGTAGTGACATTCAACATGCAACATCGTATTCAGAATACTGTGTCGTAATCCAGAAAGAGAGCGTGTGAGACTTTGTGGTTAAACTATGTTAAAGGGGTTAAAATTCTATTCAATAAATGAAGACGACAGTGAGATAAAAATACAATTAAAAAAACAGAAAAGAAGACCTAGGTATTGTGTCATTCATTTTTCTTTCATCCTACTGCAGCTGCAGACATTGAAGTATGGATCAGCTAATTTTAATATATTAGAGGAAACAATGCCATAATATACCAACTTACCGGAGTGACGTCCCGCAGCACACCAGCCCTGGGGGGGGAAGTCCACGCCATCTCCTGTACGTCAGTATGCTAGCGCACCAGAGAATGCTAAATAAAATACTTTGTTATTTCTGGTCTTTCTTTTAAATGCTTGTTTTGAAAATGGTCTTACGAAAACTTTTATGAAAGAGAGCAGGAAAAATAACAAATTATGCCAAAGGTTAGCCGGAGTACTTCAGACACAGCTCGCTGTTTTTGTCCATAAAGACAAAGCGAGTGGGAAACGGATGATGGATGGGGGTCAGCTTGGGGTCGAGCACCGAGGCTCATTTCTCATGTCAAATCCATGCCTTATGCATGAACACACACATAAATCACGTCACCTAAATTTATACAAACACCAGGATGTAGAGTGGACAGAATGTGCCATGCCTAGCTCTTCTGAAGGTTTGTGGGCATCACATTTTATATGTAAAAGAATAAAGAATGCTGGGAAATCAAGCAAGAGGATGCTGAGGGCAAGTCAGCATCTTACCTACTCACTCAACTCATGGGTTTCCCCAGTGCTGCGCTGCTGTCCTACCTGCTGCTGTCCCGTCCTCTACTGTCCTGCCTGCTACTCTCCTGTCCTCTACTGTCCTGCCTGCTACTCTCCCGTCCTCTACTGTCCCACCTGCTACTGTCCCGTCCTCTACTGTCCTGCCTGCTACTGTCCCGTCCTCTACTGTCCTGCCTGCTACTCTCCCGTCCTCTACTGTCCCGCCTGCTACTGTCCCGTCCTCTACTGTCCTGCCTGCTACTGTCCTGCCTGCTACTGTCCCGTCCTCTACTGTCCCGTCCTCTACTGTCCTGCCTGCTACTCTCCCATCCTCTACTGTCCCGCTTGCTGTCGTCCCGCCTGCTGCTGTCCCATCCTCTACTGTCCCGCCTGCTGCTGTCCCGTCCTCTACTGTCCTGCCTGCTACTGTCCCGTCCTCTACTGTCCCGCCTGCTACTCTCCCGTCCTCTACTGTCCGTCCTCTACTGTCCCGTCCTCTGCTGTCCCACCTGCTGCTGTCCCGCCTGCTGCTGTCCCGCCTGCTGCTGTCCCGTCCTCTACTGTCCCGCCTGCTGCTGTCCCGTCCTCTGCTGTCCCGTCCTCTACTGTCCCGTCTGCTACTGTCCCATTCTCTACTGTCCCGTCCTCTACTGTCCCATCCTCTACTGTCCCGCCTGCTACTGTCCCGTCCTCTACTGTCCCATTCTCTACTGTCCTGCCTGCTACTGTCCCGTCCTCTACTCTCCCGCCTGCTACTGTCCCGCCTGCTGCTGTCCCGTCCTCTGCTGTCCCGCCTGCTGCTGTCCCATCCTCTACTGTCCCGCCTGCTCCTGTCCCGCCTGCTCCTGTCCCGCCTGCTGCTTTCCTGCCCCCTTCTTTTTTTATTGGCATCGTTTTGTGGCTGATTGTTTTGGACTGTGTGTAACCTGGAAGACATGCACTCTGATTGCCATTCAGTGCTTTCTGCAATTATGTTTCATGAATTTGGTTGGGCTTTCTGGACACCTGGCTGGGTCTGACCTCAGTTGTCCAGCTTCCTGAAACTGGAAACGTATTCTGATATTAAAAGTGAACAGTTAATTCCATCTGCATTTGTACTTGGTTTCCTTGTAATAAGGCATATTTTGTGTTTCATCTCACAAACTTTATCTTTAAATGAACAGAGCTGTGCCCACAGCTTTCTCTCCTAAAAGTGCACATTGCGATTTGATTCAGCTGCCTTGAAGACCATGTCTTTAAATGATTTCACAGCAATTTCTTTTTCAGACTTTTACTTGGAAGGTAACTTGTGTAAAAAAACCATGTAGATCATGAACCTGGTTGTCTCACGATAAATGTCGGCTGAAGGACACGTTTCAGGGACAAAAAATGACCCGTCTGTTATAACTAGACACTTTTGTGATACTGAGAGCTTGCCAAATGAGCTAGAAGCACATCTCTTTCTGGGCTTAGTGGCTTCCATTTCTCAGGTTGTTTGGAGGGATGGTACAGCACTCAGTGTTAAGCCTTTCAGTATAATTAGTTTTTGCCCTGTGCTGCCTAGGATTCACTCCAGCCTCTGAAAGTCCGGAACAGAAGAAGTAGGTGGACAATGAATGGATGTAATAATTATTCTTTACTGTATGTAGTATTGAAATTCTGTTTCAGAATCCCTTCATTCCTGTTTCAACTAGTTATAAAAAAGAAAAATAATATGTTAACTATACTGGAGACTTTGGAAAGTGGACTGATATACGCCATGAATAATGAGAAAATGAGAAGAATCATTTTTATTAATTCTGCTTGCATATGTTCAATTTACTTCCTTCCTTAACAACATTTGGCAACTGCAGTTAGGTTCCATATATGTATGCACATCTGAGCTTTAAATAGCAAATTAATGTAAATTAAAGTATGCAATAACATTCAGTGATATGGTTTGATTATGTGTGCATATGAGATCAATATTCCATAAATAAACATGATGAAATCCCTTTCAAACATGAATTTATTACATGAATGTTTACTTTATGCCCTGTGCTGGACTGGCAGGGTATGTCCTGGAAATGACGGCATATTTGTTAACTTTATGCCCTGTGCTGGACTGGCATTGTCAAGGAGGCTGGAAGGGAATAGAGATGGGAGCCAGGATCAGGGCAAATAAAGGGAGCTGTATTCTGCTCCGGGAGCAAACCGGGGAAAACAAAGGAGACTGCAGGCATACACAGGTGTTGTAACTGACTAGAAAAGGGTGCACAGGACTGGGTGGCACTTTTATGCAGGATTGACGAGGGGGCAGACAAGAGGCAGCTGGAGTGATCCACATGAGGGATGAAGCGAGAGGAGAGACAATCCGGCAGCAGGCGTGGCCCGTTAGCCGCCCTGGGGAGAGACTGGGAGGGCCGGGAAGCAGGACATGACAGGCAGGGAATGCCCCGGAAATGATGGAATGTTGTTTTACTTTATGCCCTGTCCTTGACTGGCAGGGAATGCCTCAGAAATGATGGAATATTTGTTTACTTTATGCCCCGTGTTGGACTGGCAGGGTATGCCTCAGAAATTATGGAATATTTGTTTACTTTATGCCCCGTGTTGGACTGGCAGGGAATGCCCCAGAAATGATGGAATATTTGTTTACTTTATGCCCTGTGCTGGAGTGGTACATGGTGCACCTGCAGCTCAGATAAGACTTTAATTTTTTTTATTTTTTATAAGATTGATGAGTGTGTGCATGGATAGTATACTTGGTCTCTATATATATGTCTATATGCCTTTTGAAATTCCATCTTGACAGTTTGTATAACTTAATTGCATCCCTTACAAAGTCTGAAACTAATTTGTCTCTAATTGAATGGTAAATTGAGCTTTAGAGAAAGTATAATGGAAAAAATAGTGCATAGCTAAATTTTGTACGCTGTTTGAGTTATGAAAACCACGCTATAAAGCATCAAAAAGTTATGGAAAATAAAGTAATGTGACACCCTTTTGTTCACTCAAAATGATTGTGAATGTGTGGAAAATAATAAATGCTGGTGCATATCATTTATTGTAAATTGTAAAACAAGAGTTGGGAATCCATCAAACCATTTTTCAACCACCTATCCAATACACGGTTGTGCAGAGCCTAAAGCCTGTCCCATGCCAACAGGAAAATAATTATGCTAATTATACTACTGTCCTTAAAAAAATCTGCAGTGTGTTAAGGCTTCTGAAAAGATTAACTACTCCTGAGACATTGATATTTCACACAACACTTTTAGGTTCTTTTGTGGAAATACTTGTACTCTGTCAGAACAAATGCCTAAATGTCAGACGGGAATAGGTTAGCAACTTCCTGGGTAGCAGTACGAGCAGAACACACTTCTCCAATTAAATAACTGGAAATTGCTTGCTTGCGCTAGGAGAAAACATTTTCTTGCTTGTCTCCTAAAGTTATTATTTGTGTTGTCAGCACAAAAGGCAATTACTTTGTCCAGTACCTAGAACTCCCATAAGCTTTGATGCACCAAAAACATCAAAAAATGATGCTGTTGGACTAGTAATAGAGGTAGGGTCTGAAATATCCACTTTCATCTTCTCAAGGTTCTGGAAGAGTAAAATGACAATCAAAACAAGTTTCACTTCATTGCAAATTGATGCATTGACAGAGTCATGTAGTCTAGTCTGTTCTGAAGTTAATCATAAAAGGATTATTACCATGATAATGAGCATGAGCGTGATAAAAGTCGATGATACAAAATTTCTGAAGTAATCTATAGTTCCAATTGAGAAGTAAATTTCCAAAACTCACTTTATTAGGAACACTGTACTAATACTGGGTAAGGCCTCCCTTTGCTCTCAAAGCAGCCTTGATTTTTGCGGGTTTTATTTAGAAACATTCTGGTGCATGCCGACATGACTATGTCACACAATTTCTGCAGATCTGTCAGCTGCACATATATGTTGTGAATCAGCCATTTTGCCACATCCCAAAAATATCCTATTGGATTCAGAACCGGTGATTGGCGAGGCCACTGAAGGACATTCATTGATTCATGGAATCAGTTTGAGATGACATTTGCTTTGTGAGATGGTGCATTATTATGCTAGAAGTAGCCATAAGATTATGGGTAAATCATAGCCATGAAGGGATGCTTATGGTCAGAAATAATACTCAGATAAGCCATGGCATTTGTGCGATGATTGATTGGTCTTAATGGCCCCAAGTGTGCCAAGAAAACATTGCCTACATCATTACAGCACCACCACCAGCCTGAACTTTTGACACAAAAGCCAGCTTGAGTCCATGGATTCATGCTGTTGACGCCAAATTCTGACCCTACCATCTGCGTGCCTCAGCAGAAATCCAGATCCATTAGACCAGGCTACGTTTTTCCAGTTTTCAGCTATCGAGCTGCATATGCCTGATGCAGCCTCAGCTTTCAGATTTTGGCTGACAGGAGTGGATCTGCTGTTGTAGCCCATCTGCTTTAGAGAAAGCAGAGGTTTTATGTGTTGTGCATTCTGAGACGATGTTCTGCTCATCACAGTTGTGATCTTATCTGAGTTGGTGTAGCCTTTCCCGCAGCTCGAACCAGTCTGGCCATTGGCTGCAGACCTCCCTCATCAGCATGGTATTTCCATTTGCAGAATTGCCGGTCACCATTCTGAGTGATGCACGCTAGTGTTGTGTTTGAAATTAACCCATCTGCCACCAATAATCATGCCTCAGTCAAAATCACTAAGACTAAATTTTCTCCCCATTCTGTTGACGTGTAAATTACCCAATTAAAAATTACTCGATAAAAGGTGGATAAAAAGCATTGTGGATCAAAACAGTAGTATAAATAATAGGGCTAACAATAATTACAAAGGTAAACAGCACTCAAGGTTTTTTTCAGCAGTGCTGTGCAAGATATTCGTACTTTCCACCAAAATTAAAGTCTGTAGTGTGGTGAAAAAATCAAAGACTGGCCTTGATTTGGGGACATTTTTTCAATTTAGTAATGTTCCATTAGATTTCCAGTTTTTTGTTTAGTTTTACATTATAGTGGTGTCTTTTGCTTTGATTTTCAGTGATATGGGTTATGGACCATCCCAGTCATCCTCCATACCAGAAATTACCCAGTGCCTAGCTCTGTATTTCACTGTCCAGCCTCAACAGAATATTGAAATCACCTAGTTCCATTTAAAGTCTATGTACTTTCTATACATACCTTTAAAATACCACAATCCTTGTGACATATTGAGCTGTGAATTTTCATACGTCACCATTCTATTGCGTCTCTCCTCTAGTGTCCTAGACCTGTATCTTTTCACTGATTCCCTTTTGCTCAAGGCTTTCCCTACAACTCTGTGGCTTTGCTGAATTATTTATTCTGCTGCTTGGGTTTTAGACTGAGTTTTGGCTTTTGAACTCTTTTTTGCATTTCCGATTAATCACCTGTTGACGCTGTACTGCACCGATTCTGCGACAGAGACTTGGAATTTCATTATGACAAAAAGGGTACAATTTTGCCGAGTGAATGCGGCATATAAAGAGCATATTTTCTTCCCGTTACTAAGTGTCACTTTGTGCAGGTGCAGTTACTATGTGCCACTTAGTAATGGGGTGTGACACTAAGAAGCATTTTGTGAAGAATGTTCTGATGTAAATTAGTAATTGACTAAGTTATCATTTGGCAGCGCACCGAATAATCAGTCTCACACTTTTGAAGCTAAATCAGCTTAACAATTATCCAATTTGTGTGCGCACCAGAAAATTATTCCAGTGCAGGGTACAGGTGTTAAAAAGCACTAGTAATTATATGCATTTTTGTGGAATCAAAAGATATTAGAATAAATGGAAGCACCCCCGATATGCCGCAATACATCCAAAAGTGAAATATTAATTGCGTAAGACCCTCCATGGACTTCTGCAGCAGCATTCCATATGGTGTGTCCTGACCAAGCTCTACCATACCCAAAACAGGGCACTGCATCACCCTTATCCTAGAGAAAATGTTCAGGATCCAAGTTAAACAAGAATGGTCTTCCAGGAAGCAGGATTTCTCAGACAGCTGGGTTAACCTAAGCTAGAAGTTAGTCATAATCAGGCTTAGTTAGTGTGGTTAAGTGTTTGACACCGTTGCCTCATCACTCCTCTGGGGGGAGGCTTGTATGTCCTGTGTCACGTATCGCTGATTTGTGCCCTCTTGGCACTCAACCCTCTACAGCGTAAATGCACCTATGTAGTAATTTGTGCTACACTTCTCATCTTCCACACACACTACTCTGTACTCTGTACCATATGCTGCAGTGTACTGTACACCTACTCTGTGCTCTGTACCATATGCTGCAGTGTACCGTACACCTACTCTGTGCACTGTACCATATGCTGCAGTGTACCGTACACCTACTCTGTACTCTGTACCATATGCTGCAGTGTACTGTACACCTACTCTGTGCACTGTACCATATGCTGCA
>JAODKM010000037.1:4880717-4894464 GCA_026780845.1 Petrocephalus sullivani | reverse complement strand
CAGTGTACTGTACACCTACTCTGTGCACTGTACCATATGCTGCAGTGTACCGTACACCTACTCTGTGCTCTGTACCACCATCCTGCACTCCCTAGCCTTGACTTCAAACAGAAGTGAGTCAGTGATATAGGTGTAGCGTCGCTTCATTCATATTCAGGGGTGATTGTTAAGATTAGCAAAGGTAGCTTTTGTTTATTTTTCTCATTTGGTTTTCAAAGTTAGGGGGCGGGTGAAGATTTCTGATTTTGTATAAGAGATGCCTTGCAAGGCATATACCTACAATATATTTCAAGTTGAGAAAAGTTTGTAAACTATTTTTGTTACTTATATTTTACTTTTAATTTATGTATTCCACGCATAGTGTGTCAATGCATGTATTAGTTTGATACATAGCAGTAGTTATTGCTTCAGCTTATGTAACAAGTTCTGCACAACAGGTTATGAAAATATATAATATAAATAACATTACAATAATAATGATTTTATTTTTACAAAATTGGAAAGGTAGAGAAGAAATGAAGACACAGGGAACTGACAAGCTTAAAAATGTGCTGTTATATAATGTACTCATGATGCAATCATGTGTGGTTACAAACTCAAACTCCAATACATTACACACAATCATAAGATAAATATAATTTTCCAGGCTGGCAAATCTTGAGCTGCTTGGAACTTGTTCCCTCCTAGATTAGGTTTTAACCTAGATATTTCTCTATTTTTCTGTTTTTACAAGGTTGTGCTCAGAAATCTAACTGCAATCTAAATGTCAAACTCCATTTTGTTTGAAAATATAAAGCACAAAAAACACAATTCCTTTTTGTGTGTGTGAGTAAAAGAAATCTTTGGGTTAGGGGTTGGTGCTAATAGGCCTGCCGCCCAAAGTTTCCCAGTCAACGTTTATTTATTTATTCAGGTTACTTTGATTTTCCGTATCGAGTCAAATTTGCATGACGTGGTTCTAACAAAAATATGTGACATGATAAATCCATGAATAGAAAAATAGGAAAGGCTCTTATGTCTTATACTTTTTATTTGTTTTATGAGGACAGTGAGTTCTAGGTGAGTTCTAGGTGTCCCCGGAGCGCCACCGGAAGTTCTAACGAGCACTGGAAAATGTATAAAAGCATTTTCGGTGGATAGTAATTGCATATAAGGCCTTGTGTTACACAATGAAAGTTCACAGCATCATTCTTGGCAGCTTTCTGACTGCACTACATGTAGCCATTCATCCATCCATCCATGTTCTCAACACTTCTCCCGGTCAGGGGCACCTGAAGAATGTCTGAGTGTGGGATGAACAATGGGTACAAACGCACACTGTGTAGCCTATTCAGAGACAGGTGTAGCAGCAGTGTCTATGTGTCTGTCTGTCTGCCTACCCATCTCAGTGAACTTATCTTTTGACTGATGCACAGAGAGAAAATGCAGGACTCTAAGAACAATTCAGGCAGTATAGAAGCAGATGTGAATAAATAAAAGTATGAATTAACAAATAAATTAAGAATGGATGTGGAAGACTGCCAGATATTGCGTGCATGGTTTTACCTAGCATAGCCAATTATTATATACAGAATACTGAGTCATGATGGCCAATACCCTTACCATCATCCCCCTTTCAGCGACAGCCTCCGGGGTTTCCAAGGTCACCCCTGTAACATAGCAGAGCACATATGCCACTTTGGCCAGTTGGCAGGTGGCCATGCAGACCAGCAGTGCCACTGACAGCGATCAACTGCGGCCCCTGTATTTAGGACAGCCCACTTGTACCCAGCTGCCATTTTCTGTACCCATTCCCTGACTAAATTCAGCTTCTTTCCGCAGGACTGTCTCCCTACTCCTTACTTGGTCATGTAGAATAAAATTTGCCTCACCAGGGCCAATTCAGTGCTCAGCATGACTCTAGCACGAATGTAAAATGCATTTTTCTATTATTCTGACTTTAAACACACATATGTCTGTTTTGTGAATAAGTTATGGCAATATATTAAAAATAGTTCTTCAGGTAACCATGAAGTTGGTCTCGATATATTTTATGGGTGTAACAATACACAGAATTCACGGTTCGGTACAAACCTTGCTTTTGGGTTCACTGTTCAGTGCAGTTTTAGTACAGCAGGGAAAAGTGAAATTGCTTTGAAATTATTACAGTATTAAAACAGCAAAGACAATATGGGACAGTGTAAACCCCAGCAATGTGTCTGTCAACGTGTCTGAATAGTAAAACTAAAGAGATGCTTATTTGCACATTGTAAAATTAAATATTGTAATGCCATGGTGCTGGTGTTCTGTCATTTTTTGCTGCCTTATCAGATTTTGCTTCTGGTAGCAGGGATTGATTGTTATTGTTCTGTCATTTTTTGTTGTCTTGTCAAATTTGCTACCACTAACAGAAGATGCTACTACTGATACCAAACATTGATTTTCAGACCTTAGTACCTCAGTACCTTAATCTTATATTTGTACTTCATGCAAGTACAGCTAACTGCTTTATTGGTGACAGTTGGCAAAGGAGGACACCTGCGTCAAGACAGGTTAGAGCAACCATGTTTATTTGGGATCAATCCACAGCCGTAGACCACAGTCCGAGTCCAAATCAGCGAGTGCCAAAACAAGATCCAACTCATGAAGCCGTGGTCAAGGGGCATGCATGGGTCGTGCGATGAGCGTCGGGCAGTAGGTGGGAGAGACAGAGCCGGGAGCTGGTAGACAGGCGAGGATCAGGCGATGAACATAGTCTGGCAGAAGGGCTGGACAGGTCTTGTGGTCTGAGGACAAAAAGTAGGGTCAGGGAACGGGCAGGCAGACAGGCAAAACAGATAAGTAGGAAAGCGCAAACTCCAAGAGAGTCGGGAAGATCTCCCGTTTGAACGCAAGATCAGATGAACTAAAATAGGCTTCCTATATATGGTTCTTATATAGGATCAGCAGTGAGGGCCGGAAAAATACCAGTTCAGCCATACTGTACATATCCTGTGCGGGCACCATGTTCAGGAGGGACCAACTGGTTGGGGTTTCCTTGGGGGTGTGCTCTTCATGACATCATCCGGGGATCCCCAGGATTGATCCGTGACACTTTATGCTTTCATGATATTTTCGAAAATAGATGTGTCCATATAATTTTTCTATACAAAAGAACAACAGTGAAGCAATTTTAACTACTGACAGAGAAATTCTGAGAAGCATTATGTAGCGTGATACAGTTAGAGACTAATTAGCAAGCTAACGTTATCCAAGCAATTGGATATAGATAAAATCTGTTTGTTGCAAATTGTTTTTCTATACTCAATAAAATTGACATTCACAGTATCTGTCTGCAGACATAATGTTTACACAATGTGTAATGTACTCTCTTTCCATGGTGTTCTGTCATTTTTTGCTGCTCAGATTTTACTACCATAGACAGAAAATGCATGAAGCCCACTTTTCACAATGGTGGTTAGAAAACAGAAACAGGATTAATATTAGTATTTCATGTAAATACATTAAAATAAAAATAGCATGTAATATGGTATAATGTATGGAAGATATGGTGATATGAAAAATTTGTTTGTTTTTTTTTCGATTAGCCTACTACAAACCCAAATCCAGAACAATTATGTTTTGTTTTTGGCAAGCAGAAGGGAAGTGTACATGCTTGTTAGCGAATGGGGTGTCAATAATATGTGGGGAACTAGCCAAAAAGTTACTAGCCATTATATATTATATAGATATATTTCCATCATAAACATACTAAAGTCAATGACTGCAAGCCAGTTTGCATCATTTTAGCTCACAGTAACATTAGCAGCCAAAGTGTGGAAAAAATGCAAGATTGAGGTAAATAACAATAAATAATTGTGCAAACAATAGCAGCAGCAGGATATAAGATATATAAAAGGTATATATATATATATATATATAATATATAAAGGGTATATGCAGTTGCAGATGGGGAGTAGATTCTTTTCTTTATTTGTGTGATTGATTGATTGATTGATTGATTGATTGGGTCTAATCATTATCAGGGTCTAATCTTGCAATTTTTTTTACCTTACAGGAGAGATGACTTTAAAAGACAGACCCCATCACCAGAGTAATTTAGATGGCTGAGAGCAAGACAATGATTTTATCCATATACCATGACCTTTTCAGTCAACAGATCGCAATCAATTTTTTTATGAGATAGTCATGGTAATTTATAGCATATTCCGTAACAACACCTGAGACAGCATTTTCTGTCTTCATCTACCAACTTTGAATGACATTGCCATAAAAAACAGAGCTCATCTAATTCATGGTGCTAGTGTAATCTGTGTATCGCATATAGGCCATGCAAATCACTGCTATTTTTATTCAAAAACTTCAAATGTAAATGTTGACATTTTACTCTTGGTTTCATAAAATTTAGTTAATGATTGGTCTAACTGTTTTTATCTATATTTTTGGAGTTTGGAGTACACAAAAGAAAAATCATACTTTGATTATGAATTGCCCTTTTTTGTGTGAAGCACAGTATTGTGGAACAGTGCTAAACTCCCTTGGAAAATTTGTATTTTAGTCATTTTAAAATTCTGCAGCTATACTCCTTTTATTTTTTATTTGCAAAAAGTATTGTTAATTTGCATAAACAGGTTAATCAGAATTATATAAGCTAGAAATGGAAGCAATCCACTGAGGCCAGGTAGAGGCTGACCCAGCCAAGCTAGAAATGGAAGCAATCCACTGAGGCCAGGTAGAGACTGACCCAGCCAAGAAGTTTAGGCCTACACCTGAAGCAGCCGGCCAGATGTCACTGTCGCTGCTGGTCTTCTCTTAGGCAGCCTGCCAGATGTTGTTGCCTTCTGTCGGACAGCATCCCTGCTTGCCTGTTCCTCAGCAGGCAGCTTTTTATCACATCCAGCCCTGCCCCGCTTGTCCGCTCCCCGTATTTCCCTTGGGCGTGGCCCTAAATACGTCACGCCTGATGCTCGTTTGTCTTGCCTCTTGTTCCTGCCCTCATGGTAACCATTCACAGCTGCCTCTTGTTTGCCTCATCGTTAGTCTTGTATTTAAGCGCATTGCAAGTGCTTCCCAGTGCTGTGCTCCCCAGTTCTGCCATTGTTATCTGTGTGTGCCTGTTAACCCAAGCTGTGCCTCAATATAGTCCCCCGCATACGTTTGGGTCGTGCTTTCCCCACAGGACGTGATACCTTTGGTGATCATGTGTTACATGGAAACTGATTATTAGTCTTAATGTCTGCAGATCCCTCAAGTGTTAAAAAAAGTCTAAATACTATTTAAAAACAATACAATACTGTCAGTTCAAAAAATGAACAGCAGAATAAATAATCATCTCACCACCAGTTTGGTTCCCCAGTCTAGATTGTATATTTGAGAGCGTTTCTTCTTCACTGATTGTTCATTGATTCTATTTTCAAACACATAACTTGCCTGCTTTGATTGCGATAAGCCCTACGTAAAGTGGTACTGAAAAAAAAATTATAAAATATGAATATAAAAAACTGTTGAACCTTCTGAGATCTTTTCACCTGAACCTACACACAAAGCTTCTAACAGTTACACATAATCTACAAAGAAATGTAATACATCACAATACTAAAATAATGTTACTTTGAAAAGCTTTGTCAAATTAATGTATAACTTTTTTATTGCAGGAATAGCAACTCAAGTTTAAAAGCACTTGAAATCCGTGGCTTCTGTGAAGTTTCTTGTTTTTGCTCATCTTTGGTTTATTTAGCAGCATATATTTTATAGTTCTCCAAAAATGATTTCTGGACTATTCATGCATTTAAAGTAAATTATCTCTGTATAAAAAATTGAGAAATACTGCTTTGTTCTAAATGCATTCTAAATATAAATATATATGAGGTGAGATATTTGGATATTTGGCCCAGTTGTGCAAGAACATTTATATTATATATAATTTGCAGGATTGTAGGCAAGTAAATTCTGGGTGTAAGCATCCTTCAATCAACTTCCAAGAAACATGCCAAGTAAGGAAGCTAGTGATATTGAGCGTGCCTTGAGGCTTCTAGTGATTTTTCTTTGAACTTGAAACAGTCAAGCTAGCAAAACATATTTACGAAAAAAAATCAGCTGTCTGTGTACTACCTCCCATAGCTCCGAAGAATACTGAGTAGCCATAGAAGGGAATGATACAAGGGCAGAAGATTAGCAGAGAAATTGTGTGAGGTAACAGATAAGAGTGATTTTCAGAATGAGGTGTCCTACCTTATCTACACTCCCATGCACCGAAAGCCAGATTATGCCATTAGAGCCTGTAATGACTTTTGCCAGTAAAAAAAAATGGGACAAATGACCTAACAAGATTACTAGTGTTACTAGAGAGATCTGTGTCTCTACTTTGTAAACCCTTTGTAATGATGTCCCGCAGGGATTACTCAGTTCCCTCATCAACATTACATTCTGGTTCTAATTCTATTTATTTTGGCTATTCACATTTATGAGGATACAGCTACACCTATGACTCCCCAACTCTTACTCTGATGGCTGCCTGTCATCACGCAGAAGACGTCCAGATGACACCACCACGGGAAGTCGACGTGGACAAGCATCCTTGTCGAGCACCTTCCACACCTGAGTATAAATCATTTTGAAGAAAATCTTCTGAGAAGAGAATTGTAAAATTGAACAATTTCCACTGCAATGTATGGAGAGCCAAAGCTTAAAAAACTGAGAAGGTAGCTTATATTGCACTTGGGTTGGCAATCTACATTAAGAGAAAATATTCTAAATTCTGCGTACTGCATGGGCAGCACATTATCTTATTGTAAGAGGAATTCTCTCTATGCTCCTTATTCAGGCTACACTAGGCCTGGAAAAGATGGTTATTATGTGACACTCATAACAACCGGTAAATCAGCAATGCTTTTGCTGACAGTAGCAAATTGCAGTGCTAATGGTCGACAATCTAGAAAGTAGACCTGGAAGCATTGGTGCCATCAATTTAATAGCATTGATGGGGAAAAAACATTGATCTTATAGCCTTTTTAAGGTAGCAATGTCAAAGTCAAGTAATTAATTTAGAGGTGAAAAAGCATATAATCCCATTCTCATTATTTATTATATTGTATAGAAATCAATCTGTATTTTTGTATATTTAAAGAATCTCATTATGGACTAAAGTCACAAACGGACAGCTACTGAGGGCTTTATTATTGAATTGTTATTTTTTAACGATAACTTGGCAAGATGATTATATTCCTTTAAATGAATCTGCTCCGCCTGGTTATGCTCATGAACATAAACCTAGACTGAAATCACAAGGTGGTTGTTTGCCGTTATCTTTGAATGCAAACTGAGTATCACAGAGAGGTTAGGGTACAAATTCAACATGCTTGAATTCATGGTTTTTAACATAGTAAAGTGACATGCAGTCCTCCTACAAATGTCACTATGTTTGTTATTTATAGGGCTGGTGGCCTCCACAGTGCCTTCATAAGGGAAGTCACAGATCTCTTAGCTAAGCCCGCTAAGCAGGGACAGTACACAAAGAAACACCAACAGGGTGGCCATAATGGGGAACATGGGGGCAGCTCTATGCAGGTACTGATCCTGAACATTAAGGATGATAGCCTCAAAGCACAGGGTAGCAGCCTATTATCAAGTCTTTATGTAAAATGTGTATTAGTTCTTTTACAATGTTAGAATGTTTTTTTTTTTTAATCCGTGGTTCAGCTTAAGATCTTTGTCATGTTCAGGGTAGCTATTAGTGGATGAAAAAAAGGATTATTTTGCCGCCTTACATTAAAAGCAATGTCTTATTAAATATAAAGGTTATTATAATTCCCCTTTTATATTACTTAGTATGAAAACAGTTAGTATAAAATCCAATAAATGTCTGTTACTTCGAATCACTTCCATTGAGACATTTCCTGTCTTGTCCACATGCCCCTTTCATCTTCCTGTCACATTTATAGAATCGCGTACACATGTATTCTTATGCACAGTTGTACATTTTTAAGTACCCTGTGTAGATACATTAGATGAGAATGGGCATAGAGCCGGATGATATGGAGAATTCCATTTAGTGTCTCAAGGTGCATTATAACCAGGGGTTGATATAAGTTAAATGAAGTATGCAGTCGCCGTATAAATCGTAAAATGCGTGGCTAAAATGTTTCTTGTTATAACAGTGCAAATGCACATAGGCGTATGAACGCATTTGTGCTGTTATGATGAAATTACTGAGTATTATAAACTTTACTTAATACACTGTAATGTCTTGTCATAGCTACGTAAATAAGTACGCATTTCTTGTTCGTAGCAATTCTTGCTATAACAGTGCAAATGCATACGTATTTACGCAGCTATGACAATAAATTACAGTGTGATTAGTAAAGTTTATAATGCTCGGTAATTTCATCATAACAGCACAAATGCGTTTATACACCAAAGTTATACTTGCATATAACTTATGACAACCCCTGATTATCGATATGGGTGGAACGCCACATAAAAGTAAAAGAAAATTAAACTATTTTGGCAGAAAAAAGCATTAAAGCCAGGCAGGGAATTTGGGTACCTATATGAGCGGTATTGCAGTACAATTTCTCTGTGGATTTAAACCATAAATCAAGTTAGTTCGTAACTATATTGACGCAGTGTGTATTATTACTCTACTGGCTGTTACCCTACATTTGAACATATTCATCCTCTTGCGGCTTGTCACATGAAAAATGTGTCCCTCTGAGACTGTTTTGAGATTTGTTTTTTTTGAGTGAATTGCACCAATAAAGAGTTCTTTCTCTCTCTGTATTTCCATCCATTCTCTGTACCCTCTTGTCTTGCAGAGACGTGGGGGGTCTGGAGCCTAATCTGGAAACTACAGGAGGGGGCATGACCCAGGAGGGGGCGCCAACCCACCTCAGGGTAGATTCACACACCATGCTCACACACATTCACACTTATGGGCAATTTCTCACCTTAACATGTTTTTGGACTGTGGGGGGAAACCGGAGTACCTGGAAGAAATCCCAAGACAACATGGGGTGAACATGCAAACTCCAGACTCAGACCTAGGGCAGAGATATACACACACACACACATATATATATATATATATATATATATATATATTTGCCCCAGCTAGATGCTTGGTTACATTATGCAACAACCAATACTGAATACAGCAAATTTAAATGTGCCATCGGGTTTACACACAAGATGACACTGATTACTCCAGGGACTACTGCTTGGTTTTTCCAAATGGTTATCAAGTAAATACAAATACTCTCATAAGAGACTGTTTTATGACATTCAACCTATTTGCATGTTGCTTAATGGGACTAGCTGGATTGACATTAAGGTCATGCATTCAAATATTAGTCTATGTACTGTAGGGGTATCACCAAAGATGGTTGAGAAGTTGTAAGGTAAAGTGGTGATGTGCTAGTGAGCTTCAGTTAAGTGGCTTAAGAAGGAGGACAAATTTGTTAAAATATGAGAAATTCAGTAACCTATCACACTGCTGAGGTGCACTTCGTAAGATCAAGTCATCCACATCTAGATCACAGACCTTAAGATCTATTGCATCCACCGGAACAGCGGTCGCGACTGAGGTCCGCCTGGGAGAATCACTGAGCTCCCATTCATGATAAGTTTTCAGCAAATTTACAAGGCAGCACCAAGAACGTCGCTTCCTGCCAGTGTAATAACTACATAATCTGTATCACTGACTTTCTTTGCAGCTTCATAGGGGCCTGAAAACTGAGCCGACAAGGCTGTCCCAGGAACTGACAACAAAACTAAAACCTTCTCTCTAGGGTGGAAAGTGCGCTGAACCGCCATTACATCGCGATAACAGATCATCTTCTGTTGTGAAGCTAACATGGTTTCTTTTGCTAACTTATTTGCTTCATGCAGACGTTTGCAAACAGAACTGATGTAGTCCAGTACATTGGACTAGGACGGAGACTCTGGTGACAAAAGCGCTTCTTTCGAAACCTTCAAAAGGTCCTCGGACACTGTGCCCAAAAACTAGTTCAGCAAGGCTGTACCTTAGCGATTCATGGACTCTCAAATAAAACAAAAGGAACACACTCATCGCTGTGTTTTTTTGTGGTTTGAACAGTATTTGCATAGTATTGCTTTTAAGGTTGGATGAAACCGCTCCAACATGCTTTGGAACTTGACACCTGGTGCTAGATATTCAAAGCCGTTTTTTTTTTTTTATCTTTCTGACATGAAATTGGTACCCTGTTCACTTTGACCAACCCGGTTGAAAAGAATTTATTCAGTACATTCACGACTACAGAACCAGTAATCTTATGGAGGGGGATGGCCTCTGAGAATAAAGTGGCTATGCATGTAATTGTCAATAAAAATTCGCAACCCATTCTAGTCTTTGGTAAGGGACCAACGTAATCTATAATCAGATGCTCAAAGGGCTTACCAATAACAGGGGTAGGATGAATAGGAGCAGGGTACATAACCTGATTAGGTTTTCCAGCAACTTGACACGTATGACAAATATGGCTGATTGGGTAAGGTCTGTCCAGCTGTGGTCACAGCCAGCGTAGCCAGCATCAGCACTTGGGACTGAACCCAACAATGGCATATTGATTGGATAATAACTGTCCAGCTGTGGTCACCGCTAATTTAGCGCAGAACCAGCACGGGCCAGACCCGACACTGCACCCAACAATGGCGTGTTTAGTGGGTGAGGCTTATCCAGCTGTAGTTACCACCAACAGCACTAGTACTAGCTGTACCTAAGCTCAAGTTCAAGGCATCTCACAGAAGGCTTTCAGCACAGGAAGTTACAACCAGTTCACGATCAAAACATAATGAAAAGGCAATTTTTGATGCATCAAACGTAAGATTGCCTGAGTGCAAAGCAGCGTACATAGATAGAGGCTTCTGCTTGAAAAGGAATGAGTACAGTGTATGATCAAAACAAAGTTCCGATGTATATAACCCACACTAATCAGCTGAGATTAGCGTGTCCCCCTGTACTCACAACACAAGCAAGTCCAGAAATTTACAAGCACTGAGGAATTACCACACAAAATCCCTATTGTCTATTTTTTAATCTCCCATAGTCATCACTGCACCAGTGAGCAGAAGCTCCCAATTTCCTGTTGCCCTACGTTATACAGTAATGACCAGTAGTCCCATTCACCTGGGGCAGTTACTCAATACATGCCACTGGCATTCTCTAGCTGGCCACTCGTTCCTGTCCAATCAGTGCATACATTACATTACAATCATTACTACAGAACAAACTTAAACACCCTTGTGATGAAACTACTATCAAAAGTCAAATCAATTCGATATCATTTGGAGGGCTGAATCAATTACAGAGTTAGAAAATAATGAAAATAAAAAAAAGAAAAACATTAATGTCAAAATACTGCACAAAATGCAGCAGTAAAAATTTTTACTAGAACTAATAAGTATTACATTTACAATGCCTGCCTCAGGCTGCATATATTGTACTTTATAGAACAATACACTATTTAAGGTATACGTTAAAGTTATGGTTTAAGTTTAGAGAAAAAGCCATAAATTAATTTTATCCTTTACATATAAAAGTATTTATATAGTAAATGTTGTCTATAGACCAGCTTTGTAAAGTTGGTGCAGTTAAAGCTCAAGATCTCTAATAGTGAAAATAACAAAAAATATCATCAAGCCATGGAGACAGCTGTCATTTAAAGGTTTTCATCTGCATGACGAAATACTAATGCAGCATCAATAACCATCACAACGTTAGTCTGGGCCACATGGAAAAATACGAATTACATAACTTATGTGCACAGCCTACTCTGTTCAACTCTGTCAAAAGTAGTTGTGAAATAGTTGTAAAAATCTCATACTTCAGGAATTCTACAGCTAACTACTAGATATGCTCCCTGGAGAAATAGCAGAAAAAATCCACTATTTTTTGTATTACTGATGGTGATGGAAGCTCAACTAGAACGTGTCTGCGAAGTTCCAGATGGACTGTACTTAATTAGATTCTCTGCTTATGCCATGCTGATGAGTATGCACTTTCATCCACGTCTGCCCTGCAGTCTTTCCCTCACACCTCCATGCTAAATTTATATACACATTGTTCTGTGTGAAATATCAATAAGCTGAGCCGTCTCAGTCAATGAAGCTCCTACCATGCATGCACCAACACTGGCATCTGTTTTTACCATGGTAGCCAAAATAACTGGGATCTCTAACCATTGGGTTTTGTAACTGTGTAGATCTTGCAAAAATACAGTTACAAATGACAGCCATCAAATAAAGAAAATATAGTGAAAGACGGAGATGGGAACAAGTGACCCCTTGACAAGGCTGGGTCAAGTCTCGAGTCAAAACTTTGCAAGTGCGAGCCAAGACTCAAGTCATGTGCCGTCAAGTCCAAGTCTTTCCATCATCTTTTCTGTCAAGTTACAAGTCATCAAATTTGTGACTCGAGTCCAAGTCGAGTTCTGAGTCATGTAACTTGAATCCCTATGTCACTGTTTTCTTTTTACCTTTAGTGATTAAAAACTACTGCAACAAAAACCCACCAATGTATGTTGTAGGTTAAGTCCTTCATAGGCGGAGATAAGTTAAAAAGAGAGGCCAGTTGTCTTCACTCGGTTATTACATCTGTATATATGCAGGGTGCATCTTTCCAACAGACTCAGGGTACCTTGTATTCAGCCAAACAAAAATGCAGACAGCAGAGAATTAATATACACTGAAATTATAAAATGACCGCATCCCGAGGGGTCCAGTCACAGGGTCCAGGTCAGCTCCAAGTCTCGAGTTGTTTGTCAAGTCCAAGACCTTCCCATCAGTTTTTCCAGGTCAAGTCGCAAATTTGTGACTTGAGTCTGAGTTCGAGTTGCGACTGAGTCCCCACCGCTGGTAAAAGAAAATATAAATTGCTGCCTTGCAGGGAAGATGAATGTTCGCACATTTACCATCTCGAATGCAAATGAATTTTAATTCCATGTTATGAAACATATGCAAATTCCACTTAAAGAAATCGCTACACATGAAGAACTTGATTATTTTAAATGTAGGTTAAATCCATGTCAATAACAATAAATAGGTCGTCTTCTCAGGTGCAAGTTCTGACATCTCGGGTAGCAATATGTGAAACACGTTGCTAACAGAACAAATACCCCAACCACACCCCCCACGCACGTACATGCACGTATTCATATTTTTGTGGGGACCATCCGTTCATTACCGCAGGCATAGCGCTAATCCCAGCAATGGTAAGCATAACCCATACTCAGCCCTAACTTTAACCACAAGTAACCAAAAAAATAAGAATAAAAATACAAAACATTTGGCATTTTTAGTTTTTTGATTGCAGTTTCAGATTTTTATAAAATTGAGTTCCCCCTTGTGAGAATCAAAAAAAAAATAAAATCTGGTCCCCACAACACACACACACACACACACGTACGCATTCCTGACTTAATGAGGACCATCCATTAATTTCTATGGGAAAAACCCTAATCCAAATCATGACACCCTTAACCCCTACCCAGCCCCAACCTTAACCATAAGTAACCAAACAAAATACAAGATTTTTGACATTTTTTTATTCAATTGACAAATTTACATAAAATGAAGTTTTATGTAATGAGTTGATGTAGTGAGGATCAAAATAATGATCTCACTAGTCACTATTTTGATTATTTGCTATACTTGTGAAGTCCACTGGTCCTCACAAGCATAGCAAAACCTGTGCATACGGACTTACTAAGCAGTCATTGAAAGCTCAGCCTAACTTACCATGTTTTTTTTGTAA
>JAODKM010000037.1:4842389-4877355 GCA_026780845.1 Petrocephalus sullivani | reverse complement strand
CAACTTCAGGGGGATCCCACAAACTCTCAAGTTGTCCCACAGGGCAACTTGAGGCAAGTCAAATGCTTTACTAAAATTGACAAAGGCTGCGAAGAAACTCTCCAGAAATTCATGTTTGTGCTTGATGAGAACCTTCAGTGCCATACGCGGTCAATGGAGGATGTCTTAGGTGTACACCCAGACGTCTCCGGTCACAGGCGAATAAGTGATCGTAGATTCTATTGAGGTTGACCCTAGAAAGGACCTTACCTGGCACTGATAGCAGTGTTATATCCCTGTAGCTGCTGCTATCTTTCCAGATAGGGACAACAAGTCCCATTTTCCAGTCTGTTGGGATGACACCCATCTCCTAAGTGGGGCAGGCAGGTGGGGTAGTGGTTAGGGGCACAACTACATAATTGAAAGAGTGCCAGTTTGAGTCCCCGACCCACAAGTACTGCTGAGGTACCCTGAGTAAGTTACTGTCCCCAAGCACTGCTCCCCGGGTGTACACGTAGCTGCCCCCTGCTGTGTCACAATGTCACATGGGTTAAAAGCAGAGGACACATTTCATTGTTGCATGCTGTGGTGTGTCAGCAATGACGATTAATCACCTTCATGTCACCAAATGGAAGCAGAGATTGCTTACAGTTGCTGGAGGACAGCCTTACCACCAGCCTGGAGAAGTTCACCCCAGATACCACAGATCTCTGCAGCCTTCCCTACCCTCAGCTGGCTTACCACCTGTACAGTCTCAGTGATGTTAGGTGGCTCACAGCTAATCAGAGGTACAGCTCTGAGAACTGTGGACCCAGATATCATCTGTAAGGACCGTTCCATCACCCGACCTAACTATGACTCTCCGAAGAACAGATTCAGATGTGTGTAATGCTTCAGTTCCTCTGTAAGCATGACCTAGATGGTGTTACTCAGAATCTTCCAGCAATTCTCCTTATCTGCCCTCAGGGCCCTTGCAGCCATCCTTTTCAGTTCCCGATACAGTCCGGAGTTGCGATAAAGCCATGCGCTGTGACCACTCTCGATAATATCCAGCGTGCCCTGCAAGATGAAGCACCTCCTTCTGGGAGGTCCAGAATTCCAAAGCACTCTATGGACAAAAAAAAGTCCTTGAAATAGCCTGAGACCACTCTTGACCTCAGCCCAGAGCCTCTCCACATGTTGGTTATGAACACTAGGTCCAACCATAAAACTTCCCATCTAACCCACGGTTTGCAATCATAAATTGTGCAATGTCCATATTTTCACTTCTTGCATCTCCCCAAACTCGGCTGGGAAGTCCAAACTGTGCAACAACATCTTTGAACGGTTCAAGAGCTATTGATGCAGCATTTAAGGTATGTGATGTATCTGCTAAGCCCATCATCACAGTCATGAAGCGCAAAGCCCCAGACTTTTAATTTATGTTCGTCATCGATGAGTTTTGTAAAAGTTATCATTAGGCGAGTCCAAAAGACCAGAGGAGTACTACTTACAAAAGGAGTCCAAACATTATACATTTTTTCACTTTTTGACTACCCCATGTTCCAAAAACATATTTTTTTGTAGTATGAGATTAGTCAGATTATACTAACATGTTCTCGGAAGAATGTTGTACGGCTTTGATAAACTTCTTCAAGAAGAGATAGATCTCTCAACCTTACAGGTGTAGTGGGGAATGACTTTACTAGAACAAATACTAAAATATGATGTCCTCGTTGACAACCTACATACACAAAAACTCAAAACAGGTATTGAGTGTACATACCACAGTTGATTGAAAAGATAAACATTGTAGACTCCTTCTGATCACCAGCCTCCTCCCCCAGGGCCCCAAATAAGATCCACTGGTGATTAAGACACAGGACGAACAGGACTTTCCTGAGGGGGCGTGGTTATCATGACACAGAGTGTCTATATAAAATGAGTGCAATCAAAAGGACTTCCCCCATGCATCAGTGCAATCAAAAGGACTTCCCCCATGCATCAATGCAATCAAAAGGACTTCCCCCATGCACCAACACAATCAAAAGGACTTCCCCCATGCACCAACACAATCAAAAGGACTTCCCCATGCATCAATGCAATCAAAAGGACTTCCCCATGCATCAATGCAATCAAAAGGTCTTCCCCTTGAATCAGTGTAATCAAAAGGACTTCCCCCATGCACCAATGATAGAAAGCAAGCAGAGTGCAAAGCATGCAACAACCTTCGAAGCGAGCACAGATTAGACTTATACATACAACTCATGCGACTACCTCAGCATACCTACCCCTCATCATTAAGTCAACCTTCCTTACCTAGATCCCCACAAAATGAATCTTTGCAAACACTGTAAAAAAAAACTGCAAAAAAAGCAATGCTCCTGTGAAAAAAGCAAGCTACAAGCTTGAAGAAAAAGCTTATTGGTACAGTTTACACAAGCAGGGAGTGCAGGAATCTCACAGGAGACAGGATACAAAAGCAAATGTATAATGAAATAAGGCCAAAACAAGCAAGCAAGCACAGCCCAGACCAGTGAACGGAATTTAAACACACAAAAACGGTCATAGTCGTTCATTGAGCGCTCGAGCTGGAATCGGCAATGCAGCAATCAGAGAAGCACTGGGGCTGAACACAGAAAACCAAACATCAGAGGAAGGAGAGACACTAACCGAAATAGGGGACTACTCAGGTGGAATATACGGAGACTGACTAAGAATGAAGAAATGCAGAAACACACTGGGTGAGAGTGAAAGACCACGCAGAATGATAGGTAGGCTGGCCAATGTCAGGGAGGACAGTTTGAGTTACGACAGGATTTGTAAACTACAATTTCAAGGACTGGGATTTCACGTAAGCACTGAGTGATTGCTTCGTGCTGATTGGTCGTTTTCCTATCAGCATGCAAGTGTCACTAATGATACTGTGAAACTTCTAGATAAAACCAAACAATCAAAGCACGTCAAGAAGAACTGAACTATTTAGCGAAGCACAGGAGCCTTAACCTCAAAGCGTCCACCCTGACATAGATTATCTGGTCACACTATTCGCATGGAGAATACTCAAAATGCCGCACAATGAGCTACTGGATGAGAAGGGTATTGAAAGGATTGCAGGGAGAAACAAGTTACAGGTGTCTTCAACAATCCAGACAAGATGATCAGCAAAAGATAACTGGTTTCTCCAAAGATCCGAAAAGTATAATTGTCTCCCAATGGCTCAGTATTGCACGTGTAGTCATCAAAATGGATTAGGTTGCTCTTCCCTTTAATATAATTACTGTTGCATATACATATCAACATGCTGGTTGTGCAAATCTTAACATGCAAAATACTCTAAGTAATAGTCAGAAACTGCCAGACATATGTAAATTGATGTTCATTCCTCACTTTTATGTAGTGACCAATCACACATCAAACACAAAAGCTCATAAACCGCCTGGTCATGCAGGAGGACAAGGCAGTAGAATATTGAGGGTTTGTTAAGGAATAGCGGTTGTCATAGAGAAGAAGACTGAGACAAAGAAACAACAGAACAAACACAGGCCACAATCGTAGATGATGTAACCAACCATGGCCTGGAGACTGGTCACAGGTCTCAGTAATACCGATACTCAGGAGGGAAAACACGAGCGTACGATACAATATCGCTTCATGATATTCCAGTGAACTCAGAAAGTTCATGTTTAATACATTGACGTTCCGTTTCACAAATTGCACCTTTCTTTCTGCATTTACCGTATGATTGAAAGAACAGAACGAGAAGAGGAAAGAAACCTGCGATAAAGGCGATAGCTAGCAATGCCGTCGGGCTTACAGAGGTGCAGGCGTCTGACAAAACATCAACTCTGTCAGCCTCTCCACAAGAAATAGGAAGCGAATCTACAAGGAATATTTTGAAATGAATAGTGACGACTGAGGAGGTAAATAATCAGTCTGTCCTGGTAAGGCTGGTCCCTGGCACACACAGTACTTATTTATTTGGATGAAGCAGGTCTCAACCTGCACAGTCCGATGTGGCCTAAACCTCACAGGTTACCAGGATCAGCACAGGAGCGACATGTGGGCTGCCTTTTTGAGCAATGGTGTGATTGCCCAGATCCCCATCAACTGGGTTACAGCAGGGATCGCATTACTCATAATGAGATTGGCTTGGTTAGGAATTACTTGCAAAATTATGCAGTACTTGAGTAATGTGAACTTTCATCATCTGAAGGTAGTTAGGGAATAATTCCTCACCCATCCACAACTGTGGATAGAGTTACGTCCAATCAATTGCTCGTTCCTCAGTGTAACTGAGAAATTATTTTCAGTGTAGGTACATGATCAGTGAGGTGCGTGGTCATCAACCTACCATCAGTTCCTATCATCATGTGCTCCATGCCATGGATGCCATGTGTGAAGATACCAAAACAGAAGCCTGTAGAGGACGGTTATGTCATTCTAACAATATTTTCCCAGCTGGAATAATGTTAGATGTGAGGTAGATGTAATTCTGTTTCCAGACACAACGGAGTGAATGGATGATGAGACTGGTGGAGGAGGATTAGATTATACATTCTCACATTGTGATTCCGATTGAGGGTCATAGTCTCAAAGTAATTCTCGGGGACCCTAGACATTTCTAACCACATGTACTCTTCACTGGACATACAACAAATGGGATTTTATATAAAACACATATTAAGAGATATATTTGCATATTATGATAGTGTGGCTCTTTATAAAGATAACACAGATTTCTTAAATATTGTATACACATTCTGACTACATTATTAGCATTTTTACATCATGATACCATAATATGAATACATATTCTGTTTTAAATGCTTCCCATGCCATTAACCATATTTATGTGTACTGATCAAACAATATTTAATATAATATAATATAAGTCTTGGGATTAATATAGAAAAAAACAGGAATGTATGGATCTAGGCATATATAAAACTTGGGCTAATACTTCAAACCGGACTATGATCACAAGCAATGTGAAATAAGTGTATTCCAAGATATATATCTGAAATAAAAATATCTGATATATAATTACAAATGTACAAATTAAATCCCATTAATTAAGCATTGTGACTTGTAAGCACTGTGACCGGTTGTCTAAGGCTTTGCACAGAATTTAAAAAAGGTCCAAAAACAATTAATATAGACTGATTGACATAAAATTAATTATGACATAAAAACTAAAGTGCATGCCCCATTATGCAAAAGGCACATAAGCCAAGTGTAATTAAATGTCTCATTAGACTTTTAATTAGGAGGTGGCAAGAGGAAAATACGTATTATTTTTCAGATATATTTTCAGATTAATACACAATAATACATTTCCACAAGGAAATTAATTCAATGGAAATAAATGCTTATTAATTGCATCTTGCACATCAGTCCAATTCAATCTTATTTGTATAGTGTATTTTCATAACATTACATTGTGCATTACATTGTCCCTACCCAAAGCCTGTGGTATGGAAGGGGCTGGGTTATAAACAAGAAGTGTCTCTTCATGAGTAATGCAATTACTTTACCTGGTATTTTTAGGAAATTTTAAATAATCAAAAGAAAAACTTTAAAACTTTAACAAATGTAAAGGAAGACCAAAGAATGTTTAACTTTGTAGTTAATTGTGTAAGGCATACCAGAGATGCAAACAGGCTTACACATTTTCTTGATTTATGCCAGTGAATGAGGGGTAAGGTAAAGTTCATGTCATTGGTTGTTATATGATATGAGAAAATATCCGTATTTTCACATGAATCACAAAATTAATCTTTTTCAATTTATTTGACACTGCAACAATGCCAGATCACTTCAATATATGTGAAACATATATCTGGCAGTTTGAAATATGAAATTTGATTAAACTGATAATAAAAATATAATCCATTTTTATTACCAAGGTCTCCTCAGTGCCCTGCTGGGCTAATCAGGGCCAGTTGTATTTTACAATTGCATTTCTTCAATAGCTGAATTTTGGATGAATGCAGTGGGAAAAGCTGTGTATAAATGCATGTTGATGTGGGTGATTAAATGTATTGTTTGGAGAACAACTGTCATTCAAGTATTGTGCTTAAGCAATTGATAAAAAAAGTGTAATTATAAAAAGTCTAATTTTCAGTATATCTGACTGATTCAGCTTAGAGACTCATTTGGGCTGATTGACTCAGCTCTGAGGTCGCATTGCATATGATTATATCATGTAGACCAGGGGTGGCCAGTCATATCCAGAAAGGGCCAAATGTATGCAGGTTTTTGCTGCAGCTCCCAAATTGCTAATTAGAGAACTGATTGGCTGAAGAGTCCTCACACCTGGGTTTGAACAACTGACCTAAAGGTTATCCTAAAAACTTGCATAGACACTGACCCTTTGCAGGTAAGATTGCCCACCCACGTGTAGGTCCTTAATTGGCGTTAAAATGTTTTACATGAAAAGTCTTTTTCAGATTTTTTAGTTCAAAAGTCTTAAAATTGTTAAGACTTTCTGACACTGTGGTTTAAAATCTCAAAATAATTGGTAACATCTATTTTTTTTGTTTTTTTTGTGCAATGCCTCTTGATTAACGCATAATACAGATCATCCGTCCATTTTCTGCCACTTATCTGGGGTCGGGTCGCGGGGGCAGCTGTCCTATGAGAAGTGCTTCCACACACCTGATGCTTTCAGTTCATTTCCCTCACACTCTACGCACTGTCGTCCTTCCACTGTATAGTCGCATAATCGAGAAGAGAAATTGTAATCAATGCTTTTAAGTAACTGAGTAATTGAGTGATTGTAATGGCTCAATAATAATAATAATAATAAGGATAATGTTGCTGCTGCTCCTGTGGACACAATTTTGCTTTTGTGCTTTTATTTCCAATAAACATTGTGCAAACGTTGTTACTGATGATGATTGGAAAATGTAAAAGTTAATGGTGTGCAAACTGAGATAGTCCTTCATTCTTCATGTGTAAATACTTTGGTGAGCCAGCCAGGAGGAATATGACAGCAGAGATCACGTTTAATCAGGGAGATGGCAATGCGTGACATCTTGCGAGAGGAATATCTCAGGAAGCAGATCCAGCAGCTATAGAAATCCACCTGGAGTTCATTAATATGGTTAAACAACAGCAGCTCAGACGTATGACGTAAATGTGAAGGGGCTGGTGATTATTTTATAGATTCCCCATGGTCATAGAAAAACAGGAAGCCGCAAAATGATACTTACAAAGTCCGGATTTTCCACAGCTTATTTATTCCTAGCAATATCAAATCAGGAGACTCTCAGCAGAGAGTTTATAATCTGCGGATGGGGATGGAATGTGAAGTGATGCTCTTCTGAGAATGAGGTTATAGAAGTTAGTTTAGGATTTATCAATGAATGAGATGCTGATTGCAAATGTAAACTGTTAGATGGAGGCCGCCATGGATGTTCCCTGGGAAGGTGTGCTGAGGCCGCCGTGGATGTTCCCTGGGAAGGTATGCTGAGGACACAAGAATATAAAGAGATTGTTTTGCAGTTTGTCTTTTTTAGAGCTAAAATGGTGTTTTGGAATACAGCTGGCTGTATTTTGACATTCCTAATAAACCTCCCAACCCTCCTATCATTTGCCACCCCAACAGATGCAAACCTGTTAATAACAATAATAATACTAATAATAATTATTATTATTATTATTATTATTGCATTTATACAGCACTTTTCACAAATCCAAGGTCACCTTAGAAGGATAAAAAAGAATCAACGTCTAAGCCATTCAGGAAGAGCAACACCAAGGTCTTTAAGTCAAAGTCGGAAGTGGAGAGTGAAGCACAGTCAGAGAGGGACTGAGGAAGAGAATCCCAGTGTTTGGGGGCAGCGGCACAGAATGACCTGCCAGCCACAGTGAGAAGCCTGGTACTAGGGCCGATGAGTGAATTACAACTAGATGACTAGAGAGACAGTAAGGGGTCAGGAGGTCACTGAGGTAAGGGGGTGCAAGGCTCTGTAGTGATTTTAAGGTTTAATATGCGACTGAAGTGATAAGCAGGGTATCTGTAGAACTGAGAAGGGGGCTGATGCTGATGCTGAGCTAAGCGCTTGTTATGGGAAAGGACTCTCACAGCAGGTAGGCCAATGAACAGGGAATTAGAATAGTGAAGATGGGACTTGATGAAGGGTTTGTGCATCATTACTAGTGAGAAGCTGACAATGTTACTGAAGTGGTAAAATGCAATTTTGGTTTTTGGGTTTAAGTTTAGTGATGGATCTAGTATGGATCTAGTACATTTTCTGATAAAAGAAGCAGATGTAACGCAGACGGTGAAATCAGATGTTTTGGAAAATTAAGATTTAGGAAAGAGCACTGAACCTTCAGTTTTGTCAGTGTTTAACTGGAGAATGTTATTATGTAGCCACAGCTTTAAGCCAGAGATACTTGCTGTTAGTGTTGGGAGGGGATTCAAAGGAGGATTGAAAACTATATATATAGCAGAGATATATAGCAGAATATTATCAGCGCGTCAGTGAAAATGAAAGCCATAACAAGGAGTGAGCTGACCAAGGAGAAGGATGTAAATTAAAAAGATAAGCGGGCCAAGAACTGATCCCTGAGAGCCAATGACACCAATCTGAACCAGAGAGGTAGAGGACTTGTGTGCACCTAGAGTGAGTAAATGTGTTTGTGAGATATGATTTTAATCACAGAAGGGCTACGTTGGTACTACCAACAGAGGACAGGTGGGAGAAGAGAACCTCGTGATTTACAGTGTCAAATGCTGTCTAGGAGAAGGAGAATGCTAAGATCACCATCACCAGCGGACCTGTGGAGATCACTGACAGCTCGAAAAAGGACTGTCTCGGTACCGTGACGTTTATGGGAACCAGACCGAAAAAGGTACAGATCCATTGTAGTGGATACCTGGAAAGTTTCAGTTTTGCAGTGTTGCACAGGGATGGATCAGCCTAAAAATGGTGTTGAAATCCTTTATGGCACAAAGGGCTGTACTTGGACTTGTCTTAGAACCAGAAGCCCTCCGAGGCATCCCTAGATAGGGCGACTCCTTTCGAAAAGTGGCCACACTACTGCGTCCTCCAGTCCCCATGTCACATGCATTTATTTACTATATCAATATACGCCAATCTGACATAAACAAAGCCGCAAAACGTTAGTGGGCGAGACTACAGAAAATAAGGTGCTGAGCCTGTGACATGAAATATCCTTATAGTAATAGAATAAGCAGACACTCCAGCCTAAGCGTATAGCATGAAAATCAAATGCTTCTGCAGCTGAGACAATGAGGAATAAGTTAGCTGTTTCATGGAATGTGTCAGCACAACAAAGACATACAATTCAATCAGTTATAGAAGACAAGAAAAATACAGCCCTTCAAGCATAGTGAAGCAGAATATCACTATTACTGCCCACTGTCTGTTTATGTGCTAAGTGGAGAGTAGATTTTCACGTTTAGAACTGTCACTGAGACCTTCTGGATGAATATTTCTTGCCCTCAAAGCAAAGCATTGTTAGACAAGCTAAACACAGCTTATGGCCCAAATAACAGAAACCCTGCTATTTTGTCACATATGGGTTAAATGTATGGGACACATTTCGTTGTTGTGCATTGTGTGCTGTGGTGTGTCAACAATGACTATTAATCACCTTCATTTAACCATGATGGTGAGAGCAGTATGTTATTGGGATGGTTTTCAGCAGGAGCCAAATCCTGCAGGCACATGCTGAGAGAATCCTTCTAGATGATGGTATTCCCTGGCTGTGGGATACTTGTCGTTTGGGGAATGATTTGCTGCAGCAGACACTTTTCAGAATTTGCAGACAAATTTATGGGTGAAGATCTGCAATTGATCAAAACTTAATTAACCGTCAGGTTGTGCCAAATATCTTGTTTGCCAATGAAATTTGCATCTCTCCCTTGCATCATTGTATTCAGTGATTTTAACTTATTAAAAATGTTCTCTGCTACAGTTATGTTTGGCAGACTCTGTAGATTCTTAAGAAAAACATTCTTTCTAGTTTAATCAGGCTTTTGGTTACATTTTCATTGACGTAAACTGTATTATAATTAAAAATAAAACAATAACAAGAAAATGTATGTCTTAATGTCCATCCATCCATCTCATACCGCTGTTCCGGGTTGGGTCGTGGGGGCAGCAGCCTAAGCAGGGAAACCCAGACCTCCCTCTCCCCAGCCACTTTGTCCAGCTTCTCTGGGGGAGTCCCAAGGCATTCCCAGGCCAGCCGAGAGACATAGTCACCCCAGCGTGTCCTGGGTCTTCCCCGGGGCTTTCTCCCAGTGGGACATGCCCAGAACACCTCACCAGGAGGCATCTTGACCAGTTGCCCGAGCCACCTCATCTGGCTCTTCTCGATGTGGAGGAGCAGCGGCTCTACTCTGAGTCCCTCTGAGGCAAAGCTTCTCACCCTATCTCTAAGGGAGAACCCACCCACCCTGCAAAGGAAACTCATTTGGCGGCTTGTATTCGCAATCTCGTTCTTTCGGTCACTACCCACAGCTCATGACCACAGATGAGGGTAGGAAGATCGACTGGTAAATTGAAAGCTTTGCCTTTTGGCTCAGCTCCTTCTTCACACTGCTGATGCCGCACTGATCCACCTGTCAGTCTCCTGCTCCATCATTCCCTCACTCGTGAACAAGACCCCGAGATACTTAAACTCCTCTACTTGGGGAAGGACTCCCTCCCCAACGCGGAGTGAGCACGCCACCCTTTTCCGGCTGAAGACCATGGCCTTGCCTCGGATTTGGAGATGCTGATTCTCATCCCAGCCACTTCACACTCGGCTGAGAAATGCTCCAGTGAGAGCTGAAGGTCATGGTCCGATGAAGCCAACGGAACCACATCATCTGCAAAAAGCAGAGACCTAATCCTGAGGTCACTAAACTGGACACCCTCTATGCCCTGGCTGCAACTAGAAATTCTGTGCATAAAGGTTATGAACAGAATCGGTGACAAAGGGCAGTCCTGGTGGAGTCCAACCCCAGGACCCTACTAAGAGTACAGAGCTCGTCCACTGTTCCACGGCCAGGATGAAAACCACACTGCTCCTCCTGAACCCGAGGTTCAACAATCCAATGGACCCTTCTCTCCAGGATCCCGGAATAGACTTTGCCAGGGAGTCTGAGGAGTGTGGTCCCCCTATAGTTGGAACACACCCTCCGGTCCCCCTTCCTCAAGAGGGGGACCACCACCCCAATCTGCCAGTCCAGAGGCACCGCCCCCGATGTCCACGCGATGCTGCAGATGCGTGTCAGCCAGGACAGCCCTACAACATCCAGAGCCTTGAGGAACTCCGGGCGGATCTCATCCACCCCTGGGGCCCGGCCACTGAAGAGCTTTTTAACCACCTCAGCGACCTCTGCCCCAGAGATAGGGGAGTCCACGCCCAAGTCCCCAGACTCAGCCTCCTCATTGGAAGGCGTGTTGGTGGGATTGAGGAGATCTTCGAAGTATTCCTTCCACCGACCCAGAACGTCCCCGGCTGAGGTCAGCAGTGCCCCATCCCCACCATAAACAGTGTTGATGCTGCACCGCTTTCCCACCCTAAGACGCCGGATGGTGGACCAGAACCTCTTCGAAGCCATCCAGAAGTCGTTCTCCATACCCTCTCCAAACTCCTCCCACATCCGAGTTTTTGCCTCAGCGACCGCAGAAGCCGCGTTCTGTTCCCAGCATACCCTCACGATACGCTTGCGTCTGCCCGGCCTGACCGGCTTCCTCCTCCACCAGCGGAGCCAACCCACCACCAGGTGGTGATCAGTTGACAGCTCCGTCCTTCTCCTCACCCGAGTGTCCAATACATGCAGCCGCAAGTCCAACAACACGACCACAAATTCCATCACCGAACTGTGACCTAGGGTGTTCTAGTGCCAAGTGCACATATGGACACCCTTATGTTTGAACATGGTGGTCATTACGGACAATCCGTGACGAGCACAGAAGTCCAATAACAAAACACCGCTCGGGTTCAGATCGGGGGGGTGGGGGGGGGCTTCTTCCCAATTACGCCACTCCAGGTCTCACTGTCATTGCCCACGTGAGCATTTAAGTCCCCCAACAGAATAAGAGAGTCCCCAGCAGGCCTGGCTACTAGGCGCTCGCCATCGAGCCCCACCCCCAGGCCTGGCTCCACAGGGGGCCCCCGGTGACCCGCGTCCGGGCGAGGGAAAACATGAATCTCTGATTTTACTCATCATAAGGGGTCTAGTGAGCCGCACTTCGTCTGGTTTCTCACCCAGAATTTGTTAACCTTGGATGACCCTACCAGGGTCATAAAGCCCCGGGCAACTTAGCTCCTGGGATCAGTGGAACATGCAAACCCCTCCACCACGACAAGGTGTCGGCTCCAGGAGAGGGTGTCTTAATGTTTCTGGTTTATTCTTTTTCATTTTTATTTTCTTGTACAACACTTTGTGACTACGTGTCTATGAAACGCGCTTTATAAATAAACATTACTTACTTACTTAAAAATGTTCCCTAGTTAGGACGGCAGGTCAAACCACAATGTCATGGAGATAGCTTGAATTTAAAAAAGGACTTGACCTCTGGGCATAATTCATACAAACAATGTGACACTTGCCCTCTGGAGATCAGTGCACCTCCATATGAAAATGTAGCTACTCATGTTCAGACCCCATTTCCTGATACAACAATGAAAACAAGCATGCATTTAAAGGCTTTGATACAACTGACCCTTTGCACTGCCTGTTACAAAACAGATTCCAATGGCTTAGGCTTTTTCGCCCCAAGATATAACCATCCATCATATCAGAAAATGCCTCACAAGTTGTGTGTGATGGAAGAGTTTGTCAGAAAGAATGTCCTCCTCAATGCTCTGTCATTCAGTTATCTGACACAAACAAGTAACTAGGCTCGCCCAGAGACATCAGTAGTTTCATCTAGCTGCACTGGTTAACGCCTCTCACAAGGTCTGATATTCAGTGGCTAAGGGTGACATTTGAAAGGGCAAAATTGAGCAAGATTTTCTCCATACGTGATTTTACATATGTAAATGTATGTTTTTGGCAGGCGGAATCACCTATTTTGTGAGCCTTACCACATTTGTCAATGTGTCAAGACGTAGAGAGAACAAGAAATTTCCTGGACACAGATGTCGCTATGCTTCAGCTGTTCAAGACCATATAGCTTTAGTTTGAACAAGTCCAGGCATTTCTTTGCCTTGTATTCCAGTATTTAATATTTAGTCTCCCAGTATTGCTCATCATTTCCTACCACATCTGCACATACTGTAGCTCGGGACACGTTATTGCCCATATGCAGAATATACAGGAATTGGTTTTGATTTTGGGCAGGACAAGAACATTACAGTAACATTATACAGATGCGATGCAGCAACATTACACAAATATAATACAGCACTGGAGGCAAAAACAGAATATGCCATATAGATAAATGCAAAAAAAACAACAAGGTGCAGAAGATATTATCATTCAAATTACTGTAAAACAAAGACAAACTGCTATCAACAGTGCTACAACCAAAGTAATGCAATGCAGGATATCGCCAATGAAAACAAGTGCAGAAACAACATTCGTGTGCAAAAACCAACAGTAGAACTATAAGGAATATAGGTTACTGCATGTGCTGTGATTGGGTAAGAAAACTCACAGAGGAGGTGCGGGATTGGCCTAGAGGAGATTGTTGAGGAACCATATAGCTACAGGACGGAAGCTTCAGAAATGGGAGGTAATCTGAGCAGCAGTGGACTTGTTCTGCCTCTGTAACAATAGTCTGATAAAGAGGTGTGTGGGATCCTCGCTGATCTCGCCAGCTCACTTCTTCACCCTTGCTGTGAAGAAGTCTTTTATAGATAGTGTCTGACAGCCAATGATCCTGTCAGGAGAGGAGACCACCTGTTTCAGCCCTGTCTTGGAGAGGGAGGCGGTGGAGGGGGGAACCAGGGGGTAAGTGAGGTGGTTAATGCACACCTAGTGACGGCAGACCTACGTCAGTCATGCCATCTGGAAACCTTTGCACTTTGGGTGATTGTGTGGTAAGGGAGGAGAGGAGAAGGAAGGCAGCTGGATGTGCAGGGAATCAGACAGGTTCACACACAGTATTCCGACATGGATGCTGGGCTTGTTTAGGTGCCGAATGATACGGTAGAGGAACAGATCAACACAAATTGCAGTTGGTCAACAAGAACGAGGTTGGTGATGGCGGGTTGTTCCAGAATTAGAGGCTCGTCCCTTTTTCCCGACCTGTAGGAATGTTGCTTGCAGGTCCTACTGTTTTCCTTTTTTCCGCCTGTAAAACAACTTTGGGTTTGTAAAAGGCGCTATATAAATGCAAATAATGAGGATGATGATGATGATGATGATGATTATTATTGTCAGTAGTCATCTTTGGCAAGAATACTTCTTCAAAAAATGTCAGTATTTTCATCAAAACTATTCTATTGATCTTCTATGACCTGGGATTGGACTAGGATTAAAAATCAGCCCTGGACCTTAATGTTACAAAGGGGGTGGATGGTTCCCTTATGATTGATTTCAGTGCCTGACAAAATAATTTGCTTGAGATGGCAAAATGGGCCAAAAACAGGCAAAACGTGCGACTTCAAATCAATGCACAACATTGGGTGAGAAAAACGTAGCTGAGCGACCTATCGGGGAAATGCCCAGCATGCCAGACAGCCAGGGCATTCAACTTTGCTCAGACGTCCGTCGCCAGCTGATGGCCCTAGTCTAGGACATTTCCAGCTTCTGTTCAAAAGCAGGCACAGGTATGAAAATGTGCACGTGGAAGATGTAAGAACAATGAGGAATGAATACAGATTACAAAGGAAGGTCTGGAAAAGCTGATGCACACCGCTGTACATGCACCCAAAGGCCGCTTTACAATGGACTCACTAGTGACGGGGGCAGTCACTTGTACGTCTTTTTATTTTGAAAAATGCATGGAACTATAGATGCAACTTATGAAGCAGTTCAACACTTCACGCTTGGTGATGTTTCAGACAAGAAGCAGAGAGTGCCCCCCCCCACCCCCAGCTGAAGTTCAGTTAGTACCAGCATTAGAAAGTATGTATAATGTGGATTTTATGTTTTGATTGTATATAAAATGGGAAGGAGAAAATTTACAATTTACCACAGCTTCATCTGCAACAATTTAGCAATCACAAACTAACGCCCACCTTTGGAATCTGAAAAGCGTCCAGAAGATAGTATCACATGAAGCCGTGTGCACCCACTTCAGCCTGCAGTAGGTCATTGCTGGGAGCCCTGTTCATTCCTGGACAGTTAAAATCACTGTATAGCTATGCTTTCATATTAAAGTGGGAGTTCTGAATAGTTGTATTAAAATAATATCAGTAATAATACAATGTATTGTAATAATATCTGATAATTTCATGGCAGTTGAAGACTGATAACACTATTCAATGTCAGATTTTTTTTTTCGGAACTAAAAGATGTTTGTTGTTCTTATAAGAACCTTCACTGTGATGCAGGTAAGCAAAATGGCCTATCAGTCAACAGAGCTAAATTGCACAAAAATGGCTTCTATCTTTCTCTAATAGCATGTAGTGTTCAAGAGATGTTTTCTCCAGTTTGTTCCCGTACACTTCCAGCACCCCCAGAACAGCAAATGTGAGTTTAAGTATCAATTACACACTGCACACCTACACATAAAAACGAAGATCCCCCCTGAACAATGCACCCACAGACTGCAAGCAGGAATTATATCACAACCCATGAACACTCCATGTGCTTTGAGCTGCTTGCGTTTTAAGCCCTGTAACAGTAGCCTTGAGGCATATGGGTGATTTGCACTTATACAGCACATATGGGAGATTTGGGGAGGTGCTAATTGCTAAAATATGAAAACAATGCATAAAAGGGTCAACATGTAAAGAGGGGGGCAGCAAACTATCTGAATAAAAGCTAGTATAACAAAAACAGGCGGGTCATTCTGGGTATATTGAATTTTTTATTTTTGCAGTTACAATTCTCCTGAGGGACTACCTCTGTTCTAAAACATGAAAAAGCACCCATGAACACATTTGTTCCATAAACCTTATCTCCTGCCTGAACATATGCTTTATATTGTGTTCTTATTTTAATGTAAATTATGGTTACAATAAATAAATTAGTGAATATAAATGACTGGTAAAATGAATGGTCCTTATGGCAGCAGGAAAATGTCTGCTTTACAAGAACTGTGCAGAAAAAAAGCAAAAAATCTGGTCAGCCCAATTTCGCTAATGTTTCCAAATGTTGCCTTCTGTCCTCAACATTTGCTTACACACACTGAAACCCATTATTACACCAAGATGTACTCTGAAATGATGCTCGAAGAAATCTCAAATTCTCAGTCAAATATTCCACAATTCAATATGGTACACTGATCTTTCATTTGAGACGTGCAGCTCATTCCTGACTTCCAGCCAAACTGTGAAGACTGTCACATAGACATAAAAGACCTTTCAGTTTTGTTAAAATGAAAGATACACAAACTCTTTAAATGATGACATACCTGCTCACCCAGAGTCAACCCATCTGTTTGCAAGAATTTGGTTAGTCTGATACTATTTCTATGACTGTGATTTTATCTGCCTCAGAGTTGTCCTAAAGTTTGAAAAGTTCTGATTGATTAGCTGATGTTTAAAAGTGCATGGCTTCTCTAAAATCCCAGCTGGATCATTTTTCCTCAGGGTAATGATGTAGGCCCAGCATAATTAACTGCCTGCTATGTCCACTGCTATCGGCCCTTCTGAATCGGAGTTGTTCTGGCTATTTTTACTCTTAATTGTCACTTTCACCGCTGCTGGCAGGTTGTAATGCATCTCATCAAAATTCTGGAAGTAATTTAATGAAAAGTTCATTTGTGAATCTCTTGGAACTAAAACCTGCATATATGGGGAAATAATATCAGTACTGACGACTGCTGCAGAGTCCACACTCTTGGGAGCAGTTGGTGAACAGATATTTTTTCGCATCATGTGGTCATGTGGTTGGGCCAAAAATCTTGTAAACATATTTCCCTTAATACAGTTACTACTTTAGCACAGTCTAACTGTCTAAATGTTGTGTGCTATGTTGTGTTGTCAAGTACACAGGTAATATGATGCAGCACCAGAGACAGAAATTAAATGTCGCTTAAATGCCCCATCATCATATGGGTTTTGTGATATATTGTGTTTGTGATATGTTTTACAATACTGGAAGTGCTAAACCAAGTTGTGGTTTAGTCCACTCCCCTTCTCTACAATAACTGTCTAGCACCATTATGCTAAGCCCACTGGGATATTTGGCCTCCACTGGTTTTTCTTGAAGCCTCATTTCCTTGCAGATTGAGTCATTGCAGCCCTGCCGGCAGGTGAGGATGATTCTAAATACCTTCTGAGTTGCACTGTTTTCACCATGGTTGTAATTTCCATTCAGTATCTCAGTATTCTCAGTATCCTGAGCTGATGATGTGCTAATGCATAATATTTACATGTGACTGACATCCACTGACTCTCAAGCAGAATATCGAAGATGTTCAGTGCAGTAGCTCTGAATATACAATCCCATAACTGGCATTGCTGTATTGCGAAGTACTGTGGTATGTAGCACCTGCTACAGCACTTCCTCGACCTCTTTCCCTCTCGTTGTCTTGAGTGTTTGATTGCCATTGTCATGTTCTGATGGGAAGCCTGACCCAAAGGCAGGCTGCAGTGCTGGCAAAGCCCACGCAGGGGACTTTATTGAGGCACAGTACTGGATAACAGGCACAGACAGGTTATAATGGCAGAACTAGGGAGCACAGGACTGGGAAACACTGACAATACAGGGGCAACGAGAGGAGCCAACACCAGGGAGCAATCAGTGATCAGCAAGAGGGCAGGACGAGAGGAAAGTCTAGCTGGGCTCAGGTGTGGCTGATTTGGAGCCACGGTCAACGGAAACACAGGGGATCGAACACACCGAGCAGGGCTGGGCGTGACAGCATTATTCAGTGTTTAGTATCTTTCTGGGTTTTCTGCTTTTTGTACAACTTGCAAGCTATAATGCTGCTTAGACATATTATTATTATTATTTGAGCCCTAAAGCTATTACATATTATGTTACATGCAAATCTTAAAATTTATGTATTGCTGTAAGTGTGATAGAAAGTGATCCATGATTTTGAAATGCCTTGTATTTTGTATGATATGTGCTTTGAGGTTTAAAAGTAGTTAAACCTGATATCTTTGACCAAAAGTCATAGTGAAAGTAATATTTGAAGCACATTTCTCTGATTAGCTGCATAATCATGTTTAACTCAAACTGATCCTGAATGCATCTCAGTTCTAATGCATTTTAATCAACAGATACATAAAAAGATAATAAGAGAAATTTAAATGGACTGGAACTCAAACATGAAAAGCTGTGGATTCTCAAAAGATGCCTCTCCAGTGCTACTCATTGTCACATTGTTGACGATCATTGCAAACTTTCATATATAATGCCCCATATTCTGCTGGCTATGTCAGGATCCATTCTTGAGTTCTGCTTTGATTCCATTCCTTCCTTACTCTCACTGTCACTCGGCGAAGTGCCTCTTGGTGATTGCAAGACATCAAAAACCGGGGGAAGAAATCATGTCACAAACTAAGACAAATGAGGAAAAAACTCCTATAAATAAAAATGTACCATACATAAAAATTGAACCATATCTTGTATAGTGTTTATGAATTTCTGAAATATACTGAGCATGCATTTTAACATTGCTATGTCCTCATCAAACAGCAGTGACAGTCTGGCTATGCATAGCTATGTATGATGTATGATTTGTGATAAATGAGTATCACTTATAGTACCCAGACACGGAAGCACAAATATGACAGAAGTCACATTGAACTCTTTAATGAGGCTTTACATTTTACATTTACAGCATTTGGCAGATACGCTTAGCCAGAACGACTTACATAAGTGCTTAAAGACTCCATCACTCTTGCATGGCTCCATCAGATACCATCAGGCTTGCAAGGTGGGTTACACTGCTATGATTTACTTTTACTCCAGTAAAGTAGTACAGTAACTAGACATAGACATAGCAAAGAGTAAGACTCAAAATGTTGGCTACATACATATCCATCCAAAAAACGTGATCTAATTGGTCTGCTGAAGATGACTAGTAGAACAAGGTGATTAATCGTCATTGTTGATGCACCACAGCACGCAACAATGAAATGTGTCCTCTGCATTTAACCCATGTGACATTGTGACACAGCAGGGGGCAGCTACGTGAGCGCGTGGGGAGCAGTGCTTGGGGACGGTACCTTGCTCAGGCTACCTCAGCGGTACTTGCGGGTCGGGGACTTGAACCTTCTGATTACACAGTTGAAACTTCTGATTACACAGTTGAAACTTCTGATTACACAGTTGCATCCCTAACCACTACACCACCCGCCTGCCTCACTCGAACATTAGTTATTAAAACTTCACCACTAGGGGCTCCCATTATGCCATTGTAGAATCGCTTTACAGTATATTGTAGTCTAACCTACTTTTCTGTCATCTTCCTTTCAAGCTAGTTACCTACGAAACAAACTTAATTTACATTTTCGATAGGTTTCCTCCCATTAGGATTAATTGGCATTTCTAAATTATGACTCATGAATTAATTCAGGAAAACTGAACTTGCCTGTGAATCTTAACTTTATCCAGACTCAGAAATATTAATGCAAATTGGCTGAATGACAGAATCCAACTGGGTAGCTAGAATCTCTGACTGCTTGCATGCCTGTCTTTGCCCTCCTGAAAAAATACTTACCCTTTACAGCAAATCCCACTCCACCTTACTTAGCTGTGGCTTAAGATTTTGTTATAGAATAGGTGATCTCCCATTAATTTAGACTGTTCTGATTAGTTCCAGGCTATTCCTATGGATACTGTGACAACGCGGCTCTGGGACCAGAAAACACATGTCGACCCGGCCAGTGGACAGAGGGGTATGCACATAGACGGCACCCATCTGGTAGCAAACACTGGTTCAGCACCAGTGTTTTGGACGGTCAGCCAGCTAACAGATACTGAGCCCCACCCACAATGACCCCCGACTGGACGTGAAGGATCACAACATCAAATGGGATGTCCCGGGCACCTCAGCTCCCTTGTAAAGAGTTACAGCGACCAGGCTTGAAGGAGGACTTCAACCTACAGTGGTGGCCAAAATTATTAGAACACTTGGCATATTTAAAAGGTTTCAGTTGTTTTTGTTGAACTGGCAAACAAGTCAACATTTTCAGATCTGTCTGGTGTTCTAATAATTTTGGCCACCACTGTATAGCTTGGATGTAGTTTAGCAAGTCTAACTGAATATATATTTTCTTGTTTCTTAATTTTCACTATTTGTGGGAGTTTTGTCCCACCTTTTCTGTTTTCCTTTAGAGACGCCTGTGGCTGGCATGTTTTCCTTTCTCCTGGGATGTTTGTGAATAAATTCTGTTCAGTTCAGTTCCTATTTAGTTATATAGCGGTTTTTCACAATATTACATTGTACCAAAGTGTTTTACATTGCTCCTGTCCAGTGTGCTCAGAGAGCAAGCCGGAGATGACAGTGGCAAGGGAAAACTCCTTAGTGGAAAGAAACCTTGGGAGGAACCAGACTCAAAGCGGGAGACCAACTTTCTAGGGCCAGCAAAGTAAGTCCAAATGCAACCTATCTAGGCCTAAAGCTCATTGGCCTACTGTTGCTGAAGGTATTATCTCAACCCTGTGATATAATGTTTAACTGAATTCAATTGTTCCAGGTGTCATTGTCGTATAGGATTTACTTTTGCTCGAAAAATTAATACCAATGGACACTGTGTCACCAGTTTAGTTCACTGACTTCAGGGTGGTTACAGACCTGGTTATACCACTCAGCTGGAAGTTACTTGTGTTAGAAATCTCAGACGGTCAAGAATTAATCAAAACAATAATTTATTTACAAGTCAAACACAACATAAACTAATCTCAATGCAAACGAAATCAAGAGATAAAGCTAACCTACAGTACCAGTATCAAAGTCTGAACATGCCTACCCATTCAAATGTTCATTTGTACTCTCTACATTTTAGAATATTTATAGAGAAATCAAAACTTATACAGTAATATATGTACATAATCGAGGGAGAAGGAAGGTTTGTTTTATGGGCACAGAGTCTGTGAGAGTCGGCAGGTGGGCAATATTCTTCTCCTTGGGGGGTGAGCTGAGATGACCAAAAGGGATAGTGTTATTGCCTGGGCTTAGTCTCAACTTGATCATTTCCCCCTGCGGTGAAAAACTGGGCAGCCCCATTGGAGCCCAACAGAGTCATGTGAAGCCAGGAGCCTTACAATACATATCAACATCTTGTTCTTAAGTTATAATTAGGGCTATGCTACACTCACTCAATATACAGTGCTCACAAAGTCTTGGGACACTTACTTAATTCTATAAAAATGTTGCAAATGTATTGGTCTCATAACATAAACAAATCTGCACATTTGTTCTGCATAGACATTTTCTTTATATTAGGTGTCATTTTTTGACTGACTAATTCAGTTCTTCTGTTCTAGCCATTTTGCTATTGATTGCCATTATACTCAGTGGCTCCCAAAGGACACTAAACACAAATGTTTGGTGTTAAGAATTAAAAAAAAAAGCACCCAATGATGCTTGTCAAGGAACTTTTAACAGCATCTGAGCTATAATTTAGTTTCAATTCATGATTACTTGACATTCATATTTTACTTAAAACTTCCAGTTGTTTCTAATGTCATATATATGATTCTATATGACACCGTTTTTGGAATAAAATGAATAAAATGATAAAAATAAATAATAATTTTTTTTTATAAAACCCAATAAACTTGCAACATTTTTCCTGAATTATGCAAGTGTTTCAAGACTTTCCGTGAGCACTGTGCACACTACTTATGGATGTTCCACTGATGGTTAAATGTGGAGCAAATTAAAATGATTTTTTTCCCCTGTTGTCAGCCGGGGGGGGCTCTGACCTAGCAGTGGCTGCTGTAGCATTTAGATGATTTTTCTCCAGGTCCCCTTTTTCATGTAAGAAGTCACAGGAAAGGCCTATTAGCAAGAAACAACTTGGATTTTTTGTGCTATTTTATTAAGTGTATCAACTCTGAACTTTATCTGAAGTGAATTGCACAATTCATTTGGATCAGTGCCAACGGCTGGTGCCTGGTATAAGATGTAATACAGTAACTTGTTTTTAGGGTCATAGACTTCAATACAATTAGCTTGTCACCCTACAGCACAATAGGATATACAAGTTTTGTTGACAGCACCACCAGGAATATCTTCTCCAACATCATTCTAGTCAGTTATTCTGGATACCATCAGGCTTGCAAGATGGGTTACACTGCTATGATTTACTTTTACTCCAGTAAAGTAGTACAGTAACTAGACATAGCAAAGAGTAAGACTCAAAATGTTGGCTACATACACACATATCCATCAAAAAAACGTGATCTAAGTGGCCTGCTGAAGATGACTAGTAGAATAACATAGTAACACCTCACTCAAACATTAGTTATTAAAACTTCACCACTAGGGGCTCCCATTATGCCATTGTAGAATCGCTTTACAGTATATTATAATCTAACTTTTCTGTCATCTTCCTTTCAAGCTAGTTACCGACAAAACAAACTTAATTTTAATTTTCTATAGATTTCCTCCCATTAGGATTAATTGGCATTTCTAAATTATGACTTATGAATTAATTCAGGAAAACTGAACTTGCCTGTGAAGCTTAACTTTATCCAGACACCAACATCCCAGGAGAAAGGAAAACATGCCAGCCACAGGCGTCTCTAAAGGAAAACAGAAAAGGTATGTATTGTAAGGCTCCTGGCTTCACATGACTCTGTTGGGCTCCATTGGGGCTGCCCAGTTTTTCACCGCAAGGGGAAATTATCAAGTTGAGACTAAGCCCAGACAATAACACTATCCCGTTTCATCGCTTGGTGTCCTCACTGCCAAAATGTCCTTTAAGTGCTGTAAGAAAGAATGGCAGCATTACAAAGTGGCGACAGCTTTACCACCCAAATTTGTTTCCGGAATGTGTTGCAGGCCTTAAATGCAGGAATGGATTTATACTGACAAATGACACGAAGTTGACCAGACAAAACAATATCCTTTGGGTTCATACTGTCTGCAGTAAAATACAAGTCAAAGTAAATTTCAGAATCACTGCATTGTATTTTTTATTTTATTTTTTTTGCATCCCATCCCAACTTCTTTGATTTGGGGTTGTATGTATAAGAACGCAGTAAAGGTTCTTCCTTTAAGCCAGGGAATTTCCCTTGTCAGGGTAGCATTGAAATTTAGCATGTGCACATGATAGCACTAGACTAAGAGGCAGTTTTTCAGTTATAATCTGTGTGTTATTTGTGTTTTTGGAGGGACCTTCAGCCTCCATCCAAGCTGAATGTCATGCTAGACAGATGTTGTTTTCTCTTACCTCCTGTCTTGCCACAAATGAATAAACAGATAACACGCTATGGCATTCACTGACATTTATCAGAATAATTGTATTTCTCTTTATATCAGTCTTGCATAGATTCATTGAGATTGAGACCATCTTTTTGACAAAGACGTTACTCGGATCAAAGGCTGCTTGCTGACTGTGGTCCAAGCCCAGAATGATCATAAGCGTGTCCTTTGTGAAATGCATCACCTGTAACAGGACTGACTTGCCATAGGCTGGCCAGGAAGACAAGAGGACAGGACAACCCAGTGAATATTATGTAGGAATTACTATAAATATGAAGAAGAACAGACAGGCATAGATAGATAGATGTAGGGCATGATTAATAGCTTTAATTATTAACAGTTATGATGAATGAAAACATGAATATGTTTTGGCCTAGGAATATGCTGTATATTATCTCCCAATAAACAAACATTATTAAGCACATATAATCATAATCAGAAATGATATATTTTTATCACCAAGCATAGCAATCCCATAAGCCCTAAAAACGCCAGCTCTCTTTCCAGCCAGCCCTTCAGAGAGCCGTCTAGCAGGGGAGTCTCTCCTAGCAGACGGTGAATCAAAGTTTTGAGCTGAATCTTTGTAATAAAATTGGAACCACAAGGAATAAATGGGAGGTAACTGAATAACTCAATTATGCCAATCGAGACCTTTAAAAGGTGAGTGGCGAAAGTGAGACATAGAATGTTAATATTTATTGCCTCTGTTCTAGGAAGACATTTTAAAAATTATTTTTTTATAACGTACCACTGCTGTACTAAGAGTATCAGGAAATCTGTCAGTACTTGCATTTATTTACACAACATATACCTCTGTCCAAAACAACATATATGTAAAGAAAGTTTGTTTTGGAGGAGCCAGTGAGGTTTAGAGCCCTCCTCTCACCCCCAGCGATGGCATGGCAGCCACACCTCAGCATTAGCATCCAAATCCTGCTGAGCTATACAACCCCATGGCCCTTTCAAGTCAGACCTTCACTTATTATAATTATAATTTATGCCTCCACTAGATGGAGTTGCAAGCTGATTAAACTGCGTAAGTTATGAAGGTGCTTTCCTGGCCAGGGATTTTTATAGACAAAGCAAATGCATCTTTTCATCTGGCTGACAACTGGGGTTTCACATCAATATACATTTTTGCACATTTTCCGAGTTCTAGTATATCACAAACAGCACCATACTGAGTTGTAATTACAAATTAATTGCAATTATAATTCATTTCAGAGAAAATTTCTGCATGGTGTAATCCTTCTTCAGAGTAATAATAATTCTAACGAAAAATGAGGTTATTCAAGATAATTAACCTGTAATTGAAACAATTAGTGGAATACGATTTCCAAATAATGTCATATGTACAACCAATGTCAACCTGTATTTAAAGGAAATACTGACCCCAAGTGGAACATGCCCGCAGTGTTCCAAACAGATTTCAGTATTCTTCAGCAGGGCCTGAGACACCATTGCAGTGTTTCACAGGGCACAAATGATAAGTCATTTATAGATGCCAGTTCTCCTAGCTACAGGTAAAGCTAGTGTCATCGCACTTCCACAAGCAATCATCATTATCTATAGAAGGTACTATCACTTTATTATTATTATTATTATTATTATTATAAACATGCAAACAATTTGTACCCGCACACACATCTATATTCAGAGTTGGAGACCAGTTTTAATATCCAGCATTCTGGACTTCTAAAATAAGCTATGTTTTCCATTGAATATTAAAAATGAATTTTATGAGGAAAAGTACAAAGATTCACAGCTTGTCCAGAAGATGGTGATATGGCTTCACCCATTCATTTGCACATTCAATATCATTTTACCACCACAGTTTTCCACATTAATGAATGAATGAACAAATAAATAATTCTGGCTTATTATTCTAATTTGATTAGCATGCACAATTCTAATGTCCATCCATTCATTTGATACCCCAGATTTATGACTGATCTGTTTTAAATAATATTATTTCTGTTGTGTTTTGTAAGATCAAGATTTCGGAAAGTTTAAGTGCAACAACAGCACTCCATCAATGATTGTACTGATGACAAATCTTTCTTTTTCTTTCTTTTTTTCTTCCATCTATCCATCCAAATATTTTAATGGAACATTACCACAGTAAAGGTATCTGGTATCTTGCTGAAGAGGAGTACAGCAGGGCTTGTTCTGGGAATCAAATCAAATACTCCAAGTTAAAAGATGAAATAAGTTGATCCATCCGTTTATTATTTGTTGATTACAAACAAACATTCGGCCAACACAACATTTTGCTAAATATTAGCACTTTTGGAAAATATAAAACAATGACAATTTTATATTTAAATTTATTTATATTTTATTTACTTTATTATATCCTTATTATTTTTTATTGTGTTCACATCTTGTTCCTTTATTTTGCACAATATGTTGATGTGTAGGAGTGACAATAAACCTTTGAATATTTAATTTATTTGTGACAATAAAATGTATATAATGGGGAAAATCGGATGGTACATTGCTACTGAAAAAGTTAAAAAAATTACTGATCAGATAATCGAAAGATACAGACGTCTCAGAAGGCAAATCAGTGATTCATAGCTCTATAATTATGTAGAGACACCCTGCTTAAAATGCACTACATTCTGTTGAAACATTTGTTCTTGACTAGGCCAGGAGCAGGAATGCAGGGCCTAGTGCAGACTGCTCCTGGGGAAATAACGGTAAGGGCTGGGGATCGAGCGGTTGTTAGGCCAGCTTGTGCCAGCTGGGGAGGAACAGAAGGAGCTCAGTGGGCAGGAGGAAGTGTCCCCTGCAGGAGGCAGAAAGGAAACAGGGACAATGCCACACTCAACACTGCAGAAATGTCAAACTGAGCCTCGAGGTCACCCCGCTAGTCCGAGCCGCAATCTTCTCAGCATATATGCAGACAGAAATGCTCTTCCCCAAATGATTCTACTCCCATAGCCAAATATAAATGTGAATATTTCATAAAGACTTTTGATTACCCCATACTTAATCTGAATTCCTTTAAAAAGGCTTGATTGCGTAAATAATTTAATATTATACACATTTGAATCAAAGTTGGTGTTGTGTATGTTACACGTTCATCTACTACACTAGACAAGTTAAACAAACAAGGTAGACAGGACACCAGATAAACACGGCTGAAAATCAGCACAATCAGCCGCCAAGGAGTACTAGTACAAAGTTATCTTCATTTTTTACTTTATTATATAACAGGTCTTTAAGTTGTTCAAGAATAAAATAGCGTATGCATAAACATTTTAATAGCGAACAAAGTTATTGTTACCGATTTAGACATTCCCTAACTTTCCATGCTAAATTCTATTGTTATATAATGATTTGGCAGTACCCAGTAAAAATAAGGTTTATTTTCAAATTGCACTCCAAACCACGGCATTATGATGTAGGTCAGGCCAGGGAAGCACGGCGAGATAAATGAATTCAGATTGTCGTCCAAAATGTACAATATGACACACAGGGAGTAGACTTCTACAGAGGGCAAAACGTCAAATGACCGGAAAAAGGGAAAATCATATGTGAGAATAGTATAATCGAATCATCAATGTTGAGTAAGCTGTATAGCTATAGCCTAGGACAGCTCATGCAGTGATTCATCTCTGATCCACTCATCTGATTCACAGATACTGGTGAGGTAGATAACTACTGTATATACCTATATAACTTCCTACAAATTATTGTCTCACAGACCTGCTCCCTATATATATATATATATATATATTTTTTTTTTTACTAAGATGGCTCCGCAGCTAGACACAATGGAATTGTGGTTCCCTAACGTCTCTCTTTTTCTTAGTTTTATCTAATATTATTGAAACATTGTAACACAGATCAGCTTTGCACATACAGTATATCATACTCCCGCCAATGAGCACAAGCTAGGCTACGGAGCGCACCACAGAAACCAGCACTCCAGAGTACTTTCCTTGCTAATATACGGTCCCTAACCAACAAAATAAAGGCACTCAATTTGAGTGCAGAGTTCTGTGAAAGGCAATGTACAGGACACATGTACCCTGATCGTTATTCCAGATGCTACCATTGAACTAGCCGGCCGAGTGCTACATAGTAGAGACATGACCAAAACCTACGGGAAGACCGAAAGCAGAGGCCTCTGTATTTACGTTCACAACTGGTGTGCGGATTCTGATTTTCAATAGTTAGTGCTCCCCCTCACAAGAATATATCATTCTGAAATGCAACCCGATTCATTTAACCAGGGACTTTACGGCTGTAGTAATCATAGCCACATACTGTATATTTACCATCTAACGCAATGCTAACACAAAGCTGGAGCTAGAAAACCTGTTTCAAGTCATAACTCACCAATAAAACGCATCCCCCGATGGAGAGTTTATTAACACTGGTGATTTCAATCAAGCAAATCTAGATAATCGTTTTCTCCAAATTTCACCGGCATGTCAAATTCCCCACAAGAGGTCTAAATACGTCGGAACATGAATTATAGCAAAATGAAGAGCGCATTCAAATCTCTCTGATCCTAAAACCCGTCTGCAGGTCCTGCCTGTCTGCAAACCACCTACTGTAGATATGCAGCACATACAGTGCATTGAGGAACTTCTCCATCAGCAAACTGCAGCATGGTTGGTTAGACATGGTCCCTCGTTCCTCCTGACAGGAACAGCGCAGTATTATTACACCAGCAACAAATTAACAGAGGAACTCAACACATTTTTTGGCCCCTTTGACACCGACTACATAAAGGCAACGGTCGATTTTCGGCTGATGGTTTCTGTCACATGGAGTTCTAAAGATTCAACTGACAGAGGTAGTTACTGAAATCTTTGCCCATCATTAGCCCAGGCAATTTTCCTGAGATGCCTCGGAATGGCCACCACACTTGCAGTGCCTAAGAAAACTGCTACTTTTGCCCAGTAGGTGCACCTGCTCCATTATACATCAATGGAACCGTGGGTACAAAACTTCAAATTCCTGGCTGTGCACGTCTCACAGGATCTGTCAGGGACATTCAACTCACTTAATCCAGTGGGCCCAGCATTAACTGTGCCTGTTACAAATAGCAAAGGAAGCAAATCGCAGCTCACACCTGCATGCCAAATTCTGCCGAGACAGCAACAAGACCATCCTCGCACCTCGCATCCCGACACGGTATACCAGCTGCATGGGTGTGGAGGGGAAAGCCCTGCAGCATGTCATCAGCACAGCAGCCACCATCTCCAGCGAGCCCCTCACCCCGCAGTTGCCATTTCTTCAACCTCTTCCAGTAGGCGCTGTAGGAGCATCAAAGCCTGTTTTACCAGGATAAGGGTCAGCTTCTGTCCAAAAGCCATCAGCATTCTAAGCCTGGCAACCAGATTTCTATCACTAGTAGCAACAACCATTATTTATTGTGTAAATATTAAGCTCATGTTTAATATTAAACTCATGCCATACATACAACACCCTCAAACTGTGCATTACTCACTGTACTTTTAGACTGCAAATACTTTGTATAATTTATCCATTGCACCTTAGCATGCCCTTGTCACTTCCTTCGCAGGACGTCCAAGATCGCCTGCAGAGGGACAGTTTCTGGACCAGCCATATGTCAATAAAATTCCCAGCCATTCTTGAGTCCATCAGCTCTCTAAGAAACTGGGAGAGATTACCAGACATTCTCCAACCTGGTACTGAATATTTTTAGTGAGCGATGTTTAAAATTTCGGGCAAATGAAGAGGGCAGCCACTGGTGCTGCTGTCCAGCTTCCTTGTAATACAGGCCTGGCAGCTCCTGAAAGTGTCCCTGGCATTCCTCCTGTCATAACGGAACTCTTCTCAGTTGCACGAGTTCAGGACTAGGTAAAGGAGAAACCAGGGGCATAGAGAGCCAACGCAAGCCTGCATTTATCCCATGGTGCTATCTAGTTAGCAGAGCTGGCTCAGGTACAGCTGCCAGTATCCAAAACTCCACTGTGAACTCTGCCACTGAGCGCTTCCTCTGCCAGGTCTGACACAATTAAACTTCTCGGCCCTGGCCAGCAGCAAGATGATAAAACACAACTTTTCAAACATCAGGATGCTTGATACAAATTCAGCATGACAAATTCAGTTTAAGAATACATAATATTTTGTCTGTTTCTCTGAATGTCTTCACAGAAGGAACATTGATGGATGTTTATATACACAAAACAGTGAATTAGAAAATCTCTGTTTGTTGGGTGCATTCTCACCCCAGCAGTGCGCTCGTCACCCGCCAAACCACGCATATGCATGGAGCCCCCGTTGGCCACAAATGGTCACTACACTAAATATTAAATGAACACATTTCTTATTTAGAAGATGCTGAAGCAGTATGTTTTCGGCTAACCATCTAGCTATCTACAGTCTTCTGAGCCTACTTGCTAGCTGTTTATTTTGTTTTTCACAGGAGACAGGGGGCCCCAAAGCAACTCTGAATTTGAATGGGATTCCCTAAACAAAAGCCTCCCCCAGCAGTGGAAAAAGTACACAGTGTCCATACTGTATTTAACAGTACAGACGCTACACCAAACCGTTACTCAAGTAAAAGTAGAAGTGATCCAGTGAATTACTATCCAAGTAAGAAGCACTTGGCTTTAAAAGTACATAAGTATTAAAAGTCAAAACTACTACATATTAAAATCTATTAATTTTACAAAAAGCAACCTCTCCTTTTAAAAGTCACTTGACAGGTTTGAATACAGCATAGTGAGTTACAGTACATCACAATAAACTGAGTCGCATGAGGAGTGGATATTTATTAAGTGGATATTTTCTTTAAATTAAAAGAATAGGCTGTTTGCAGGAAACTTGGTCACAGTTGGAGGTCAGCTGGACTGCTAAGCAATGGTGCATCGTCTGACAGTGATTGACCAGTGCTTATCATCTTTGTCACTTAGACTTAGGCCACATGCAAAGCAAGATAACCAAAAGATTTCTATGAGATTCATATTTTGGCTTTCAGGTCAACCTTCTAGACTACATTTCAGATAGCCCCTGACAACTTCTTTGTGAGTGTAATACACTTCTGAGGTGGAATGCAGTGTTAAAATTTTGTGAATCCTTTCTTTGGATGGCCCGTACCATGTTTTTAGATAATAATTAATGACTGGTTTGAAGAAGAGCCAGCTAGGTTTAAGTCTGACTTTGTAGGTCTGCTAGGCACACTTTCCACTGGTCCTGCTTTCCAGCTGAATGAAAGTTATCACAACTGGTTGGTGGTGGCGCACGTCCATTTGCACTTTGTCATGTGACTCTTTGATACTTGACCTTTATTACATTTTTTTCACTCCGCAATGGATTCAAATTACAGTGTAACAAAATACAGTACCTGAACTTAATAATACTTCAGTAAAAGTTAAAGTACTGTTATTTTAAAAGTTCTTAAAAAGAGCAAATGTGCAGTTACTGTAAGCACAATTAGATTAATATGAGTAAGATTGCTGCGTTACTTTGCACGCCGGCCCTGCACTGCTCACCATAAATAGCTAGCAATATAAAAGCAGAAGGTAAGAGGCTGGAAGCCGCAGTGCTCACGACCCCATGACCCAGCAGGACGGCAGCGCCAAGGGAAGGTGTCAGCGCCGCAGTCCACAAAACCTGAATTAGCTCGCTGAGTTTCTCCTACTGAAACGATAGCCTGTTCTGCGCTTATTTGGTAGCATAATAACGAGGCAGAATGCAGTTCTGGAAGAACGAGTTTTATTTTCATATTTTTATACGAGTTTTATTTTTTATAACATGGTAGGCAAAATCGAAGCAAGAGACAAGTGGCACAATTGATACAATAGGTGACAAAGAGGTCACCGCAGACATGTATGCTATCAGTTTATAACCTGCAGGAGTACCGTAGTCCAGCTTGACATCTATCATCTGATTCTGAGCTTTCTAACATCATAATGTTACATTTTTTTTGCTTAGCACCCGGTAGGAAGGAAGGGACTGAGAACATTATATTAATTCAGTTTTTGGTACACATGGAAATGCAACTGACATCCACTATATGTTCAAAGGTGTACAACTAAGCACATAGCTATGCAATCACCAATAACAAACATTGGCATTGTACAGAAGAGGTTAGTGACTTTCAACTTGGCACCATCACAGCATGTCATTTTTATTAATTTGCTGCATTCCTGCCCTGACGGAGCTGCCCTGGATAGCCACAACTAAAGAGATTGTGAAGTGGGGACATCTGGGAACATCTGAAAACAGTTGCAAAACACTAGACCACACAAACTCATGGAAAGGGGCCCGATCACCCAACACCCATTCCAACACTAATGGCAGCACGTTTTACAACAATACCCCAACATCAAATGGAAAGCATTCTTAGAAGAAAAGAGGATATTATAGCAACAAAGGTTGGATCAACATCATATCTAATAGCTTTGTTTTGGACGGAGTTGTTGGACAAGCTGATAACCACATACGTTTTGCTTATATTGAATACGCTCTTTTACCTAACAGAAGAACAGTAGGTCTCTGTTCACTCTTTCTGGATATAAACAACGTACGTTCTGTTAGAGATGAGTCTGTGCTAAAAATAGATTCCCATTTCTTTTCTGTATCTTTTCCTTTAACCCCTCAGTAATTACTACTGCTAGGATGATACTTGTAGGACTTTTTCAAATCTTATTTCAAATTTCGGTCTTTATAACACATGATGTATCTTGTGTTAAAACACTTTGCTTTTAGAGTGTTTTTCTCTTTCTGCATAATCATGCTTTCTTACGATACAATAACGGTGAAAACAAATTTTGTTTTGGGCAAACGTTACTACCGGGAAAGATACAATTTTAATTTCAATTTTGCTTTAAAATCCAGCAAAAATTGTAATAGACATATGGTCCTATGCATGAACACCGGTGGCACTCTGGATTTCACATAACCTACAGCAGAAAAGTGGAGGTCAACAAATGTCCTCTTCCCAATCGAATTAGCAAGCCAGCTCATATTCTGTATTTCCCAGAGTCTTTATTGCTTTTGTGCCGCTGAGTTTTCATACCATAGATCTTAATGCTCTCTTACCCAAATTATGAACACTGTCATTCAGTATGAAGTTCACCAGTTCGTGGTGTTTGTCCTGGAACAATTTTCCACAATTTTCAACTATGATGACCCTTGCTACTGATCTTTTAACGAAACAAAAGGCCGTGTATCTCCTAAAAACTGGAAATGGATGACACATAATATAACAGAACACTGCCAAAGCAATTCATGCTATAAATTAATAATATAAAAATACTCATTGATTCGATAATGGTATAGCTTTGTTTTTTGGTAGCTTATAAGCTCCAGCTCTGTTTTTCCTGGAGCAGAAATGTCTTGTTGTGTTAGGCCTGTACTTTCCCAGTCACACTGACTGCCTGTCAAATTTAGAGTAGAATATAAAACATTACTTTGATAATCTTTGCACACTTATGGTCCATTGCGAACATCATTTTAATCCGTTGGCAAAAATGTTTCTCGAGAATGATACTTACTTGATCCTGTTTGAAACTGAACACACACTCCAGCTTTAATTTTAGAGTGAGATTGCATTCACTCTGTCCTATATTTAAATGTGCTGAGTGTAAGATAAATCCTGGCAACAGCAGATTGCGGGCTGGACTATGTTATGTTTTCCCATGGACTGTCTCCAGATTATTTCTGTAGTAATGTATATTTTAAAATAGCAAAGGGTGCCTTTGCTGTACAGTATGTACTGCTGTAAAGGTTCCTATATGTAAGGCTCCTATATATAAGACATTTTATGGGGAGTGGGAGGGAAACATGCATGGGTTTGTTGGATTTTGTGTTAGTTGCTCTGTTCAAACTGCCTGTTTTTATGATGTTCAAGGACAAGCCAAATTCAATCCCAAATACAATAGTGAACTCAAAGTAGAGAAGTCAATGCTTTGATTTCTCAAACATGAAACAAGCGAGCTTACTGGAATACCATGACGAAATCTTGCCTGTTTTCCCTCCTGAATGGTCAGATTATTGATGTGACTGTGGACCAACTCATATTAGGATCTACTGTCTGATCAGACCCAGTCATACAGTAGGCCCTGGTTGATTACATAATACATGCTTAATTTGTTTGATATTTATCTGAGTCTTTACCTCACTCATCCTTCTGCTTTTGACCCCATTCTCCAACTTGCAAACCCACCCTGTTCTCTAAAACCTGCTCCTTAATCAGGAATTTAATAAGCTGTTTCAGCTGCTGTGGAATATGGTCATTCTCTCTTAGGCTTTGGCCAGTTTTGTATGCAAAGTACCATTTCTGAATATTGTAATAGAGGTATTGTGTAAAATCCAGTTCTGGATTCCTAGAGCAGAACATGTAGGTAAAGTTCTGCACTCCATATTTAGGAATCCAGTCATCTCCCCCAGGACCTAACTAATGAAGCCAGATCCGGGCCACAGTAATCCCAGGGATCAACAAGTCTTTAACTACCAGTTGTCAGGCCCCTGAAATGTGGCGCAGAATGAATTTGGCACCCTGACTTCCAGATGGAGGATCTGTTACTAGATAATGATCCTTCAACCACAAACACTCAATGTAGTTGTCATGGCAGCACGATTATTCCAAAGGTCTTTTCTGGGGTTGGGTGAAAACCAATGACTTTTGCGATGCAAATGTGTAGATGGACAGTAGCTAACATGACAAAGTTGCATTATGCACAATGCAGCTGTAATAGTTTTATACCTGTCAAAAATATATATATTTTTTGCAAGCAAGTTTTATTCACTATTTTAATAAAACGTATGTATTTTGTTTTCTTTTTTTTCCACTTTCACTGTGGGATTTCATTATTCTTAAACATATTTAGTGATAATGTCTTTAAAATTTTAACATTATAAAAATAACTATGCAATTCTGGATATATTTTTAAATCACTTATGGAGTTACTACTTACAAAACTGCAATGATATGGAATGAATGCCTTTAAAACTAATATCAAAATATAGCTGGACACAATTAGAAGATTGTAGAAATCTGGGTATTTATCTGTTTTAAATTTGCTAATTGTTTATATGTTTGCTAATTGCTCATTTTTCCAGTTATGGAAGATGGATGGATAGATATACAACTACCCAATAACATCATACAAAGAGTCACTAAAAAAACTGTCAGTAAATAAAGAGTCTCTGACAGTTACCTTAAATTCTTATTGGCAGTTTGACACGCCTCAATCAATAATCTTTCAGGGTACGATGTGTGGAAGATGCCATTCCCTGAAAAAACTATTGACAATTTGACAGTTTTGTTACATTGTATTCACACTTACATTCAAAATTTACTTTGATAGTAACAAATTATACAATGACGTCTGTCGTGATATTGTTTTACCTTTGTTAATTTCGCCTGCAGTTACACTTCTTGGGATGGGTGGGTTAGGGTTAGGTGTAGGCTGTAGTGTAGGATACGTAGCTATGCTGTAGCCTGACGCCTGTAGTTACATTTCCGGGAAGGGGACAGGTTAGGCTACAGCGTAGGCTGCGATGGAGGATACGTAGCTATGCTGTAGCCTGAC
>JAODKM010000037.1:4825907-4836781 GCA_026780845.1 Petrocephalus sullivani | reverse complement strand
GCACGATGCAAATGCACGATGCAAATGCACGATGCAAATCGATGCAAATGCACAATGCAAATTGATGCAAATGCACGATGCAAATGCACAATGCATGCACAGATGCAAATGCACAGATGCAGGACCCAGCAGCCTTGACGAGGCCATGTGCACCGGTAGGCACAGTGCTGTGAAAAAGTATTAGCTTCTTGATTTCTTATTTTACATATTTGTCACACTTACATGTTTCAGATCATCAAGCAAATTTTAATATTAGACAAAGATAGCCAGTAACCAGTAAATACAAACTGCAGTCTTCAAATTATGACAGCACTGTATGCAGAAATACACAGAAAAGCGAGAACTGTCAAATGGGCAGAATTCCAGTGTTCCTCCTTTCAATTTATGCTGCACCAGACTAAGGAGGCCCATTATTACACTTCAGGCCAGCCTGTATCTCTCTTTCAATTGTTCATCACGGAGATGGTCCAAGGGGTTCATGTCGGCCCACAAAGCAGCATTTAGAGCAGCAGTTTGGCTTCCTGGATGGCGCTGTCTCAAACGCTGTCCTCGGCTGAGTCGCATCACTTTCTGCCATTGCTGGTCATGAGGGGTAATTCACCTTCCCAGTTACAAGTATGTAACAGCGAGTCTGATTGGTCACCTCATTATGTACCAGGGTTGTTCATTTTTTACCCCAATGTCATTTAGTCCTAAATAGATATCTGTTCGTGGCCCCCCCTATTTCCGACACCCCTAGCAGAGGATGCTGATTCACTTAGCTAGTGAGAATAAAGCACAGTCCCTTTAAGTGCTAGAATTGTCATCTGCTTGTCCTGAATTACTAATCTGGTGGAAATTGCACTTCAGTCTAATTCACAAATCATCTAATTCTGCTCTAGAAGATAAGTATGCTATAATTTGGTAAAGTACAATTAATATCTGCAGTATAATTAAGTAGTGCAATCTAGTGCAATATCTTTATGGAACTGGAATTTCTTATATCTGTATTGTATTTATGAAGGTCTGATATGAAAGGTTGCCGTGTCATATTTAATTATCTACTCTAGTTGTCTTCCTAAGGCAATTTATATACCGTATCCTGATTGTGTTTATTACAACAAGCTTTTTCTCTGCATCCCTTTATTTAAATTCAGTTCCTTAATCACTAACCTGCTGTGCTAGGGTTTATAAATTAAAATAAAACAGAAGATGAAGGCATACAAATGTTTGACCTTAAACACTGCATGTATTATTTTTATGGCTATGGATGATAATAAGTTATTAAAATGATTTTAATGTGATACACATTGCAAATCCAGTCATTTTTGATGAAAAAAGCATACTGTTCATTTTGACCCCAATGTGCATATCCCTTTCACTTAAAACTTTTCATTGGATGACATTATGATCATAAGGACATCAGGTGAGTTTCATTCTGTGGCCTTAAGTACATTAGCCTAATCTAAATATAAGAGCAGTGTATAAGTTGGCACAGGAACTTTATCAACAGCGGAACTTTATTAACTTCTTTCATTGTTTTTTTATTCGTTGGACGAGGAGCATTACAAGCACAGGCAAAGTGATGAGCTAGAACTTCCTTACACGCTTTAAGGACAAAAGTTTTGGGACTCATCTCTTAATAATTGAATCCAGGTGTTTCATTCAGACCTATTGCCGCTGGTGTATAAAATCAAGTACCTAGGCATGCAGTCAGGTTTACAAACATTTATGAAAGAATGGGTCATTCTCAGTGAACTCAAGCGTGGTACTGTCACAGGATGCCACCTTTGCAATAACTCAATTTCTTCCCTGCTAGATATCCCATGGTCAACTCTAAAGGGTATTCATGCAAAGTGGAAGTGTTTAGGACCAACAGAAACTCAAGCACAAAGCCGCAGACTATGTAAAGTAACAGAGCAGGGTTGCCAAGTGCTGAGGCACGATAACTGTAGAGTTCTAAAGATCCTTTGGCATTAACCCCAGCCACACAAAATCCATGCACCGGGAGCTTCTTAAAATGGGCTTCCATGGCCAAAGAGCTGCATGCAAGCCTCACATTGCCAAGTGCAATGCCAAGCGTCAGATGAATCCGACAATGTAAAGCACCCTGACACCGGACTCTGAAGCAATGGACGTGTTCTGTGGAGTGGCGAATGATGCTTCTCTGTCTGTCAGTCTGATGGATGAGTCTGGGTTTGGCAGATGCCAACTGCCTGACTGCATTGTTCCAACTGTAAAGTTTGGGGAGGAGGGATAATGGTATGGGGTTGTTTTTCAGGGGTTAGGTCCCTTAGTTCCAGTGAAGGGAACCCTTAATGCTTCAGCATACTAAGAAATTTTGGACATCTCTATGCTGCCCTATTCTGTTCCAGCATGACTGTGCCCCAGTGCACAACGTATGGTCCATAAAGACAAGGTTGGTGTGGATAAACTTGACTGGCCTGCACAGAGCCCTGACCACAAGAACATCAAATACCTTTGGGATGAACTTGAACAAATATTGCGAGCCAGGTCTTCACGGCTAGCATCAGTGCCTGACCTTACAAATGCTCTTCTGGATGAACAGGCAAAAATTTACACAGGCACAGTGCAAAATCCCGTGGAAAGCCTTCCCAGATAAGTGACTGCTGTTATAGCTGCAAAGGGGGGACCAGCTCCATATTGATGTACCTGTGTGTTCACACTTATACATACCTATAGAAATTGTTATATCCTGTATAGTGCACTCAAAATAAAATGACAAATTAAATAAGAAAGAGTTGTGTACAATGTGTTGTTTTTTGTGGAATAAATGGATTATATGTATGCATGTATATATATGTATGTATGTGTAAGATCACTTTAAACAAGTTCCATAGATAAAACAGAAATGTCTTTAATTGTTCCTTATTCTGACTCCCCCAGCAGAGCCAGGCCAGCGTCACACATGCCTGTCACTGCCTGTGACGTTGCTCCCCACTCCGGACTGTGGGTGGAAACGACCAAAAAATCCCAAAGCACACAGCAAACCCTCTTCTGCGGCGGGCTGCTACTTGAGGCTGACACATTCTCTCCGAACGCTTTGCCTCCCGGGTACTTTAAAGTCGATGTGTCTTTGGCCCTACTGTGAGAAATGCAGGGAATGCTCTGAAGATCTCTGCGGCTAATTCAGTCCAGCATGAAAAGCCAGAAGAAGAGGGACACTTTGAAAGTCATTCTACCGGCCGGCCAGACCTGTGCTGCTAGTGCTCACCTCCTCCTTTGGAAATACTGATGACCTTCGCTCCGATGATACATTTTTTGGGGGGATTTTATTAAAATATCCCTAAAGAAATAAAAGATTTACAAGAAGAAATTCAAAATCATTCACCTTTTGGATCCTGGATATGAAAGGCTAACCAGGACAAATACTGTCCCTATGAGACATGGAGACTTACTTCGGATGCTGCAGGTGCTCGTTTCGACGGAGAGCGCACTTTTAACATTTATTGCGTCGTTCAAGTTGGACCATTTCAGCCATACCATCGTAAAGATGCTTAACGGCGCTGTGTTGCTTAGTATTTTCACTGGCTTTTGTTTACTGTCGATGACAGAGAGCCGCAAAAGCTTCAAAGATGTCTGCAAGAGCCGCTGCTTTTGCGAAGAAAGGGAAAACGTGCTAAATATCAACTGTGAGAAAAAGGGATTCACCACAGTCGGCCAATATCAGCCACCGCAAAACAAAGTCAGCCAAGTCTTTCTTAATGGGAACTCGCTCTCCAGACTAAACCCCAATGAGTTTGCAAATTATAACAATGTTACCAGCCTTCATTTGGGAAACAATGGTTTACAAGAGATAAAACCCGGGGCTTTCACTGGTCTAAAATATTTAAAAAGACTGCATCTCAACAACAACAACCTGGAAATTATCAAAGAAGAGACCTTCGCCGGTTTAGAGAACCTTGAATACTTACAAGCAGATTACAATTACATCTGCGCGATCGAGGCCGGCGCATTCAGCAAAATGAATAAGTTAAAAGTACTTATACTTAATGACAACCTGCTGCCTTCTCTCCCGAGCAATGTCTTCCGTTTTGTTTTGCTGACCCACTTGGATCTGAGAGGCAACCGGTTCAAGTCGCTTCCCTTCTCGGGCGTGCTGGAGCACATCGGCGGCATCATGGAGATCCAGCTGGAGGAGAACCCGTGGAACTGCACCTGCGATCTGATTCCGCTGAAGGCTTGGCTGGACACCGTGTCGGTCTTTGTGGGCGACATCGTCTGCGAGACGCCCTTCAGGCTCCACGGGAAAGATGTCACCCAGCTGATACGGCAGGATTTCTGCCCCAGGAAAAACGCCGGCGATCCGGGCCAGCGCGTCATGAAAGCTCCGACGGATTCCCAGTACTCCCAGCACCCCTTCCCGACGGCACACACCGGCTTCACGCAGGCCAAGGCACCCAGGGCGTCCCGGCCTCCCAAAACAAAGAATCGGCCAACAGCTAGAATGTCAGAATCCAATAAGGACATGCAAGTGTTCGGGCCCATAATGGTTTACCAGACGAGATCCCCGGTGCCCATGATATGCCCCAAAGTTTGCGTCTGCACCCCGCAGAAACCGGACAGCGGCTTAGGGGTGAACTGCCAAGAAAGGAAACTGCACAATATCTCAGAGCTCCAGCCTAAACCATCCTATCCCAAAAAACTCCTTCTAACTTCCAATTACTTGCAGACCATTTACAGCAGCGATCTCGCCGAATATGCTTCATTGGAGCTCCTTCACCTGGGGAACAACAGGATAGCAGTCATTCAGAACGGAGCCTTTAAAAACCTAACTAATGTGCGCAGACTTTATCTTAATGGCAATTACATTGAAAGCTTATCCCCATTTCTGTTTGAGGGACTACAGAGTTTGCAGTATTTATACCTGGAATATAATATTATAAAAGACATATCACCGAAAACGTTTAACTATTTACACAATCTGCAGTTGCTTTTCTTGAACAACAATTTGCTGAAATCACTGCCGGATAATGTCTTTGGCGGGACGATGCTGACCCGGCTCAACCTTAGAAACAACCACTTCACCCATTTACCCGTTAAGGGTGTATTGGACCAGCTCTCCGCATTTATTCAGATCGATCTCCTGGAAAACCCATGGGATTGCACCTGTGATATTATAGCACTTAAAACCTGGATGGAGATGTCCAGCACCAGCGTCGTAGTTAATGAAATCACCTGCGACTCCCCTTCTAAACAAGCAGGAAGGCTTCTTAGGGCGCTACGAAATGATGAAATCTGCCAAGAGAAGGACACTGGGACCAGAACCCCCAAAGTTATTACCGGCTCCTCATCCGATTACACCGCGGACGCCACCACGGACAGCATGTATGACACGCAGCCAGAAGTGCCCTTGTCTGTTTTGATATTAGGTTTATTGATCGTCTTCGTTCTTTCCGTTTGTTTTGGTGCGGGATTATTCGTGCTGATACTTAAACGACGCAAAGGAGTTGACAGCTTGTCCACAAATGCTAATAACTTCGACTTGAACGTTTTCCAGGTCCCTTACCGTACTTATAACACCGACACTAGTGCGGAGAAATCGAACACTCACGTCTATAATTACGTTCCTGCGCCTGTGGGCCAGTTGAGTCAGAATCCAATTTATCTGCAGAAGGAAGGCGATCAGTTATCATACTACAGAAACATAAAAGAACTGAGCTTCAGGAATCTGGATAATAAAAAGGATGAGCAATCAATAAGTCCTGCGTATACGATCAGCACAGTGGGATTTACCAAAAAGCAATCCAATGGGACTGGGGATTCGGAGTTACTGTACCAGAATTTTGTGGAACGGGATCACAAACTGCCAGCCGCAGGGGAAACGAAATATAATTTTTACGCTTTGCCGAAAGCACTTTCTGCACCCATATACGAACCAAATAAAAGCCACGGGCAAGGGCGTTTAAATAAGAACAAGCTGTCCTGTGCGAGGAAATATACAGAACAATCTAATAACGAGCACCACCGGCAAACTTGGAAACGCAGGACGGTGCCAGACTACCTCGAGGTTTTGGAGAAGTACACAACCACCAGTCATTTGTAATTATTCCCCCCTAAATCGCAGTCTGAATATTGCTGTCTCTCTAACTGTGAACTGCTGAATGTACCTCAGTCCTCAAAGGATGAACTCCTTTTCGAGCTTTGTCAATTAGTGAGTGTTAAGAATGATAGTTGCTCTATTGAAAATGAAAGTACTTGGTAGCAGCATGTTATTTTTATCTCTTGCAAAATTATATTTTAGAACTCCGAGAGACTCTAATAATTCCGCTGTACTTTGTAGCATTTTAATGTAGGTTATCAGAATAATAGCGCATAAGATGTGTTGCTCTTTACATAGGCCTACGTTCTTGATGTGCCTAAGGACTTGAAGTAGCTCATGCCACTGTGTGTGCGTGTGTGTTGTTTTGATGTATCGTGTGTTATGAGAGCAGTACAGTTGTTCGTTGTGTTAAATGGAATTAATGTCTGCGTTGTTAGTATACTTAAACATTTAGTATAAGCGGGTGCCTTTTTAAAGTACAATATCGTGAATAAAACTTATCTTAGAAAGTTATAAATTTAATATACAGTGCAGGAAGATCAGTTTAAATGCTTTCATGTGTTTAGCTTTTTTCTAACTACCAGCTGTATTTCATAAAGAAAGTGGAGCCTCTTTTGAATGGTACAGTAATGGAATATTATGGGTACTATGCCATGTTTTTAAACAGCAACTATTTTTGGCAGAATTTGGTTGGATTGCACTGTCAATATAGGGCAGTGATGGTATGATTTATAGTCTAATTGTTATAATAATAACAATTATTATTATTATAATAATTATTATTATTATTGTTATTATTATTGTTAGTAAATTAGGCCAATCTGTGACAGCTGCAGATTTCACAGATCAATCTTTTATGCATTCATCCATTCATTATGTTGTGTTATGGTTATGCTTTGCAACAAAATATCACTAATTATCCATCAAGCAATGGCCTGCCTCCTGGTCCAGCTTGGGGGATGGGGGTAGTCAAATTAATTTATTATTTTATATTCTGCTAATTAGGGCTGTTATACCCTAATTTAGGTTTATGATCGGTATCAGTGTGCTTTTTTGTTAGATCTAAATTGCCTGGACAACCTTACACTGATGAGGATGATGATGTCAAAGCTCATTGTTGTTATATTTTATAAAATTAGCTTTTAAATGCAAGTATATTTTTCATTTAAAAACAGCTTTGTGAATGAAAAAATATCATAATAGAGAATAGAGTGTTTTTTTTTTTCTTTAACACTGGAGTATTTTTATTTCTGGGTCAGAGATTTGTAGATTCTGTTTAATCTCGAAGGAATATGCATCAGAACAAGTTCCAAGGGACAATGGCAGACCTTTATCTTTGCACATAAAATACTGGAACTGAAGGTTTTTGAATATACATTGTTAAAATTTACTCTAAGGATTATTCTGTACATACTAAAAACCTAAAGAAGTTGTACTATTTTATCTTGGAACTGGTGTAGCTATGTGTGGACAAAGCTAGCAAAAACAATAAACAAGGAGACAGCTTTGGATTGCTATGCATTTGCTGTTTTTTTTTTAATGGATCCTTATAAAACATACTATAGCACAGTATGACATTGTAATTCTTAAGGAAATTTGGTTTTACCTTGTTTTTTTTCATGGATCCATATAAAACAATGCCAGTGTAAGGCTTAAGGTTTTAAGTTTTGGGCAAACACTGATTGTGTATTTAAATAAATGCTATTTATATATCTTCAAAGCAGAATCTCTTACATATTTGCTTTTCCTCTGCATATGTGTACTTTTGATTAAAATACATCATTAAAATAATGTCTGTGCAAATATTTATATAACTAATACAATTAATTTACCAAAATATGCATGGTGTTATTGTTTAAGTGTAATTTTCGGTCATAGACCTCTTATTTATCTGTTATTTAAAAATTATGAATAAATGTTTAAAAGAGGACTTGCAAAATAGAGTAATTAACCACTGATTCGTTTATATTGCTGTCTAGTCATGCATATTACATATTTGGAAATTATAGATACATAAATGCTAAGTATACTGACCTTATTAAACTGCAGTTCTGAGTGATTTAGTTGGCGTCTGTGTTTCTCACAGAGGGCACATTTACTATGCAGCCCCCAGAACTCCACACTTTCCTCTTGGCATCTCAATGGAACATCCTGAATAGTCTCCATGGAAGCACAGGGCCACTGAAAACACTATTATCAGTACTGGCAGCAGAACTTGTCAGCTCGGGTGGGAGAAATAGAATTTCTTTATTTTTAAAGGAGTCTCTACACTGCCTTCATTTTCCTATTTGTTGAAGTGTGTTACGAAATTATATTTTATGGCCAGTTTATATTTTTCTATAAAAACGTAACAGATTAAGTACCTTAATGGGAGTGACTTATTTGTTTGATCTTTTTGTATAGGCATATAACTAAAGTAAAACATAAAAAAATGTTGTTTTAATTTTGACATAGCATTTTTACGTGCAGCAAATATATTTATCAGAAACTTAAAAAATTTGTGGATTTTCAGTTATTGCTATTATAACTAAACTTAGAATGATGATGAGGATTGGTTTTGGAATTTTTGTTTACACTTCAGCATTTAAGTATTTTTTCCAGTACTTTTCTAGTCCAGTACTTTTGAACATTTTCTTCCATGCCATGGAGAAAGAGCATGTGGAGTCACACAGCTTGTGACCTTTTTCAGGAAGTGCTGTGACCGGCTTTTACGTTTGCTTATTTTTGGACCGTTCCACACTCACCCGAAACATCTCCTCATTTCCGAAACAAAGACTGCCTTGAGTTTTATCAATACCAGTCACCTCTGTTCCACAATTATCTGTCTGCTTCAGGCCTTCAGATTTTACTCGTAGATTAATACTGTATATGTTTCACGATAAACCATTTTCATATAAATGAAATAAAAATGCATATCTGATACATATTTTCACTAAAAACTTTGACTTTCGGCACCCAAAAAGTAGTAATTAGTATTACACTATAGTGAACATGTATATTTTGCTTCTTTTAAACCTATATCAGATTAAATAATAAGAGTTCAGCAGAATCTTGAGTGTCACCATTGTGTTATTGATTTTAACACTGATCAAAATCATAGTGATTTTTTAAATAGCCACAGCTTCCCATTTACAACCATATAACACAGCAGTGTTAAAGTTCTCTGTAGTGCTTTTGTTATGTAGATTCATTTAATCGCTATTTTCAGGTTTTAGCAAACAGGGCAAAATTACAATAGTCTGCTTTCCTTTGGGAAACTATACCACTTTATTTTGAGGCCGAGAGAATGAACTCGGTCGTGGGATTTTAGTGGCAGGGTATTCTGTGGCACAATAGCACACTTATCACTGTGGGGTGTATATTTTTCATCAGGGAAGAAAAGATTCCCTGTGATGTTACCACTTGTAGCACTAAATAGGTAAAATGTAGGCTCTTTGTGATGTGGCAGTCTTTCTTTAAACACTAGCTATCAGAAACTATTTAGAAACTAGCTATCAGATCACAAAAACAGTTTTAGTATTTCATTACACAATTTCACAGCCATGTCATGCTTTGCTCAGGACTACAGTAATTGTCGTAACTGAAATTGCGGAGTACCGCCAAGAACAGGCTATTATTACATTTTGTCTACATTTAGAACCGCCGGTGTAAATGTGGGTCTTTCAGGCCTTGGAATATAATGGTTCCTAATTTGCTAGTCGGAACTAGTAGGCTCTGCAGCCTATTGTTTTTGTTATTACTACCCCTTTGGATAGTAGAATTTCTATGTTATAATTTTTTTTAAGACATACACTACAACCCCCCACAGATGTCTCATCACCCCTCCAGGGGTCACAACCCCCTCTTTGGGCTCGCTTGTCACATGTCTTTGGTCTACAGGTGGAACTCCACATAATACTCAGCACGCACACGTCACAGTGAGATTATCATGCCAGGCTCAGAAGGGGTGAGACTTCCACCACGAACCCATCCCAGCATCTAAAGCAAATACACAAGTAAAATGAAACACAAGAGTACTGTAGGTGTGTTTGCATATCATGCAACGTCTATTAACAACTGCCAACAACCAGTGATGCCATGTACCCATCTGTACATCAGGAAATGCACACCGCATTGCTAAGACTACCGCATATTGTAATTGAGACAACTGGAAATAGTATCCTTCCCTGTCACCAAATCTCAATGTAATGACGGTCTATGGTATGTGATTTGAGTCATTACGAGCAGAGGTCCATTAGTGGCCAAACCAGATACGTTGGGGTCAGCATGGGTCAGTGTCCAAGTGCAACAATGAATTGTGACTATTTCGAAGGGAAAATAAAGGTGCAAACAAAATGCTAGAAATTATGTCCCATATAAAACAAAAGGGCTTAGCACTTTTTCTTATGACTCAAGCAATACATGTGACTATGGTTCTTTACGGAACCTACATTCATTACTCATGTCGCTGTCTTTATTTTGTGGGATTCTTAATTCAAATATTTGCATAGCTAAGGAATCACCTTTGTGCCTGCTGCCATCTGCCTGTGTTCTATGACGCGCTGAGATTTCCATTCGGGGGGGGGGACAGCCAAGAATGCAGCCTCCATAATCCCACCAGCAGGAACATTCAGCACAGAAAACGTGCTGGGGAGACGCAAGTAGGCTGAGGAATTTGCATACCCAACTTTTCTTTAGATACATAATATTTTTAAAGACTACATTATGAAGACAAGGAAACAATCGCAGCTTCTGGAACAATCCAAATTGAAGCCTATATAATTTAGCATAAAGCAAAATAATAAACTAAACCGCATTAAGTATAATTAAGTTGCATAGAGATAGAGACATA
>JAODKM010000037.1:4761805-4793003 GCA_026780845.1 Petrocephalus sullivani | reverse complement strand
CAGTTTCAACTCTTATGGGAAGGCTTTCCATAAGGTTTACGAGTGTGTTTATGGGAATTTTTGACCATTCTTCCAGGAGGCCATTTGTGAGGTCAGGTACTGATGTTAGATGAGAAGGCCTGGCTCACAGTCTCTGCTCGAATTCATCCCAAAGGTGTTCTGTCAGGTTGAGGTCAGGGGTTTATGCAGGCCAGTCAAGTTCCTTTACAGCAAACTTGCTCATCCATGTCTTTATAGACCTTGCTTTGTGCACTGGTGAGCAGTCATGTTGGAACAGGAAGGGGCCATCCCCATACTGTTTCCACAAAGTCGGGAGCATGAAATTGTCCAAAATGGCCTTCTATGCTGAAGCATTAAGAATTCCTTACACTGGCCCACCCCAAAGCCTGAAATACAACCCCACACCATAATCCCCCCTCCACCAAACTTCAAACTCAGGCAGGTACCGTTCTCCTGGCAACCGCCACATGAAATTTGGAGGTCTGTAGCTTTTGACTCAGAGACTTCTGCACACTGACTTATTGCACAGGTGGCATCCTAACACTGTACCACGCTTGAATTCACTGAGCTCTGGAGAGTGACCCATTCTTTCACACGTTTGTAGAAGCAGTCTGCATGCCTAGGTGCTTGATTTTATACACCTGTGACCATGGAAGTGATAGGAACACCTGAATTCAATGATTTGGAGGGGTGTCCCGATACTTTTGGCAATATAATGTATGTGAATATTCTTTTGGTTCAGTTTAAATGTCTGCAGAAATTTTATTTTATAGCTGCATATCTTGTTAAACATTGTTCAGGTTGTTCTTTATAGTCAGTGAGCGTAGTCTGAGTAATTTCGACTTTTAACTTTCAGTTGCCTGGAAGTGACGTCGCCAGCGGAAGTGATGTGCTTTCAGACATCATACCCAGCGTTCCCAGTTCTCCGTGCCTGGTTCCCAAGAGAAAGACCAAAGTACACAGGAACTTGGATGAGCTCTCCTGGAGTGCTATGAGTAATGATGAGCAGGTGCAGGCGGGAGCTATTGTCTTGTCCTCTGAAACCATCAGTCATTGCTTTGTTTGCAAACCGGCAGTAATCAGCAATCATTTTGTTTCTTTCAGGTTGAATACATTGAGTACCTCAGTCGGAAGGTCAGCACAGAGATGGGATTGCGCGAGCAGCTCGACATCATTAAGATCATTGACCCCTGTGCACAGATCTCACCAACGGACAGTGAATTTATCATTGAGCTCAACTGTTTAACGGATGAAAAACTGCGGCAGGTAAGAAATTTAGGATTTTTATGACTGGATTTTTGTAACTGAAGATCAAAGTACAATATCTAGGGTTTTCCGCTGCCACTAAGAACCGAGCCATACTCGGCTCATACCGCGAACCGGCGCTTTTCCATTGCGAGGCATGTGAGCCATAACCGAGCCATACTCGGCTCATACCACGAACTGGCGCTTTTCCATTGCGAGGCATACGAGCCGTAACCGAGCCATACTCGGCTCATACCGCGAACCGGCGCTTTTCCATCGCGAGGCATACGAGCTGTAACCGAGCCATACTCGGCTCATACCGCGAAGCGGCACTTTTCCATCGCGAGCTATACGAGCTGTAACCGAGCCATACTCGGCTCATACCGCGAACCGGCGCTTTTCCATTGCGAGGCATACGAGCCGTAACCTAGCCATACTCGGCTCATCCCGCGAACCGGCGCTTTTCCATCGCGAGCTATACGAGCCGTAACCGAGCCATACTCGGCTCATACCGCGAACCGGCGCTTTTCCATCGCGAGGCATACGAGCCGTAACCGGGCCATAGTCGGCTCATACCGCGAACCGGCGCTTTTCCATCGCGAGCTATACGAGCCGTAACCGAGCCATACTCGGCTCATACCGCGAACCGGCGCTTTTCCATCGCGAGGCATGCGAGCCGTAACCGAGCCGTACCTGCGCTGACACGGCTCTGCTTGGCAGCAGGGCTGAAAGAGTGACCAATTCAAGCGGATTACGTCTGGTTGGTTGGATACTGGTGGATTATCTGAAAAAAAAAGAGTATATTCTGTATATTATTCATTATTACTGATTATTCATTAGTATCGCATATCGCAGTGCATTCCCAAAAACTCTCAGCTTGAAAATTTCCAACCTCCTACTTTAAAAAGTACTATAGAACAGCTGAATGGAATGGATTTGTAGTGCACATTTACTCAAGCGAATGTTAATTCCACTAGGGTTTGATACTTGCATAACACGGTGATTCTCGTAGATGTGCTAATGGAAATTAGCACACTGTAAAAAAAATAAGAAGAAGAATTGCACATAGTAAATCATGATGTACACTGTAAATAAGCAAAGCAAGCTGAAACCATGCTGTAACTAGTCTGTGGTACAGCTCTGGTATGGGGCAGTTCTTGTATACCAGTGGAAAAGCGGCATAAGTGTTATTGTAGAATAAAATTAGTACATAAGATGTACATTTGATCTGCTCAGTGAAGGAAAGAGGTAAGATAGTTTAGAGGAATTTTCACAAAAACCTTTTTATGGTATAAATGAAGAGAATTTGTGCAGGTAATTCTTTCTTTTAGTTCTAAAATTTGTCTAATTAGATGCTCCTTGTGCTCTACTGCCAATAATGATTATTGCATGGTTCAGGTGAGGAGCTACATCCGCGAGCAGGCGCTCCGGCCGCGGCCCGGCAGCACGCGGGAGAGCTGGAAGCGGGGGGGCCACAGCAGCACCAGCGGCCTGAGCGGGACCAGCAGCAGCAGCGCCAGCATGGTCAGCAGCGGCAGCAGCAGCAGCGCCGGCTCCACCGTCTCCAACGCCGCGTCCAACATCAGCCGCGCGCACAGCGACGGCAACCTGTCCGCCAGCGCCGCCGAGCGCATCCGCGACTCCAAGGTCGCCTTCCGCGCCCGCCGTCTCATTGTCTCCGCAATCCCTTACCGAGACATCGCGCTACATTGTGCATTCTGTCAGTTGCAGTTCTGTGACTTGCATGCATCGCAAGCTGTTTTGTCAGGCAAATCCGTTTCGACACACCGATAAACCAAAAATAGAAAACGTTAAGTAGTGCCTTGGATTTCTCCTACTTTCCCTTTGGTGCCCTCGTCCCAACATGCAATGCGCAACATGTAGCTCATTCCCTATTTGGCAACGTAGTGCATGTATGACCTGGAGAAGTTGGTACCTACAAAGAATTCAACATCGGTGATATGAAACTTGTTCGGATTTAACAAAACCGCCATGGTGCAAACAATAGTTAATTGCAAAGGTAAGGTCTGCAAATCAAGTCTGATGGCAATATAACAAGCCTTTTTAACTACCTCAAAAAAAAACCCGAAACATTATGTGGATCCATACTGTAGCCATCAGTACAATTTCCAGTCTTGTCTTCTTCCATCAGAATCCATAGCTTTTCTCTAATACCAGATCAATTTGATTTGGACCATAGGTCCACAGCATGCATTTCACAATGTCCCTGATAAACGGAACACAGCCCACATATGTCTAATCTAGTTTTTTAAAAAAAGTTCTAAAATGATTCATATCCTAGTGATTTGAATTTACTAATGAGCCCAGCGATGATCCATCCCATCATTACTTGGCGTTCCTTCTTGTATCCTTGCTCATTGTGCTGGTCCTGACTGCTCGCTCCCTTGTCTTTGACAGAAGCGGTCAAAGCAGCGGAAGCTCCAGCAGAAGGCCCTACGCAAGCGGCAACTGAAAGAGCAGAGGCAGGCCCGCAAGGAGAGGCTCAGCGGCCTGTTCCTCAATGAGGAGGTTCTGTCACTGCGGCTGCCCGAGGAGGAGGACCACCAAGGAGATGTTGAAGTCTTGATGTGACAGCAGTGAATCACTCAGTGTTCCTTCTACGCCACTCATTCTAATTATACGTGGGCTTTATAGAGTTAAGAAAAAACGTGCTAAATTCGGGGGCATTGATCTGACTTTGGTTATTCCTGAAGGGAGCTGAAATGGCCTGCACATGTTCAAGGATTCCGTGCACAGTGTTCTGATGGATTCCTGTAATGGAAGCACCTTAACTTTGAAGGACGCGTAGCACTTACTCACTGCGCTGAAGATACTTTCTTCATGTTTTATCAGCACATGCTTGTCCTAAAACTTATGGAACTACTGAAGGTTGTTCCTGATTAGGTAGCTCTGTAAAAAGGAAATGTGAGAATTCTCATTCTGGGGATAAAAAGAACTTGAAGGCATAGAGGGAACACTGAAATTTTGTTTTATTATTTTGAACAACTATATATATGATTCAAAGTTTATGTATACAGTTGTTCAGTTGTGGAAAAACTGTATTGTCCATATCTGTGCGTCCAATTAAGATATTTTAAGATATGAATGGAACAGTGGTAAAGCCTGGTTTACATCTTTACATTCATTACATGTTCTGTCACTTATATATGCTAAATTAGATTATTCTATGAAAATGTTTTGGCTGTATATTCATGTAAATTATTGACAGATGTTTTGCAATGTAAAGATAATGTGTGTACTTTATGTATGTACACAAAGAATTTAAGCCATAACTCTTATTGGAGTATGCTTTTGTTTCAGTTAAACCTTGTGAAACTATTTTCGCATTTTTTTGTGGTTGTCTCAACTTTTAGTCTTCAAATTTTCATTTCATTCCATAATTTACAGTTACCTACATCAAACCTAATAGTTTTATGTTTTCCATAGACACTTTGTAGGATAATGCATTTTTCCCCAGTATATATTACATTTCTTTAATTCAGCACATAATACAAAAATTATAACCATTAATGTATTATTCTTGGAAAAATGTTAGTTTTCTTCAGAGTATTGAGACTGAACTATATATTTTGCATTGGTTTTGTTATCAGTCTCACTTGATATGTCAGTACTGTTCAATATGACATGGATGAAATTCCATAAACCATGGATCTGTAAAATATACATTTAAAAAGTGTACTTAATGCAGGACAACCCAGCTCGTAAATAATTAAGTTTTCTTTGTTTATCCAGGGAAAGGTATGTATTAACATTGTAACAGAAAAAAAGTGTATAATAAAGTGTCAAATTTATAAGACAGACTTTTGTTTTTGGGACATTTGAATAAAAATGTACATACAAAATGCTAAGAATACTTGAAATTTAATTTAATGAGATTAAGACGAGTAGACGATAAACCGGAAGTAGTACAGTATGAAAGCCGCGTGTGTCTGTGTAATGCATTTCATTTTGGATTTAGCTTTTTGTTGGCTAAATTGAAAGGTTAGGTAATCGTTTTGTAATCGTGTTTAAAGGTCTAGCAGTTTTTATTGTTTTACATCCTTCTGACTGGCAGCTTTTTGGCCCATTTTAATAATAATAATTTGCTTAATAATTCTGCACAGGACAGTATAAATGTTTTGCCGTTTTTCTCCAAACAGAAAATATTCAGACCAGATGCTCAACATTTTTTTTAAACAGCTCATACTTAGAGATTCATCTGGACCGAAAATATTGTTTGGAAGAGATGATACAAATAAAATACACACTTTCCTAATAATTCTGATACAGTATATTTAACTATAAATTCATTACTATGATTTAGTGCAGTAAGCACAATGTACATACAAGTACACATATTTAGCATTTAGATTAAAAAGAGTATTTTTTTACTGAAAATGTTTAAGTGTAAGCATTGAAGGATAACTTTATTATGTCATTTGCATCATTATACAGAATCGTATAGACTTGATCATTGCTGCTGGTGGCTAGTGCCTTGCTGTAGCACTGCTATGACTGCAGTAGTGTCTGTTTGAGCCGCCTGGGCTATGTGGGCTATAGTCTGCAGCTTCCTGTGTTGGACTTTGGCACATTGTGTTCTATGTCAGTCCACAGCAGGAAGCTGAAACAGGCTGTAATAATGAGAATCCCAAACACCCACATACCACAGGTGCAAGCCAGCCTCTGGCATAGCAAATAAAGAGAGCCTAATGGTGAGAGACGTCCCTGGATCCAGTTGGCCGGTTCAGTCAGCTCCATGCCTTCATCCCTACAGGCTACTGCTTAGCAGATTCTGCAAGAAGAAACTCTACCATACCCACTTTTGCAGTGACCATTAGAATGAATTTCTCTTAAGACACTACAAATGTATGTATTAGAACAATAGATTTTTTTTTTCTTATAACCCACCGCCTACAACTGAAATCACCTCCGCCCACCTCTCGCACTATATACGGATATCTCTCTCTGTTCCTCAGACACAGCCAAATGCACACCTTCGCCTAGTTGCGTCTCTCTGTGTGAGCTCATGAGAATAACACGGCAAAGGATTAAAATTGCACTCCGGCTCTGGATGCCAGTATTAATGTTGAGGATTGTGATGTCGCAGCGGGCCGAAGACAGGCAGAATGCTTTTGACTGGGCAAGTACAGAAAACAGACCTTCCTGATCTAAGTGCTGCATGGCATGATTTTAATGAGGGATTGTTTCCAGTGTCAACTGGAATAATATTTAGCCTGCATGTGTTTTTTAAATGTCAGTTTGTGTGTCGGAGGGTGAATATTTATAGTCCTGGTTTATATAAATTTTCCAGTATAACATGACTGCTGTCATCTGGAAATGTGGATTGCTAGTTTAAAAAAATCATATTCACACAAGAGTTGTCATTTTATTCCTTTTCAATATGCATTAGTATATATTTAGGATTTATACAATACTGCATGTCCCCTTTTTACAATACTAAATGCTATATGTTAGTCCAGCCTGTTCAGGCTCAGAGCTTAGCCAAAGTTGCACTTCTGGTTTCCCCTAGTGATCCAGCTTCCTCTCACTAACACGGACTTGTGGCACACGTATATTATTGATCACCATCGGATCGGCTTGTGTCCCCTGCTGGACTGAAAAACTCTAATTTAATTGGTCCTATATGAATAATCTGTTATTAGGGTGCTGATATCTAAATGGGATAGGGCACTGATATCTAAATAGGTAGAAAGATTAATACCTGATTACATACTGATGTGGAAATAATTTAATGTAAAATAAATTGTTACATCTCCAGGCATATGCATTGACAATGAGTAAGATTATGTGTTTTAAAAAGTGAAATATAAAACATGTCAAACGCAGAAAAAAGTAAAATTTTTAATGCCCTCAGTACATGAGAGTATTGTTCCAGAACAAATTGTTCTTTTTCTGAATGACAAAATTGCTAGATTTTTGTTTCTGTAAAGGTCCTTGGAAAGTGTATGTGTGTATGTATTTGTCTGTGTGTGCGTGTGTGTGTGTGTGTGTGTGTGTGTACAGGGAAGTCACCAGAATGGGTTTTTTTCCAGCTGGTTTCCTAATTAATTTGCATCATCTTTGGATGAGTTCCCAAAACTCGATAAACAGATTTGGCAGTGAGTAAGTGATCTGTTGCGGAGGTTTCCTTTGAGGAGAAATCAGAACACAAAACGCAGGTGCATAGCAGGACTGGCATGAGGACAGATCCAAAGGAGGCAGGAAGTGGAGGAAGGCGTGGGCATGAATCAGGAGATGATAGCCAGTCACTCGCAGCCAACATGGGTGTTTGTGGGAGATCGCCCGAACCTGCCTGCTGCCCTCCACAGGCTACCGTCAAGTTGTTAAGTGAATTAATGACACATTTCACCTCTCTTTAAAATATATAAAATAGTATTTGCTATAATGCTGTTAACTGGATATAATCAGAAGTAGCCCTGGAACACTTCGGAAAGTGAAATACGGAATATATTCACCCACCTTAAAATGCATATTATATGTCTACTGTATCTGGATTGTATATTGGAGGCATTGAAGCATACCACTTTAACAATATCAATATTTTATGGGATAAATACATATTAAATATCCGAAATATTATGTTTTATTAGATTTATTTAAAAAACAAAAAAATGCATTTCTTTTGAACTTCATATTTGTCGAATAGTGGATTGGATAAGAGATCATTTAGAAAATTATACTATACACTTATGTTTGGTTTAATATGTATTTTACTTTTATCAATTAATCAGCAGTTCATCCATATTAATTAAGAGTTTGAGCTATAAGTAGATTCTTCCTCCAGAACAGAAATGCAGGGAGTGTTTTTGGTTTGCATTGTCTGTGTGCAGTAAATTTAATTAAGGTTCTTTCTTTTAATGTCACCGCGTGTTAACGTTTCAGCTCAGTTCTCATGCCACCATCCCCTGGCACAATATGAGCAGCCTGGAGGGACTGGGCAGCTACAGGGATCAGGCATTCAAAATGAACACCTATGACCAAGGTGATTTACAGTGCAGAGTGTACAGTATAATCCAGGTATGTATGATCAACTGAAGTGAAATTCTGTCAGTAGTTGTCTAGTAAAGAATTATTGGTTCTAGTTAAATATTCAGCTATCATTTTCCATTTACTGTGGCAATGTGACTTTCTTTTGAGTGTGCCGTTTAATCAGCAACAGTGGGTCCTTCATGAGCTCAGATAAAATGTGTATGACAGAGCCAGCCCAAGGCATTAACGAACTTAGCGGCCGCTATGGACCCCCACGCAACCGGGGGAGCCCCAAGAGTGCTAGACATGTCAAGATATCTTGATTTAGTTGATGGGTAAATCAAATTCTGCTTAGGGCTCCGTAAAGCCAAATTAAAGCAATTTTTTTCCCCATAAGGACCGGGGAATAGTTACCTTGCTGCTTTTAATACCTGACGGCTTGATTACTGTAATTCCCTGTATATACGATTGTCCCGTTCCACACTTTCTGCACTTAAAATAATACAAAATGCAGTCGCTAGACTTTTAACGGAAACAAAGAAAAGACAACATATCACTCCTGTTTTAGCTCATTTGCATTGGTTGCCTGTGAAATACAGAATAGCTTTTAAAGCACTCAATGGATTAGCCCCACAATACATTCCTGGTCTGCTGTTTCCATATTCAGCCCCCCAGTCACCTAGGTCATCCTCAGAACAGCTTCTCTCAGTTCCTTGCTCTCGTCTCTAACCAAGAGGTGCCTTTCTCTGTAGCTGCCCCCAGACTTTGGAGTAGCCTCCCATCCAACAATAAGTCCTGCTACACTATTGATCAGTTTAAATCTAAATTAAAGACCCACCGTTTCTCTCTTGCTTTCAACTCAGTTTGAGGTTCTCCTAAGGTTTCTGTAAAGTCCACTGTTAAGTTACTTTTAATGTAATTTTATTACTTTTTTAAATTTATTGTATTTTACAATGTATGTAATATTTGTTAATTAATTCAGCTCCTGTTGTTTTTAAATGTGTTATATGAATAAATTACTTGATTTGACTTGATATAAGAATATAGCAATATGGTATGATCACTTACATTGTCCACAGCAAATAATGTTTTTAACAAACTAGTAATTTGAGAATTAATAATAGCCGTTTCTGCAGATGTATTTGATGTATTTCTTTGCAGATTACAATATCTGCAAAATGTATTTTTTCTCTTTTTTCTTTATCTTTAGGAGAGCCTAGGAAAGGATACGTTCCCTGTGGTTAGACCAGGAACAACAGGAACTGCTTCTTTCCATTAGAAACAATAACCAAATATTTTTCCCTCAGTTTTAATTTCTGGAATAATAAACCAGTTGCCTGCTAACTCACGCATGTTTTATTTATGTCAGCTGTGTTTTAGTTTGCTTGAGTGCTATTGTAGTAATGTATTCCAAATTCCAAATTGTTTGTGCTTTTCTGCTGAAATAAAGCCTGGTTTTATATTTTTCAAATCACTTCAAATAAAATATTTCGCATATAATGCTTACTGGGTAATTATTAAAATAATAAGTATAATTAAGGGTAATTTCAGTAATTTCTTAGCTAAAGCTGTGTAGAATGCGCAGTGCAAACTGAGCAGGGTATTCCATTCGCAGATATACGAATAATAATAATTTTAATAATAATTTCGAATGCAAAATCAATTATTTAAACGTTTTAAATAAAATCAAAAGCTAAAATATGCAGATCAGTTCAACCTCTGCGTTCTAGAAGCTCCAAGTGAAAGAAGAAAAAGACACAGAGAAAACATTCGCCATGGCACAACTGTCTAACAGACAGAAGCCAAAGTCCTTCCAATGCACCTTGTTCATTTTCCCAAATCACTATAAATTGCCCCTCGTGTAGGCATGAGTGCATGTATGCACTGGATTAGCAGACCATTCAGGGGCAGCCCAATCTTAGCAGGAAGATGGACAGATAAGCCAGCAGACTGAGCTTCTCATGCATTCCGTTTCACTTTTTGTCACCTAAAACAATCCCATGTACCAGTGTCTCCCAATCCAGTCCTCGGGGAAGCCCAGACAGTCATTTTTGCTCCCTCCCAGCTCCCAGCCAATCAAGAACACCGAATACCTGGTACAGGTGTGCTGGGAACTAAGCGCTTTGCATTATATTACGGTGTGGCTCAGTGGGTAAGGGCAGTGTATTTGTGAATGAATGAACCTTGTTTCAAATCCCTCGGTTGCCAGAGGAATTTTACCGCTGGGCCTGTAATCCTCCAACCTCTCCAGGGATTGTCTGACCTTGATTTCTCAAATGTATGTTGCTGTGTATGTTGATAAAGGTGTCTGTTAAAAAAATGTGATATTAAATAACCATGTTACCTGTCTGGTCCTGTGATTAATTGTATTCAGAAGTTTAATTAAACATACCAACTTCTTTGCTTAAGGACTCTGCTCACACATGACTGTGCCGCCCCCCAACCAGATACCATCATCAAAGTCACAGATGACATAACAGTGGCAATGATGAGACGGCTTACAGGAGGGAAGTGCTTGATCTGGTCACATGGTGTGAGACTGTCAACCTTGCACTGAACATCAAGAGGGCCAAGGAGATGGCCGTGGATATAAGGAGAGGCAAGCAACACCACTCACCACTGAGGAGTGGAGACTCTGAGGTGGAAGGAGTGGACAGCTATGAACTCCTCGCATCAGTGAGGAACTAAACTGGTGAAAGTACATGGTGCGGCTGCTTAAGAAGGCTCACTAAAGCCGGTACTTTCTGCAGAGGCTGAAAAGGTTTGCCATGTCGCTGACAGTGCTCAGCAGCTTATACAGGTGCACTGTGGAGAGCATACTAACCTGCTGCATGGCTGTGCACTGGACAGGACAGACAGTCACTACAGCGGGTGATCAGATTAGCCCAGAAGATGGCAGGGACTGTCCAATCTTTTTGGACATTTGTGACAGGAGAATCTGCAAATAGACCAGCAGTGTCATCAGCAATCGCACCCACCCCACCCACCAAATCTTCACTCTCAAGAAGTCCGGCAGAGTGTTAAGACCAGAGCATCCAGACTCCGGAAGAGTCTATACCCCCATGCCATCAGAATGATCAATAACTACCACCCTGTGCCCACCCCATGCCAAATATTATGACAGTGGTCACCCAGACCACTGTACAATTTACTGGACTGAAAATCACCAGCCACTTTAAACTGCACATCCCATATTTATCAGTATATTAATATTTTTACATTGTTGGCCATTTTATTCTTTAACATTTTTCAACTATGATAGGCATGTATATCTTATATGGTTATCTACTATGTTATCATTGTGTTGTCTTATTTTTTCATCTGAGGAAAGTAAGCAAACTAAGAATTCCACACAGCATGTATGACAATAAATTACTTGAATCTCACGAATTGTTCCAAAAACAATGGAAAGTAGTCCTGAGATCATAACAGAAACTGGGACAGACATTAACACTATATCGCAGTAACAAGCAGATATACAATACGCAGACATAATATATAATACAAACCCAGTTATAAAATAATGCTGCAACACTACTTTCTACCATTCCAACTACTCCAAATATTCATAACGGTAAAATATTCAAACGAACATAGCCTGAAAGAGAATAATACGACCGCTTTTGAACGTTAACGCCCCCCTTCTCCAAATCTCTCAAACTAACTTACTACGTTTTTACGTATCACTTTTAAACCAATCCGTCTTAGCGACGCATTTCAAAATAAGTATGGACCAATAAGATATTCCGTGAGGTTGGCCGACTTTGGTAGTGGACATATTATCCAATGACAATGCGCATCTTCTTGAGTGACGTTTATTTGGCGCAATAATTTCGATCGCCGGGTTACAGCACAACCAATCAGCTGCTGGAAGCGGGCAGTAGTAGCCATCAGGCTAGTTTGCGCGAGTGCAATAGGCACACTTCTGGTTTATCCGTAGCTAGCGTAGTGTTTTGTCTGGGCAGGTTCGTATTGCTGTATCCTTAATGCCTTTGGTGTTTGTAATTCGCTCGCTCTGCGCTGACAAAAGAGTGTATTTCGGCAAACTGAATACTAGCCGAATTAATGTTTTGATTGTTATTTTTGTTAGTAGTTCCGCGTAATTGATCCGGCTGAGTGTACGTACTGTGTGCGGGCTGCCGGACGGGACCAGCGGGCAGCATCAGGCTGTTCCTTACTGCCTGCGAGGAGCGTGATGCTGATGGCGAGCGTGACCTGAATAGGGGGGCTATTGTCGGTTCCTGTACACGCTGTCATTGCTTGCCCGTGTAACTGTGCATTGGCAGTTACTGTTAGGGGATGGGGGACAAGCTCACTGGCCGGACCCCCAGTGCTGGATAAATGCCCTGCTATGTATCAGGAGAGCAGGGCGGCGTGATGCAGCACCACGGACTCCTGTGATCAGCCTGCCGTCGCGGAGAAGCTTTGTTTGGTCTGCATGGAGCGGGACAAAAGCCCCGAGCCCTGTTATATCACACGCAGCCAGTGCTGATGCTGGTCATTCTGCTGGATTTGCTTTCAGCACCTGCTAGTTATACGTGCTGTTGCTGACCTAGTTTGCTAATTAGTGTTCAGCTAATTACTGTGAACAGGGGTATTAATCACTGTGATCTTTCGCGTTTGAGTGTTCTTTGAGAAACCGTTATTAAATGCATTGTTAAAATACTAACTAGCTACTTATCTCTGTTCAAAGACCGAATATAGGGATGTAGGTTTTTAATATGTTTATAATTTTACAGTATGCAGGGAAACCGCGCCGCTCGTACAGAACAGCAAAACCATGGGCCGCCTAAACCGAGTCCCCAAGACTATCAAAAAAAAGCAGCAGTGGCAAACAGCAATGGACAGCATGCAGAATCCAGTGAGCATCCAAACCCAAGTAAGGATGTGTGTGATAATCCAGTTACAGATCCAAATAATTGCCATTCTCTATAATGCCTGAGGACTGATCAATAATGTGATTGCTATGCCTTGGGACAGTTCAGTCTTATAATGACTTTCATTTTTATGTACCACTCCAGACTCTGCCTTGACCATCGACCTTCAGAGCTTTCGGAAGCCTGGGGAGAAGACTTACACCCAGCGGAGCAGGCTGTTCGTAGGGAACTTGCCAACAGGAGTGACTGAGCAGGAGGTTGAAAAATTGTTTTCCAAGTATGGAAAACCGTCTGAAATTTTCATAAATAAAGACAGAGGCTTTGGCTTCATAAGGCTGGTGAGTTCAAAGCATATAGGTGACGGAGATTGCAGGATAGACCTAGATGTTCCTGCTCCTTAAAAGGTGTTATTAACATGTCTAAAGACTCCATGCCCCCTTACTTGCTTGATGCTGAAACCTTGCTTTGTTTGATATTTAGGAGACCAGAACCTTGGCAGAAATTGCCAAAGCTGAGCTCGATGACACCCCCTTCAGGGGCCGACAGCTTCGCGTTCGCTTTGCTACTCATGGCGCCGCTCTCACCGTGAAGAATCTGCCGCAGTTTGTTTCCAATGAGCTTCTGGAGGAGGCCTTCTCCATTTTTGGCCAGATAGAGAGAGCTATTGTCATTGTTGATGACCGTGGAAGGCCCACTGGGAAAGGAATTGTAGAGTATACAGCCAAGCCTGCTGCAAGGAAAGCGCTGGACAGATGTTCGGACGGGGCCTTTTTGTTAACTGCGTAAGTCAATAGCTTAATGGTCATGAGAACCCGTTGGTGTCGCTAGTGTAGCTTTGGGTTCAAACTGAAATGTTATCAGTGATTTTTAAGAAATGGTATGGAGTGGGTGCAAGTAATAGTTGACAGCAGGTCCACTTTTGCCAACTGAAATTATGTATTTTTTTTAACAAATTGTTCTCAACACATCAAGGTTTCCCAGACCTGTGACAGTGGAGCCTATGGACCAATGTGATGAGGACGAAGGACTACCAGAGAAACTGATCAGCAGAAACCAGCAGTACCACAAGTAAGTCGCTGAGTGCCTGACAGGTTATGCAAAGGTGCCTGTAAATAAGATCTTGGTTATGATTGGTTAGAAGGAAGGCTGAGCGTAATGGCTGAGGGTCCAGCTAAAGAGCGAAAGCCTCTTCATGTTAAAAGTCAAAGAAAATGCCGACAATCTAAAGACTTTCAGGTTTGAGGGACTTGTCCAATAATGTGAGGCTAGCCATAGATGACTATAAGCTATGTGGCATTCAGCCTTTTGGAGTAGACTAGCCTGTCTTTGTCGTCACTTTGCTTTTAATTGGTTTGCTTTATTTACTTTTCATTTTTTAAGTCAAGATAATCACTGCTAAAATGAAAGTTAGGCTCATCACTTAGCTGCGTCACCTTAAGGCTAGGTCATACTTATCTGCCCTCAGATGTGTTTAGCGTTAGGGCGCAGGAGATCTTGCCCACTCTTCCCCCCTATGGGAGTCGTGTCAGGAAGTCAAGGATCCAGTTACAGAGGTGGGTGTCCAGCCGTAGGTCCTGAGAACAACAGTGTTATGCTGAACTGTAATCCACAAACTGTTTTCTCAGGTAAGTGCCACTAAAATGCTCAAGCAGGTACCACTGATCTGATTTAGATTTGCAAGGATGCATGATACCGGATTTTTGCCTGTATGTCCACTATGTAAAATGGCGAAGTATTTACGTTTTAACCTACGCACATTCTCCTGTATTCTTTGAATCATCTCTAGACAACTTACAATACCTATTACAATGTTAATGCAATGTAGCTAGTTGTAAACCTGTAACATTGGCCAGGCTTATCGGCAGATATTTTTATATCTTCTGATAATGGGCTTTTTAGGTTTTTATCGGCCAAAAGCGATGTTGTGCCGATATCGCGGCGCATCCCTATTGATTTGATCAGTTAAGTTTTAGTTTGCGTTAAATGGACATGTTGACAGTGACACTGGGTCACTGTGTTTTAACGAGTAAATAAAAGCGTCTGTCCTTTCTTGGTTTGTTTGCCCAGGGAGCGAGAGCAGCCGCCGAGGTTTGCACAGCCTGGCACGTTTGAGTACGAGTATGCCATGCGCTGGAAAGCCCTGATGGAGATGGAGAAGCAGCAGAATGAGCAGGTGGAGCGGAACATCAAGGAGGCACAGGGGAAGCTGGAGGCTGAGATGGAGGCCGCGAGGCACGAGCACCAGGTCATGCTGATGAGGCAGGGTGCGTGTGCCGCAGGGTGTCCCTCCCCCCTAATCTCACATGTATGACAAGCAGGCAGAACCTTTACAGGGATCCCCCAAATATGGCCGCATTTTATTCAAAGGACTGGGCAGTGTTTCCTGCTGTTCCCTTGTCCCTGCAGTGGCTTCATGGTTTTCTGTTTTGCCGTATATTCAAAATTCATTTTTAGTCTGAGACGGTGTGTTTGGAGCAGCCCCGGCCGGCCCTGTGGGGGAGGTAACGGGCTTTTTGGAGCAGCCCTGGCTGCTTGGCCCTGGCCGGCCCTGTGGGGAAGGTAACGGGCTTCTGCCTGATTCTCCCAGACCTGCTGCGGCGCCAGGAGGAGCTGAGGAGGATGGAGGAGCTGCACAGCCAGGAGCTGCAGAAGCGCAAGCAGGTGGAGCTGCGGCAGGAGGAAGAGCGGCGCAGGCGCGAGGAGGAGATGCGCATGCACGCCGAGGAGATGCTGCGCAGGCAGCAGGACGCCTTCAAAGGCAGCTTCCCCGAAAATGCAAGTCTGCGCATCCCTTGGGCCCTTTGTGCCCCGATTCGTCTCCCTCACCCCAAACTGCCATGTCCTGTCCGAGCCCAAGTCATTTGTTCTGCTAATAAATAAGTACAAACTTTTATATCACAGACGTATGAAATGATCCTTCAGTTTGTGGCAGGATACAAATGGGCCGTATTCGACATTTCATGTGTTCTGAGTCGTTGTGCTTTGGCTTAAATGACACTAATTCTGTATATGAAATGTGTTGCTAAGGTAGTAAACATAACCCAGCTATTACTTACCAATTTAGGAAGTAGTCTTCTAAGCATATACTCTTAAAAATGAATATAAGCCATAAATATTTTGTTCGCATAATGGAGCATGTTTTCTTTTGTCCTGCTTTCCAGAGGGAGCAGGAGTTGCGGATGCATATGGTTGGTAAGTGGAACAGAGATTCCTCATGTGTCTTTTGTTTTGTTCGATAGCTAAGTCTATTAACCTTTGACTGGCCCAATGTGACTTTTGGATTGCAGGTCAGGCCATGGGCTTGAACCGAAACCCAATGGCTGGCAACCCAGTGTCTGCACCACCTGGCAATATGCCCGCTGAGTCGTCCCCTTTAATGGTAAGGCTACGTCGCCCTTCATTAAGTGCTTCGCACGGCCAGAACTTAGTTCTGGAACCAGGGACTTTTTCCAGCACAGGACTCCAAACTAGGCACTCTGAGTAGTGTGGCGTAGGCTTGCTGATTGGATGTCCACAGGCAAGCAGATGGAATTTTTTTTATTTTTTTGTCTGAGTTGCATTTCGTGCATCAATTAATAATTTTTTTGCTTGCATCTTCATATTTCTGCATCAGAAAATTGGGTTGCTAACCAGTATACTTCTGTGTAATATCGCCCGTGTTGGCAGTGCACCTTGCTACGTTTATTAGCTGGATAATGTTAAATCGGTGTTTATTCTGTGAAAAACTAAGATCGATCTGCTGGTCAGATTTGATAAGAAAATAAGGTATATAATATATTAAAATGATTTATTTAATATAGTCGTAAGAAGACTGTCATGGAAATGCCAGCCTTTCGTGTGTGACTTGGCATGATTCAGTGGAACAAGGATGATGCCCCTTGTTAATTAACGGAAGGAGTTTTCGTGATGCATATCTTTTTTTTTCTCCAGCAGGGAGGGGGGAGCAATGCCATGCCAGGGGGGGGCCAAGGAGGCTTTCCAAGGGGCCCCCCAGGCCCGGCTGATTTTGGCCCTAATAAACGTCGCAGATTCTGAGACCAAAAGTTCCACTTTTTTGTCTTTTCCCGTTTCTCCGTGTTTATTTCCCCCCCTTTTGTAGAATATTTTAAAATTTGTATTATGCGTTATTTTTATTCTCCTGTTTCTGAACTTTTTTTTTTTTTTTTTTTTTTTTTTTAAACTTTGAAATAGGCCTACTCCAGTTTGGTATAAGCATCCTATGCCGGCTCTTAAACTCTGTATAGGACTCTTTCGTCCCCTCAACCTTGCAATTTTGTACATTTCTTTTGACGTTGTATATTGCTGTTGAATGGCACATTTCATGTTGAGCCAGCAACATTGTCTGCAACCTGCTTTTCATTGCCTTGTTAAATAAAAATCTTTGAACTAAATGCAATAGACAACTTCAGATACATTAATTTTGTTTGGATTGTTTTTTGTTTTAATTACATCCGTCCATTAAATCCGTCTAGATCCTCAGTGATGGTTTTGCAGTTTTTAGAATGGTTTTGTGTGTGGTTTAGTCCAACAAACAATATAGGACTTCAAGAAAATGACCCTTTAAAAAGTACATATATACTTTTTAAAATATTTTGTCTCTAAAATTTTGTTTGTAAAATGAAGAGGAAGACTTCATGCCAATATCACATTAAGATGTTTTTTTTTTTTTTTTTTTTAAGAATTTATTGGGATTCTGATCAAATCTGATGTTAAAGATTTCATTCCGATTCTGAGCATAATTACAGCCCTGTAAAGCACCGTGCTTTCCAGAAGCACTGGTAATCCACTTCATGCTTCAAATTAAATGTCTTACACAAATCCATCCATTAAATTGAAGTAAATGTGTTCAATAGAGGAATAAATCAATTTATCACTATGAGGATATTTAAGTTTAAACAAGATGCTAAGAATTATTTTAATATTTGTTAAAATACCAGAATTATGGGAGTACTGTTTGGGAGAAACTAAAGTTGCTCATCACACTTTCCTCTGTTTTCACATGAGAATCCCGGGGCCCACTGAGGTTTTATAGCGGAAAGCTGTTCCTGGAATTCTCACTGACGCACGCTGCAGTTGGGACAGGAGCCACTCCTACCCTTTGAGGCCGGATAAGGTCGAGTAGTGATGTCACTTGGGAAATCACTCAGTGAGCTGGTTGCTAGGGGCAGGATTTCAGCAGAGTACATTCAGTCTGCTACACCAAGTGCCTGTCTCCTCATTTCCCTCGCTCTTCTTTATATTTTCTCTCTTGCTTTATTATTGTGGTGAATCATTCTATGCAATTATGGAAAAGGGATCTTTTCCATGCATGCCCTGAGCCAGAGCCAAAGAGACATGGCTTTGCTTTCCAATTAGCTAATGAGTATTTTTCCTGAGTGAAGATGTTGCATAGGTCTCCCATCATGAATATATTTTAACATTAATTTAAATAGAGCCACAGCAAGTGATTGTTAGGTAACTAATAACACTGCAACACCATCTCATCATGGTGCAGGAAAAGTGGGTCACCAGACCTTATCTCGCTGGCTTAAGGTGCATGGCCGTCACAGTATTCATCAAGTGGCTTAGTGTGACTCACCGCGCTGAAATGGGGAGGGTCCACATAGCAGTATTGAGTACTAACGTTTTTTTTTTTTTTTACAATGTACTTTACCTTTAAGAAGGCCGGTGTTTCCTTGCAGAGCTTAAATGAGTGTTCAGAGCATATTGGTTCATTTCTAACACACTGGCAGTGACAGCAGATCTATGGCGACCTAACAGTGTTTGATGAATCCACAGCAAACACGTTATGATTTTTTTTTGGTTTATAAATAGGTGTTCTGTGCCTACAGTAATGATTATTGACAAAATAGGTTGTGCCGTGCAATCCTTTTTCTCTGCTAACCATTCTCAGATATTGTCTTTAAAAAATCCATTCATATGCGGTGGCTAGGCAGTGATATAAATACTTAAATAGTTGTTTAAATTACACATACAAATGATTGAAATGTATTTTTGATGCTGCATTGTTTCAATTGTGTTTACTGTTGACCAATGAGACTTGATGAGGCTTGACTGCACACTGAACACCCAGCACATCTGTGGGGGGAAACATCCACAGCTTTATATATTAAAACATGGATTTAATGTTCAGCTGCTGTTACTGAAGAGCAGAGGAGGAACGTTCGGATATAGAAAGTCCACTTGAAGATTTTGCTTCATCTGGATTTTTACTGAACTTTTCTGAGCAAACACACACTTACAACTCAGATTTACATTTTCTTTAACTCACTTTTCCATAATATTGTACCTGAATAAAAGTTTATACAAGAACTCACAGGTGTGAGTTAGCACAGGTGTACTACAGAAGGAGAGACCCACAGCTGCAAATTGCATTGAATGGCAGAGCTCTACATACACATGTGCATCTGCACAAAGGCAAGGTCACTGTGATGCAAAAAAAAAATAGAGACAAATCATGTTAGGAATTTTTTCATCTTTAATGTTATGTTACAACAAACAGACTATAAGTGCAAACAGATGATCAGTAGAACAAGCAATTGGGAAAAAAACACATGACACTCTGGATGCATATCTAATAATACTCTGTGGGGCTTTTTCTACATGCTACTGGGTCCCTGTAAGAATACGCCAATCCAGTCGCGTCTAGATAATTGGCACAAAAGGGGAGGTGTTGGCCTCAGGCAAAGGTACGTCTCCCCTCCTTTGTGTGATTCTCATGGACAGCATATTAAGGTGCGGCTAGAAGCACATCTAATCAAGGGGGCTATAAGTGCCAATTTCCTGGCCGCTTCCGACTGGGACCTCCAGCACACACCTAAGCGATTCAGAGCGGAGTGTGAAGCAGCAGGGATGAGAATCGGCACCTCAAAATCTGCGGCATGGCATACTTTCAGAAAAGGGTAGGTGGCTCACTTCACGTGTTTTAAGCAGTTTTGTCGGCACTGAGTATGTCATTAACAGAGAGGGATTAAAGGTAAGACGAGGCTTATGGTTCCCAGCCGGCTTACATCCCTATCCTCAGCTACAGCCATGAGCTGTGGGTAATAAGAGATTGAAGAAGGTTGCAAGTACAAGTGGCAGGAATGAGGTCTGCTATAAAACTGCACTCACTCTCCAAGACAAGGTCAGGAGTTCAGAGATCCAGTGGGACCCCAAAGAAAGGAACCAGCTGAAGTTGTTTTGGCTTCCCAAGGGAAGTCCCCCAGGAGGCATCAGAGGAATAATATCTTGGCTGCCTTGAGTATAGGGATCCCCCAGAACAGACAGGCCTCTCTGGCCATGCAAAAAGTGATCCGGTTTGACCCATTGGGCTCACGCCCATGAAAAGGCAGAGGGGAGATGGGATGTGATGCTGAAATTAGGGTTCTTTCACCTCCTTTCCAATAAATAATACACACAGCAAGACTCTGGTAATTACTGACTGGCTGCACACGTGTACAGAAGTGAATGTACCATGGAGTGAAATCGTACAACCAATCCAACTTGCCAGAGCTAAATGGCAGTTTTGAAATACAGAATGCATGTATGGGTCAAGGCTCTGGACCACCCATGACCCTGAACAGGACAAGCAGTTACAGAAAATTAATGGATGGATGGATGGATGGTTTAAAGCAAGGGCCTGGGTTTGGGTTCAACATTGGTAGGAACAAATCAGCCCCAAACTCACACCCCCCTAAACACACTATATTTCCAAAATATTGGTAGGGATCAAATCAGCCCTAAATCCTCACCCTCCAAAAAACACATACAGTACACCCACAATATTGGTAGGGACAAGCCCCTACCATTCTTACCCAAATCTCTGCCCTTGGTTCAAAACCACAACAAATATAAGTATAATAAGATCTGACTTGGTAGTTTTAGTTGACTAGAATTCATATGCAAGCATCTAGCACAATAAGATGCTAATTAACAAAATGTAATGTAGCTCATGCACAATTAATTCTAAAGAGTGACTTTAGTGTCCCTACCATCCATATTGAATACCAATCAACGGAGTGCATTAGCTATGAATAAATCTGATTATAAGCACTTTGATTTGAGCCGTTTCGAACCCAAGGAAGCAAACAGCGGCCATTTGAATCACAGGTATATTGTTCAGAAACAAAAATGGAAAAATGGTTTAAATAAGGATATCTGGCAAATATGGCCAGCTGCATTGAGAAAGAAGCAGTGGGAGCCACAGAAAGCTGTGAACAGGACAGCGGCAGAAGTACAGCCCCAGAAATGAGCACAGAAGTGAGTCATCACTTCCATGGCCCACTTCCTGCAAAAACTCAATGCTGTGAGCCTCACAACTGTGGATTTTATGGCTTTTCGGAAACTAATTGCATCCAAGGGCAAGGCACAACCCCCCTTGAGTAACGGGAAGACACAGTAAGGTCTGAGTCATCATTCACCCATTTGCCTATATGCCCATGGGTTTACATTTGGAAAAAGCCAAAGGATGCCTTCAAGGAAGAAGGTGATCTGTAATGGTACGTGCGGCCATCTTGTGGGAGTCAGGAGGTCATGTGACTGCACCGAATGGTTGTGTAATGGACAAAGCATGTAATGCTGGAAGGATTGTAATCCTGGGTGGATGGATGGATGGATAGAAAAGACCCACAGGATTAATTTGTCTAATGTATTAACATATTTGATGTCATTTGACACAAAAATGTATTATTTTGCCTGGCAGTAGGACTTCAGGGGGAGGCTGTCACTTTCAGTTTCGTTAGGCAATTTGTTATTCAGTTTCAATAACAATTTATCTGCTTAGGCCCACTATAAGCCGTACCAAGATATGGAGAAGGGTATTTGACAAAGCATAACTCTGCCCCATCCCAGTATTTTGCTTATAATTATCAAGATCACGGCATCAATTGAAAGATTAACTTCTACCTGCTTGAAATGTTTCACAATGAATAAATCTGTATTGTTGGAAAATGTATGTTAGCAAAACAATGTATTTATGTATTCATTACATTCAGGCAGATTTATTATGAATTGTCTGATTCCCGCGTCATATAGCGGTCCTCATATTGCGATTGTAAGGGTTTTTTATGTTGGTCAAATTATTGACGAATATTACCATGCAAGGAGTACAATCAGTTTTTCATTATGCATTTTATTTTCCAGCTATGATCAAAATATACATTAAGAATTCAGTTGACTCACATATTTTATTTGCCGTTTTCAAGCAAAATATACATTTGAATATGCATTTAAAATGCTATTTTTCATTTTCTCTATAACACATTTTTGTGTATTTAAAATAATTCAGTCACATCATCAAAGCGTTCTATTAAGAAATATTTTATTTACGGTTCTGATTAAACTAGAAGTGACTGCGTTTATTCACATAAACACTGTCGGGAGCAGCGAGACAGGACAGCGCGCATCCTGCCCCCCGGCTTCGCCCTGCCGGCTCTGCCCCGGGAGGATAGGCTGCCCCGCTCGCTGCCGTCAGTACGCAGCCGGCGCCCGAGCTGCTCGGCCCCGCTTACCGAGGGCAGCCTGCGGAGGGCCGGGGGAAGGGGCAAAACGCCCGAGGGGACGCCGCTAGTCAGACAGTAGTACTGTACTTTCCGCTTCTAAGCAGTCCCGTTTGCCCGGACTCCGGGTCGCGGCTCTCCAGCCGAATGCGGGCTCAGCCCTGGGTCTGAAGAGGATCATTCACCGCGTCCACTTACGCCTCTTAAGATCCAGAGGTAGGCAATACCTTTTCTTGTTGAATTTGTTTAGATATATAGAATTCTTTTTTTCAAATGTGCGGGAACATCTAGCCAATTACCAAAAACGACAGCGCTGCAGTAATTAATGAAATGGCACCCAAAGTATTTATTTTGACGGGTTGCATTCTAATTTGAATTATATTCTGTCATCATTGTTTGTCGCTTTGGAATAACATCATTGTTCTATGTAAAATGCCCGGTTACTGTACAGAGAGCGTCCGTTTTAAATGAATAATTTTCTCTATGGAAGTATCGGTTGCCGTGTTATTGATAATCTTATCAGTAATTAAGATTTTACCATTGCTAAAATTTATATGACTTTGTGTTTTTTATGATTCCCCAAACTTCCATGTTAGGCAGAATATTTCTGTCCACCAGATAAATACTATACTGAATAATCAGTGTGGCAGTATGGCATAATCATGAGTGAGTACTCATGAGTACTCAGTAATCATGGGTACTGATTAATTACCAGGGCTGCTAACTCTGGCTGACGTGAGATTTTCAGTTCGTGATAAATCTGCACGCTCATTTACATACATGTAACAGTTAATAGTCTGTATAGGGTTTACAATAAATTACCCCGACGCTAATGATGTAGTTAATTTTGCGTTTATAATGGAATAATACTGATTTGCCGTAAGATTTCTTGCATGCCAGATGCGTCAGAGTTGGCAATCCTGAATTACAGATGTTTGTACATGTAATAAATTATGACGCTGACTGAATTGGGTGACAGCTGCTTGAGTGAAATGTTTATTCCTTATTTTGTTGTCTTAGAGGGAGTCGATTGTATAATGAAATGTATTAAACAACCGTTTTATGTTTTACAAACCCTTCCAATCGTTGTCCCATTACTGTAATGTACTTTCCACCAGATAACATGTTAAACATTTTTTTTCCGAAGTTGTACGTTACGTTATAAAAAAATTGTTATATTAAAGAATGACAGGCGAAAAAGAATGAAAATGCTTCATTGCACCGTAAAATGCTCAGAATATCTAAGCATATATTACAGATAAAAAAAGTGATGTTGCTTTTAATAAAAAGGGAAAATATTAATCTAGAACAAAACAAAGGAAAACGTTGGACAAAGGGTCAGTTTTAGAGGCATCAGGCCACGTAACAGTATGGCTTTTGATGGTGAGCGGAAAGTGATGTACCTGGAATGGATGGATGCATTGATGCTGGTATGTATGATAGACAGGTAAAGAAGGACCTGTGAGTGATTCAGTGTGCCACCGCTCATGGATCACAGTTATTTATAACAGCAGCAGATACTGAGCTCCCCTGCTTCACTCTGCTGGCTGTAGGTCTTATAAAGCCTCAGATTTTAATTTATTAGGGGTTAGGAGTAGCCACAGTGCCGTGGCAGAGAGGACCTTGCTAATCACTCCAGATGGCCTTGGCCAAAGTGCAGGCTACAGCAGGGTTTTGATAGTGGCACTGTTATGGTGAATCAGAGAGTTTATTCTTGTCCAGCATAAGTGTAACCCAGATGAAGTAGTTATACATATAATAATTTTTTTTCTGTAAGAAAAAAATTATGTGGGCATGTGGCCTATCGCAGGAGCAGAGGTAGGTAATCCAGGTCCAAAGAGTAACAATCCAGAATAGGATTTTGTTTCATCCAAATAGTTGAGCACACTGTGACTGAGACTCTTTTTATACTTCTAAGCCTTCTGACGGTGGACCGATATTCGTACCGGGCTGGGCTGAACTGTAATGTATGTATTGGGGTTGCAGGGGGTGGATGGCAGCGGTCACAAGCGGGGTCAACATCCAGGTTGAGTTAATGTGATCAAGAATGGTCAAAAATTTTGAGCTTTTTTATACGTAAAATATTTGTAACTATTTCAAATTTTTATTTATGTATTTTTTCAGTGTTTGTCTTCATTGCTACAACCCGTCAGAGCGGGGGAAGGACTTTGGGAAGTGCAGGACTGGCAGGAAGAATGGGACACGTGGAGATTCCGGGCGGGCCTAGGGGGCCGAGGGAGTGAGGATGGACACCATGCAGCAGGGGGCCCTCTCTCCATCCAGCCAGCAAAGATGGCAGTGAGTACCCTGGATATTATTATTATTAATAGCGTTTCCCTTTATCAGCTGCCTGAATTTTATGATGTCTTCCTTGTATTTATCCTAATAAAAGTCGCATGGTTGTGAATTTTGTACAATACAATTTTACAATGGGTTTCAAAGTTTAGGAGTATTTTCAATATACTGATTATGCAAATAAAAATCACGGCTGCATTGCTAATGTATTTTTATTGGTTTTGTTCCACCATTGCTGTTGATTTTTGGTTAAACTATTAACATATTTCATATATATATTTATATATTTCTCATGTACAGGAAGAGGGCTTGGCAGATATAAGCCCTGGGAAATGATTGTAGCATAAGTAACACGTTAAAGCTTTTCTAAAACTTGGGAGGAAACATTTATTTCAAAGAACCTCGACTGGATAATTCAAGGGAGAGAATCTGTTCACTGTTGTCATGGTTGCCATTTTGTTGATTACGACACTAAACATTTCAAGGAATGACACTCTGACCTTTCCTCTTCTTTTCCTCCCGGAGTAGCAGCTGTGCAGATGACTGGCTAGATGGGGATGAGAAGGACCGGGCAAAAAGGTATTTCTGATCATCGCTGCCAAGAGGGTCGCTCTCCGGCCTGTTCCGGGTTTTTGTTCCTGATCAGGATCTGGTCCTGCCCTAGATTTCCACATTCATTATGTCAAAAGGCTAAATGTTATTGAAGGGTCGTTGTTGACCCAATTGCTAAATTGTCACGTTATAAGGTAATGATTCTGGACCCTCATGCGATGTAATCAGGCCACAATTTACACATAAAAATGCTGCATTGATACAGGCTGATATTATATCGGGGATATTAATGATGCGCTCTGAGCTATAAAAACACTGCATTCCATGTGCTGCTCCTTTATTCATGACTTCTTATACTCTTGTATTCGACAGGGCATCACGCAATAAATCAGAGAAGAAGAGAAGGAATCACTTTAATGTTCTCATTACGGAACTGTGCACCGCGCTACAGGGGCAGGCTCACCCTCGCAAGATGGACAAGTCCACCATCCTGCAGAGAGCCATCGACGTCCTGCAGAAACAGAGAGGTCCTCCGTACAGACTCTCACCACATGGTTTCCACAGCGATGCTCCCACTCTGCACTCATTTATTATTCCTTAATTTCTTTACATGTAGTACATCCCCGGTCCCAGCAGAATCGGGGTCACTGCTGTCAGACTCTCACCACATGGTTTCCACAGTGACGCTCCCAATCTGCACTCGTTTATTACTCCTTAATTCCTTTGCATGGAGTACATCCCCGGTCCCAGCACAATCAGGGTCACTGCTGTCAGACTCTTACCACATGGTTTCCATATTGTCGCTCCCACTCTGCACTCACTTATTATTCCTTAATTCCTTTACATGGCATACGTCCCCAGTCCCAGCAGAATCAGGGTCATTGCTGTCAGACTCTCACCACATGGTTTCCATATTGTCGCTCCCACTCTGCACTCGCTTATTATTCCTTAATTCCTTTACATGGCATACGTCCCCAGTCCCAGCAGAATCAGGGTCATTGCGGTCAGACTCTCACCACATGGTTTCCATATTGTCGCTCCCAATCTGCACTCGCTTAATATTCCTTAATTCCTTTATATGGAGTACATCCTCGGTCCCAGCAGAATCAGGGTCACTGCTGTCAGACTCTCACCACATGGTTTCCACAGTCTGCCCTCGTTCATTACTCCATCATTTTATGTATTTACAATATATATTGACAGACGTTTCTTCCTTTATCAGAAATCTTGGACCAAACAGAGTCCACTGAGGTTCAGCAGGACTGGAAGCCATCCTTTCTCAGTAATGAAGAGTTTGCTCACTTGATGCTGGAGGTAATATTCTTTGCCATTTTAGCTATTTCGTAAAATTTTGTTTGTAGTAGTTACGTTTATAAAGTAAGAGTCTTACTAAGAGTAAGAGTAAGTGTTACGTATGTCACTAAAGCAAACCAATAGTATCTCTTACAATAATATGCATGTAAAGTAAAATCTTGTTTTTCTTGTTGTAGGCTTTAGATGGTTTTCTTATAACACTGACAACAGATGGAAACATCATTTACGTATCTGACAGTGTTTCTTCCCTCATTGGCCATTTACCGGTAAGTGATTGAATGATGAATTGTGTTGATGTTGTGCATTGCCTATATATATATATATATATATAGCATATTGATGAAATGCAATTTAATTAGCTGACTAACACTTTTCCATGCATGTGGAAATGCATCAGCCAAAGAGATATGCTATGTGTTAGTAAGTTGCATGTGCAATTTATTTACGTTATTAATATTGTAATGTATGAGCTGGTATTGGAAAGCCATACACTTTCCACCTGTTTGTACAATAGAGTCATGGGGTGCATGGAAACTTTCACCGGTGATTAGGAGATATAGTGACTTTTGCTGATGCAGGGAGAGCATTACAAGGAGGTACTCTCAGAAGGGGGTTTCACACACTCACCAGTCAGGGCATCAGGAGAGGCACTCGCAGGCACATATCGAGAGAATCAAGCACACAGGGGGTAAAAATCAGGGCAGAGAACCACTCAGTAGTCAGTCATGCCAAACAACAACTCACACCAAGCAAAGGGGGGCGTGGCTGACGAATAGGCTCAGAGTCCATCCTTACAATAACAGGGAGACCTGACAGGGGGGCGTGACAGAGGAACAGGCTCAGAGTCCATCCTTACAATAACAGGGAGACCTGACAGGGGGGCGTGGCTGAGGAACAGGCTCAGAGTCCATCCTTACAATAACAGGGAGACCTGACAGGGGGGTGTGGCTGAGGAACAGGCTCATATGGATGGAACAGTCCATCCTTACACCAGGCATCATAGGGCAGAAGGCAGGCTAACACCTTGCACAGGATGCTAGTCCATCATATGGTTCTGTGAGATCTGGGACCTGTTATGGATTCGACACAGTTGGAAAATAGATGGATATCATATTGTTACTGAATGTTGCTATTTCATACCAGTCAGACATGGTGGACCAAAACATTCGGAACTTTCTCCCCCAACGTGAACATGGAGAGGTGTACAATCTCCTGTCATCTCAGATGCTGCTGAACGGCCCCGTTACTGCTGGTTTCCTGCAGCGTGAGTCACTTCTTTGTCTAATCCTCCCACTAAGGGTGGAGTCTTTCTGCATTTATTAATACATGTAGGGTAAATGTTGTGCATGACTTGATCATGAAGACTTTACATTTAACCTCAGGGGCTATTTTTGACTATTTTGCAATAATTTAGTCAGCATCACCTCATTTCAAACTAGTGAGCTGCACCAAAACATTTAAAAATGTAAGACTTTAATTGTATTATTTTTATATTTAAATTGCTCTTACAGGTACCTGAAATCCTCCTCCTTTTGTAACTATGATTCCTCTGTATCCTGAAATTCATAATAGGAAGTTCATGCCAACATGCCAATAACATAATACATTTCTCCTTATTTAATGCAATAAGTCAGTAATGTAATATCTGGCAAATAATGTAATAATGTATTATACTATTGACAAAAAGCTATTACCTTATTGGGTCAGAAGATGTATTACATTATTGGCCAGTTATTACATTATGGCAGCATCCCACATAATAGCAGGAGAAACTGGGGAGTCCTTGTTATCTTGCAGAAATTGAGAAAGTTTTTACCCTAACAAAAGTTCTTGTTATTTAACAGCGAGGTATTAAAATGCCACAGTGGCATGCTCCGAAAGAACCACAGATCCTATCTCACATGACTGTATAACATACACGCAGTCCTTCTCAGCAAAAACATAATAGAGCCTCGAATATGAGTTGTGCGGATGGGAATGAAAAGTATAATCTCTGGAACTTGGATGAAACTCTCTCCAGACAAGCGCCAGTCTGCTATCACTAGCTGCTGTGAGTACAGGAAGACCTCGGGCTACTTGCAGGGCGGCCTGTCCAGATTAACTTTCATTACACAGTTAAAATCAGCAGCTAAAAATCCTAATCTCCTTTAGTGCTGATTAAACATGCATCATCTGGGAAATAAAACTGCATATACATTTAACAAAGTAATGTGTTGGCCTAAAATTGTGCCCGTTAATAAAATAAATCTTGAACATGAGGGTCAGAATGGCTGTACCTCTTTTATTTAAACTAAAAAGAAAAATAAATTGGGCTGATCCAGTCTTGTGCTTCTTTTCTTGTGTTCTGAGTCTGATAAACGAGTTTCCTGAAGCAGTGCAACATCCATTTTGTCTTTTTACCAGTTCCCTGAAGGCACCATGAAACCAGTCTAATATGTTCACTCATAAAGGATAACTATTTGGGAAAAACAAGACAATATAATTGAGACCAAGAAAAATAATAGTGGTGATAATAATATATCCAATTTAAGGACTTATAGGCAACCAGAAAATAAAGACAAAGAAGGCGACCTCCCCCAACCCTGTCCAACTAACCTTTTTCACCCTTTTCTCTTGCAATTAATATCTGTGACTTATACCTCGGGGATGTGTGTTTTTGCTTAACAATATGTTAATTCGTAATTCTGTTTTTTTCTCAGATTCACAAATTCAGTTCCACTGTCATTTATCGAGAGGAAGTGCAGACCCTAGAGAGCCTCCTACATATGAATACGTGCAATTTGTAGGGGATTTCAAACTCCAAAACCATGGTAGGTGTCAAGATGAAAACCTTTCCTGCTAGGAGAATGGTTGATTATTGTTTATACCGTTAAAAAAATCACTTTAATATGCATTCTGTATTAGTAATTTCACTGTATTATTACTGTAGCCGTAATTTCACATGTTGGCTGTTGAATGTATAGCATTGTAGCCACCCTCCTTACCCGGGTCATTTGTGTAGCAATTCTGAATTGACGGAAACACCAACTGTAAATGGTCATAAACTTCTTCTGGTTGCTGTTCTAGAATCCAAATTAGTAGATATTCAGTCACGTCTTAAAACCAGATTTTCTGTTAAAGCTGTGTGCATTTCCTCTGAAACCCTATGCAGCAGACAGGTATCGTTTTTGCCTAGAAGCTTGTTTTGAAGTCTGTAATTTAGCATCTGATTATTTTGTATTGATTGTATGCAGTAGGCTCATGTATCTCACCCTACAGTGAAATCTGGAGATTGACTGTTTTGATTCCTCTGCCCAGTGCCCACATCTTCCAGTGATGACCTGGGGCTGCCAATACCAAGGACCTTCCAGGCGTCTCCAGCAGAGCAGGCCTGCCTTGTAGCCACTGTCCGGCTGCTCACTCCACAGTTTATGAAGGTGACAAGCAGTTCTTCCTTTGGATAGTCTGTCCATAGCCTTCATTCATACACATTAGTGACATTATGTCAGGGAGGAAAGATACTGGTACTGGTACAGCAGATGGTGTAACAATGTCGCCGACTCTCGTTGCTGGACATTGTACTGAAATGTACTGAACATGTCGCATTTCATTCTATTTGAAGTTCCCTACTATTAGTATTCGTATAATGATAAAAAGCGTAAAACACTTGAAAAATAATTAAGAAGAACTGAGAAATAGCAGATAAAAATAAATGTTTCCTTTACCGTAAATTTAAATAAAATGTCCGTAATCTATAGTAATGTAACTAAACGGTTATAACTATTTACAATATAAATGCATTGATAGTAAATATCAATGCATTTATATTGTAAATAGTTATAACCGTTTAGTTAGCACAATTCAACCAGATGTTAAGCTTTGAAGCTGTGTTACTGTGTAGCCAGGCTGCCTGACATTTCAAGTGAAAATGAGTAACTTAGCCTTTATTCTACTCTTCATCAGGATCTCTGTAATACTGATGATCCTTACAGTGAATTCACATCTAGACACAGTTTGGAGTGGAAGTTCTTGTTTTTAGATCATAGGTAAGTCATCTAAAACATTTTCTTTTATAAAAAAAAAAAAAAAAAAGCGATTCTGCATTGTGTTGGATTTGGGTACTAATATGTCAATCATGTTTATTGATTGAGAGTGCAGTTGATGTTTAATTTCATTTCACATAGATAAGGGATGCCCAGCTCCAGTCCTGGAGGGCCAGAATCCACCACAGTTTGCAGATTTCCCTTCTCAAACATTCCTGTTAAATCTGGTAATTTGCTGATTAAGATGTGTTTGAACAGGGAAATCTGTAAACTGCGATGGATTCTGGAGTTGGGCAGCCCTGACATAGATGTATCAGATTATGTAGCAGGTATGCCTTGCAGTGTGATGTCACCATGAGATGGGCATGTCTTGTAGCAGGCCTTCCTTGTACTGGGCGTATCTTATAGTCTTGCTGGCTGTAGA
>JAODKM010000037.1:4695337-4753697 GCA_026780845.1 Petrocephalus sullivani | reverse complement strand
CAAGGCACCCGAAGCTGCTGTTTGACCTGTCCACTTGAGGTTACTGCGGATGGTGACCCCAAGGCACCCGAAGCTGCTGTTTGACCTGTGCACTTGAGGTTACTGCGGATGGTGACCCCAAGGCACCTGAAGCTGCTATATGCTCTGTCCATGCAGTGCTTACACACCTGCATCTGGGATACTGTTGATAATGTTGATTAATGCTGAACAGTATTTAATGTAATTTTATTTCAAAGCACAATGGTTTTAATGCTAATTAAAAGTTTAAATGGTAACACTAACCTTCAGGAATTTTACCATGAAACCAGTAACTGTTTCATCCTTAGTTACGATTAAGGTAAAGAAATACTCAAACTACTAAGGATAAAAAAAGAAATGACAGGTTTGAGAGAGCCATGGGTCATACTGTCACTTTATACCTCAGGTCATGGGTTCCAGGCTGGGTGGTGTGTTCACAGTATACCCATATGGGACTATTATAAAATGGTATTTGTGATAACTATTAAACGACGTTGGCTAAAGTTCTGGGAACGTTCCATGCTAGCTCGGTGGCCATAATCACGTGATTTTTCCATTTTTTTGGGAGCAGGCCTTTGCAATGAACACACTCTGTTTCTGTGTTTGGTAGCATGTTCCTTCATCAGCCCACACACACCATGATACCAGAGAGTGCTACACGCTTGCGGGTCTCACAGTGCGATGCGTCCATGCAGCAAACCAAGTGAGTTGACCATTGTGTAGTTAGATTGATGTTATTCATTAGAAGGCAGATGGACGCCATAAACAGTAGTGAATGTCATGTGTAGAATGGATTGTACTGCGGGGGCCGCAGTGTTTTACTCAGAGAACATAAGTACATCTTTGTTGATTCCCTGAGTTTAAGGCCGGTGGACTTAGTGAGCAAATATGATGTTATGGAGTTGATCTTTTCCCAGATATGGTCTGGAGCAGCAGATTATGGTGACGCCCTCAGTGCCTATGCAACAGGTGAATTGCAATGCGATCATCTTGCCCTCACCCGTCTTCACATCTCCCATCATGAACACCCACAACAGCTTCGTCACACACCAAGCACAGCCTGCCCACCAGTGTCAAGCCCAGTGCTCACAGGACCCCTTCCAGCTGCAGCAACCTCATGCCTTCTTTCAGGTAACCCCAGTCCATGATGGTTGTAGATTTACATTTGAGTCAAGGCCCATGGTTCCATATCCATCCATTCATCTTCTTATCCTGGTCAGAGTCTGGACTTATCCCAGACTGGAGTGCATCATGACGGGGATGTTACTCCATTGAAAGACACATACATACCCAATCATAGACTAGCAGTTAAGAGATGAAGCCAAGCTAAGTGCTGTATCTTCAGACTATGAGAAGAAACTGGAATATGAACTCAAAGATGTGCACTTAAGTGGTAAAAAGTGGCAGAAATCCACTAAAAACAGAGAACATGCAAACTCCGCAAGTACAGAGTAGAGGCAGAGAACATGCAAGCCTGTAGCTACTTTCAGTTTCTATTTTTTGCTGCTTACATGTGCACATAATTGAGTCTACACCAGATGAGGGGAAAGACCAGGCTGTGGTAACTTCATATTTTTGTTATTGTGCAGCTCTAACAGTAATACTCCAGGAGTATGTTCATGAAGCACTGATCCTCCAGCTCTAACAGTAATACTCCAGGAGTATGTTCATGAAGCACTGATCCTCCAGCTCTGACAGTAATACTCCAGAAGTATGTTCATGAAGCACTGATCCTCCAGCTATAACAGTAATACTCCAGGAGTATGTTCATAAAGCACTGATCCTCCAGCTCTAACAGTAATACTCCAGGAGTATGTTCATGAAGCACTCATCCTCCAGCTCTAACAGTAATACTCCAGGAGTATGTTCATGAAGCACTCATCCTCCAGCTTTAACAGTAATGCACGTCTGTGTTTTGTTCCTTCCTATCAGCAGATGCAGCCCCAGGGACTGTTACACAACAGACAGCCCCCGACAGTATTTCACAGTGCTCATGTCCCGGAGCAAAACACGATGGGATTCATTCAGCCCCCACAGTAAAAGCAGCCAGTGCAGCATTGCCACTCCCAGAACCAGAGCGATAGCCTCTCAGACTTCCAGAACATGCTGACACGGTAGCCCAGGGCAACTGAAGTTCAAGTTTCCCTCTGGTGGCCTACCTTTGTGCTGGCTAACGTTCTATTTCTGTATTTCAAATGGCTGTGATTCACAGGCGGGAGCTGCCTGATCTGGTTGGCAGCTTTCTCAGTCCCAGGGTTAGCCCAAGCAGCCTATTCAGAGGCCCCAATGCAGTGCATAACATATACACATGTCCATGCTATGGGACCTCCCAAATCTTAGATCATTTGTAACTGAACGTGTGAATGTGAGGATAGGGAAAATCACATTTTGTGCATTTGCATGTGGGCTCACTGCCAGCAATGTAAGCCAAATGTGAGTTATTTATATTTATTAGGTTTGCTCTTGTAATGTGATGCCACAGCAGAATTTTAATATGGCACGTAAGCAAAATCTGTATTTTGATTGCTTTTGTATAAATAAATGGTGCATTTCCTTGCAACACCTACCAGAACATTAAATATAATTTATTATAAGACTTAATAAAGACAACAACTCTGCATTTAACAAACTAAATTTATAGTGGATCACACTATCTTGCACACAAAGATGGACTGAGTCTTTTAAACATTCAGATTCTTGTATCTCAACATTAAATGTGAAAGACTTGAAATACTACAATATTATAGCTTAATATGGCTTAATATAAAAAATTACCTTAAGCCTCAAAATTGTGTATCTTTAAAAATAAACACGATGGATTGTAACAAATTAAGAGGCTTAAAATGTGACATTTGTATTAGTGACTGATTTTTGGCAGACTGCACTTTTCACAAGGTGTCCCACGTTCTGCTTACCTTCTCACTCCTGTGTTCTAGTCCAGAAACATTACATCATTGCACTCAACTGTAAACTAATTTATCTTTTAATTAGATTAACAACTTTATGAAAAATACAGGACTATTCATGATGTAACGCAAAGCACTGGACTGTCCAGTGTTCCCCGAGGACTGGGTTGGGAAAACTGGTTTAGGCAAAGACATGGAACAAAGTAGCCTGTTAACAGCAGTTTAAACCAGGTAGTGTGTAAATTAAATATTTTTGTATGGAAATATCTTGGATATTCCTTCAGCTTTACATGACAGTAGTATTTATGAAGAAATATTTTTGTCCTATGATACATTTTTATTAAGACTAATCCATGCTTAATAGAAAGTTAAATCTTGCCCATGTGATTTATGAAGGCCAATGATTTTCACGGGAGGCAAGGTTCTAATTTTGGTCTAATAGCTGCCAAATGGGTTAAATTAATATATGTATAAAGACAGGAGCTCAGCAGAAAATATAAATATACTGTATTAAAAATGTTACTTTAGTCTTTATCCAAAGTGCAGTGGATAAACGATGAAATTAGAAGAGTATTTGGATTGCTGATATAGCATGGTATGTTGTGAAGATGAAGCATCATGGTGGATTCTGTGGGCATGGATTCATGATAAATCTGCATGGAATGTTCAACAAATTGTAAAAAACTGATATCGACTTTTGGCTATGCACATTACATGTGTGCACTGCCAGCACCCATGTATAGCCATAGAAGCGAATGAGTGCATTCCTCTTAAAACATCTCCTGTTTTTTGCAGCAGATGATACATTCGCCAATTTTAAAACTGGCATTCATTTTGCAATTTTTTAAAATTTTAATATAAAAAAAATTGTTCAAAGTCAGTATGTTTGTGTGCATTGCTTCTCTTTTTATTAAATTGTACTTGTTTCTTGTGGTTTCTATGTCTGATCACATAACACTGCTTTGTCTTTTTTGCGTATTATGAGGAAATGTTTGTCCCTGACTTCACAATACGCAATCTGTGGACCTTCTTGTCAAAGATGACCAGTCCCTCTCAGTGGCTTAAGGGTGCATAACTGGCCTTCAGCAGAATGTTAATTGGAAGTGGCCTGTATCGTATACATATTAAAGCAAATTTTAAATGAAACCACATAAAAAACCAGAGCCATTTATAGTGATGCAGCAGAATGAACATTGTAGAATGTGTTTTAGAATGAGTATCTATGATATATGATGTCAAATAGTTTTAAATATGTTAAAAGAGTTATATAATTGAAAAGAAAAATGTTTTATTTACAAGTGTTTTATTGGGAGAAAGCCTTCGTTAGAGGATTACAGAACTTGATGTTAATTAATTGATATTTTATGTATTATTTTTGTTTCTGCATTATACCTGCAGGGTAAGCTTTAACATTGTGATATTATTTTTAAATAAATTCTCTGAAAATAAAGGTTTCCATCCTAAAACAATGTGAGCATTAACTTTATGACAGCGGTATTTGGAAAAATAAAAATAATGAAATAATTAAAAATGTGTCTTTTAAAATGAGATCCGATTCACTTATGAGTTTGTCAGTCATTTTGGCCCTTTAAAATTTGCAAGCAGCATCCAGGGTGCAGTCCAGCTTTGTGTCCTATGCTGCCTAGGATGGGGTCCTGCTTATCCTGCGATCTGAACAGTTAGAGGAACATCTGCACATCTGCAGTTAGAGGATGCATAGATGGATGGATGGATAAATGGACGGATGGACAGATAGACTAACAGACAGGAAATTTGCAAGGAGTCCTGTATTAATGTATGATTTGACTTTATTTATATTTTTTATTTCGTTATTTTCACTGAGACTTTCTTTTGTCACGTGTCCTAAACTCTAGGAAACATTTTTTTTTTGAAAGAAAAGTGATTTCCTACTTGTGAGAGAAATTCTGTTGAAAAACAAGGACACTTAAAAAAATCCCAAAGAATAAGTTAAGCAAACATAAAATTTTGTAGATGAAATCACTGAAGCCCGAAATTCACGTAGTCAGCGAAAGCACAACGCATATTCTGCTTTACACTTTGTGTGCCGTTTTATAACTTTTTCTAAAATGGGCCTCCTACACACAGTTCACTACATTACATGCAACACTAAAAAATGAAATCTCTTGTGAAAATTTGGAAAACATATTCAAAATGCCACGACTGTGTTTACATGGAGAACACCCGCACCACGTGTGAAAACACTGTACACTAATAATCAAAGTTTGGCCCTTATAAATAGGCCACACCGATGCGCACACTCTGCAAACACTCATCATGTCTGGTTCTGTATTTACCTTACCACCCCACTTTTCTTTTTTAATTCCTTGTCATTTCCATGCTATTCTGCTGTGTTCACAGATATTAGAGTAAGCAGTACACATTAGCACATTCTGTAAATGTATGACTGAAAAGACAGAAGGCACGGCCAAAGGCAGAGGCGTCTCACATCAAGCACATCGGTGGGTTATTAGTTCTTTGATTTTTATTTCTTTTAATTTTGAGAAAATTATTGTTTAAAAAGGGGCGATTAGAGTGAAAAGGGTTTTGTGGTGTATGTGGCCATCTACCGACCAGCGCCGTCCCGGGCAGCTGATCCACTGGACCGGAATAGTCTGTCTTCGGGATGTATTTAAATTAGAATAAAACATACGACTGTTAACTTGCCAGAAACTGAATTTTTATGTTTTTAATTTAACGCCATGGTCAGTCTTAGAATAAGCCTGTCGACTAAGTTCAGTCAATGCACGTGGTGTCCATACAATTTATTATAAGGACTGCAACTATGCCTACTTCAATGACTCGCCATGGAAGTACATTTAGTGTAAATATTACAAAACTGGTTTGTGCCATTAGACAATATTTCGAGCAGTACGTGTGAGCCCGCTACTGCCCGCACTGCCTCCGGGGTTTATTTGTCGGCCGACAGTACGCGCCACTTGCCTTTAAGGGCGCCCGTTTCAAATCTGCCGCCGCCACCGGCTGTCGACGGGTCCAATGGCGCGAGGCGCCGCGTGTCGTTGTTTATATCGGAAATAATGCACGTTGGCAGTTAGTGAGTAAAAGTATAGCGAGTATTATTAGTATTCGTATTATTTTATTCGTGTTAAACGGTGTACGGGACGGCGGGATGGCCGATGGCGGGGGGCCTACGCGGCGGGCCGCGGCCCCGGCCTCGCCCACACGGGACTCCCCGATCTGCTCGGCCTTCCCGCGGCTGCTGGCCTTCACCGCGCACACGCTGCGGCTGTCCGACGTGGGGCCCGTCGCGGTGCTCGCCCTGCAGAGGTACCTGACGGAGGGCCGGGCCGCGGCGGACGGAGCCGCCGCCAGTTACAGCTACGACGTGACCATCGCCGACGGCACCTGCCGGGCCAAGTGCAGCCTCGCCCCTCACCTCAACCGCCTGGCGGAGAGGAACGTGCTCCGCGCCGGGGTCGACGTGCGCATAACGCGCTGCTCCTTCCTCTACGACGAGAAGAGGCTGGGCCGGGGCGCCGTGTGTCTGGAGGGGCTGGAGGTGGTGGCGGAGCCCTCCGCCATCCTCAGGCGGAGCGGCGACGCGGACGCTCTGCCCGTCTGGTCGGCAGGGGGCGCTAGCGACGCGGCCGCCTGGCGGAGTGACGCGCCCGTCCGGACGGGCCGCAAGCATTACCTGGCGCTGTGGAATAACGAGGATCCCCACGGATCGCTGTGGGTGCCCCGGGTCCCTGCCGCGGAGGCGCTCCTAGACGGTGATAATAATAATAATAATAATAAGAAGAAGAAGAATAATAATAATAATAATAATGGTGATGCTGACATAGGGAGCTCCTGTCCAGCCACAAAAGTTGGAACAAACCTTTATAATGCTTATGGCAAGTTGTTGGCTGTCATGTAGCTGCCATACAGCACCCTAAAGTAACCTGTAACCTAATATTATTGTTATTGATAATTGATAATGATAACAGTAATAATATTAGTAATGCCTGATCTCCATACACGGGTTGAATGGTTGGAAGGTGGTTGGATAAAACCTTGATGGATGCAGAGCACTGATTTTTGTTTCCTTTTCCAACAGTGTCGAAATGTATCCCACTTTGTGATCTGCAGAATTCCTTGCATGTGCTGCGGCACCCACCTTTACTTGTGCGCATTATGTGCAAATCACGACTGAGATTTTATGGAAAGCTGGACACCAAAGTGGACTTCCCTTTTCAAGTGAGCCGTGTCAATGTTGAGCTGTTGCATTCGTATATGGCGGGAGCTGTAGAGGTTAACTGTGGGGTAAAACGAAGCAGCGATCCAGATGTTCAACATGAGCACATTCTCGTTAGGCAGTTTGAGGCGAAGCACTTAACATATTTAAGCAGCTAGCCCTCTCATCTGAATTATTCAGTTTGTGCAGGGAACGGTCTTATATTGGCTGAGGAACTTTATATGAAATGTATCTGTAAAATATCTGGTTGTGTAAATGGACTGCCAACTGTGTAAGCACAGGTGGTGCATGGATCTCTGTGTTACGGTACTGTACTTATGATCAGAAGGTCGCCCATTCCAGCTGAGTGAATTCTGTGTTGGGCCCATTAGCGCAGCCCTTAACCCCAGTTCCTCCAGGGCCTGGCTGACGTTACTCACTCAGGTGTACATTTCCCATGAGCAGGAAGTGATAGATTTATTCTGTCTGTGTATCTTTTGTGCTACAGGCTTACTTTCAAGTCGCAGATCGCAGCGGTTCAATGTCCTTGGTTCTTTGGAATGCACTCTGTCTTGAGTGGTACCAGACTTTGATTGTAGGAGAGGTGTTGTATCTCCAAAACTACACTCTCAAGCGGAGCTTCCAGAACAGGTCACATCCCTCTCTTGCAGATCCCCAGATGAGAATCTTCTCCTCAGTTGGTAGTGAATCACCTTTCTGTCCCTTTAGTGTGTTTTTCTATGAAGCCTAATCCTGAATTTCATTCCGACTATGATTTTCTTTTTTTTTTCGCAGAGATTTGCCTGAATCCACGTGATCCCAGAGCGGTCATTACTGTAATACCTCCCAAATGTGTGCAGCCACAGTGGGGTCTACCCAGGGTCACGTACCAGTTCATCTCCAGGTCTTGATTAACATATGAGCTTCACACTTGTTTCTTAAGTACAATATACCAATACTGTATTATATACTGTGCTATAAAATATTGCCTATATTTCCAGAATATGTCAGAAGACCATAAGTAAGAGTAAATAAGTTGTAAAATACCTTATTATGATTAGGATTAAGTACATTCATGTAAAAAGTCTTTTTTTTTTCTTCTAAGTTTCATGTGCCAGAATTCTTCTCTGATTTATATTCATTTTTGTTTTTTAGTTCTGAACTGAAAAGTTTGCCGAATAATTCTTTCTGTGATGTCATTGGCCTTGTAACTTTTGTGGGACGTTGTGAGAGGGTCAGGAACAAGGCAAACACAGGTACCTGAATTAGATTTGTGGACTTCAGTCACAACCACAATGTCACCTGCATGAGAGTTCTGTGCATGGAACGTGTTCTTATCTATAGCCAGTGTGAACTTTGATATGGATGGCTTAGGCTGGTAGTGGTTTAACACACCACTTCTTGTACAAAGTAAGTGAGGTGATATTGTTTAGTATTTAGTATTTCTCTTACCCCCGTTCTACTTGAATATAGTGAGAATTCCTTTATACTAAGTAATGTTTGAGTATCTTCCTTCTTGCATTCCTGCATTAATAAGCCTGTGTTGCCTGTTGCAAGAACATCTTGCTTAAACAAAAAAGGGATTGTCTTACAGAAGTCAATTTTTTTTAGCTGGCAAACTGTACATTCTACTTGAGTGCTCTCTGTTACCTGTTAATAACTACTGTACCAACTGGGTGCTTCGCACAAATCAGTGAGTCATTTTGAGGTTGTAACAAAAAAGAAACCGATTGGTTGAATTAACTCTTAATTGGTTGGATTAATTCTTAATAAGGCATTTTGTTATTTTCAAGAACAGGAAGACATACTAGTATATGTTTATATGTATTAATTAGAAGCTGAAGAGTGTTGTGCACCCCTGATGCACTTTAGGGTTAAGGGCCTTGCTGAAGAGCCCGGCCCTCCACACCATTGCATCTAGGGCTCTGCCATAGACACTTTCTTGTTAGAGCAGTAGCTCAAAAAAATTGTATGGGTAAAATCGGGAAATGATCAAATTTTGAGACAAGTTGCGCCAAAACTGAAGCAGGCCATATCATGAATGCAAACCGTAGTTTTGATAATTGGTCCTGTTGGCACTATAACTCGAAAGTCAATCTTTTTTAAACTTAGGAGACATATTGTATGAGTGAAGAAGTGGAACTCTTCAAATCTTGAGACCGATCACGCCAGACTGAAGCAGGGCTGCACAGTAGAGATTACATGGATGGAGAGCTGCACCTGTCTTCATTTTGAGGCTAGCTGAAAAATGAAACTTCCGTGCTATGTGACCACAAAGAAAGGAAGGGCAGGCTGGCTGCAGAAAACAGTAACTCTAAGGATATGCTGGGAGCCGTTTCATTCTGAGACGGATCGCACCCAAACTGAAGCAGTGCCCCTTTGTGGTTGGGGCTGTTCCATACGTAATGGCTGCAATAATCCTGTTCCATACGTAATGGCTGCGATAATCCTGTTCCATACGTAATGGCTGCGATAATCCTGTTCCATACGTAATGGCTGCGATAATCCTGTTCCATATGTAATGGCTGCGATAATCCTGTAACTCTTTCTTCCCTGCAGTCCCTGAAAAATACTGGACTTATCGCTGGGTTCATGCTATGGATGGAACATCAACTATTCCCTTTGTTATTGAGATATTTGCTTCATCTCAGCCAGAGATATTTCATGGATTATATCCAAGTAAATACTGCTTAATTGTTATGTCCTTTATTATGCAAGTCATGTTACATTTCCCATGTCACTATATTTATCGTGGCTTTTCTGATCTCTACGGTGATTAATGTTTTCTTAATTTCTGTTGCGTGTAACAGAGCAATAAAAAAAAAACAAGATTCTTTATATATGGTTTCAAAGTTTAGAAGTCCCCCCCCATCTAGTGAATCTAGAGTAATAACCACACTTTAGGAGTCATATTGTAATAAAGTTCTGTTGGTTGAGCTCATTAAAATAGCGACACTTTCCTCCGATGTAGTGACTTACCTGGTGTGCACTCAGATGAGAGTATGCAGAGAAGCAAGCAGTTTGCCCTACCTGACCAGCTCCTGCGAGACTCAGATATTCACTACAGGTTAGTATGTGTGTGTGTGTGTATATATATATATACTACAGGTTAGTATGTGTGTGTCTTTCCCTGCTTTGGGTCCTTAATGTGCTTGCAAATAAAAATATAGTTTACTATGTCTGATGGCTGGCCTGATCCTTCCTCTCAGTGGTCTGAGAAAATATACATGTTACCTTGGGGATATCTGATGAGGACTGGATGAGAACTGAAAGTGTGCACCCCCACCTCTACAATCTGGAGTACCCCTACACACTCACCCCACCATAACTCAAAAATTTGGTGGCTCTTTTCAGAGGTGTATTGTATGGGTAAAGATCTGGAGCCTAACAAACTTTGAGAGAAATTGCACCAAAACTGGAGCAGCGCCAGCTAGTGGCAGCCAAAGAGGGGGTGACTGCATTAATAAGGAACTTATTAGTATTTCACAAAAACTTTATATGGATGGAGATCTGCACCCAATTTAATTTAGTGACAGATCACTACAATGGAAGCAGCAGCACTATGTGGCAGCAAAGGAAGGACAGGGTGGCTGCAAAGACACTTAATCTTGTGAACAAAGCAGCTAAAAGTGTTTCTTGGATCTTTTTCAAACTCTGCAGGAAGATTTTATTGGTGATAATCTGTGGTCTTTTTAAACTGCAGCAAAACGGAAGCAGCGTCACTTAGTTGCGTCATATTAAAGAACAGACACAGATCTGGAGAACACTGAGATGAGTCGCACGAAGTTGGGCTTTTAATAAAATTTTTGGAGAGATGGGGCCGGTGTTTCGGGGGGGCTGGAGATGGTAAAGATAGGGGGGTGCGGGAGGATTAGGAATTAGACTGGACTGGGGCGAGAGGATGACGGGGTTGTCAAGGAAATAATTTATTGTTGCACCTAGTGTTTAATTTACCAGGTTTGTATGTTTCTTTTCTTTTGATTGCAGGGTTTCACAAAGGTCAGCCCTACATTTCCGATCCCAGAGTGAAGAGCTTCATCCAGTGGACTAAGACTTTGAAGGAGAGCATGATAGTAAAGAAAACGGTAGTGGGTGGCCATTACTGTTATCCTCCTTCGCCTCCGGTGTTCACTCAGACCCTCATTAATGACTCTGGTGAGAAAACATTACTGTTTTCCATATTACCTCGCAGTGCGACGTCTGCTGCAAATTTATGTTAAATTTTGTTTATCACTTGACTACATGCACCTCTTTTAAAGCAATTATCCTAAGTTATGTGTTAGATATGCAGAATGTTGCCTTACATAGTTTATGATTAAGTAAGCACAGAAATTTCAGGTATGTCTACTTTAAATATTAATGATATTATATGCATTTTCCCTTTTTTAAGCTCAGTATCCTGTGATTGCTGCAAGTGAGCTACGGCAGGAACTGGAGAGCCTGCAGTACCGGGAGCATAAGCGAGTTGCCATCCAGGGTCGAATCGTAGCCGCGCGTTACGTAGCACATTCGCAAGAGCACCATGACCCAGAAAAGGTGACTGCTTACTTCCTGTTCTTCCAGCACCCTTTCTAGCTGTTCCTCTAGACTGTGTGCAAAATGGTATTTCTCTTTCCATCCTTTGATTCCAGACACTTTTCAAAACCAGTATTTTGGTTAGTACTATGTTAAAAGCTACTTTTATATGTGTTTGGGTTCTGGACACGCTAGTAATTTGGTTAGTTGATTAGGTACAACATCATGACTAATGTCATGCTGTTGACACCCAGGTCTCTATAGTATTGACTAAATCATGACAACATTTTTTCTTGTGTTTTTAACACAGTGAAGGTACAGTATATTGGTATGAATGGTATTGTCTCATCCAGTACATCACTTGAAAATATACTGATATACCATCAAAATTCTATATACTTGCCCTATTTCAAATTAATCAGTTGTATATTCAATCATTTTTTAAGCCATTGCAGTTTAGTGATATATGTTTATTAGCGTATATCAGACGCTCCATTAAAAAATAACTTCTGTAGTTTATTTTTGTTCCAAATATCATGCAAATAATGTGAATTTTTAGACAACATTACAGGGGTCCTCCATTGACATGAACTTCACATTTTGTGCTAATAGTGCTTTTCAATTAAGAAACTACTGCTAACGTGCTAAGCGGAGAACTAGCTACACGGAAACAGGCAGTATAATTGTGCCCCTTTATCGCTGCATCGCCTGCAGTAATGACATTTCCTAGGCCAAACATTTCCGCAGATTGCTTCGTTTTCCTTTGCACTGCCTTCGGCAACTTCATAATTGTAACAAAAACAGGTTTGGTTTTCATAATTGAAATTCACTTAAAAATGTTGCAGTACTACTTTGTGCATGCGTAAACTTATTTGAAATTGTGATAGTACAAAATAGGACTTAAAGGCATTGGGCCTTTTAGTTTCAATTTAAAAAAAGACAGACGATTGAATAATATGATATTGATTATTCATTACTATTAAGTTGCATACTTGACAGAACTGAACCACATGGGCTTTGTGCCGGCTTTTAGAAAACTAAATTAAAGTTGAGTTTCTCATAATAGCTTGCAGACGACCAAAATTAGTGCCTATGACAAGATTAAATACACTGCCTAAAATAATGCTCTGACATCATGCTTTCTCTAAATAAGTACCAATACAAATTTTTGCTACTATGATAAAAGTCATTTGCATTGCATGAGCATTTCGCTCTTGTATTGCCTTAGTAAAAACTTCAGATGACAGGAGAACCCAGTTCAACTTAATGTTATCTGTTTACATTTTAATATGTTTGCAAGACATGTGAAAAGGATAAAAACTAATGTGGCAAAATATGGTCAGCCTCATCTTTCAGCTTTATGGCGTTTGATGTACGCTAACGTTTATCGATATATCCAGAGCAGTGAAATGTCTGATAGCTAGCCCCTCCTTCCTCCTTGCTTTTCATTGTAGTTTTAGCACCCTAGTCTTCTAATAAAACAGTCAGGAAATGTTATAGTCAAAGGAAGGCAGCTAGCATTTTACTGCTAATGGAAGGTCATTACTGGGAGGATGAGGACTGGTATTCAAGTGTCCCATGACTTTTTGGGGCAGGCCCTGTCCTTGGGAGGAGTTACCTGCAGCACGGCAGTTGCACAGACCAGAGTTGTGGGAACAGACACATTGGAGACACTGGCAAATGTGTTGGGGCCCCCATCTGAGAATCCTCCTCCCACCCAAAAGCGAAAGAAGAAACGAAATAAGAAGCAGTATGTTTAAGTCACCGGTGCCATTTTGATTCCGATTTTGGATCAACTCACAGTGCTAGCGTTTTGAACATTCTTAGCATACTCATAACTCTGCATTTAAGTATGGTGAATAACAACCCCATGTCTTATTTTTACAGAAATATCAAGCGACAGTACATCACTCGTGCAGCAGTACAGATGCTGAGGTAAGAACCTTGTGATATATGTTCAAAGAGATTTTTTCTAAAAAACCTTTCGAACACTGCAGTTCAAGGGCACTGCAGTCACTTGTATTGTGTCATTTATTTTTTAGACCCAGGTGTCATGGAGCACTCTGAAAATAGATGTTAGATGATTATGTCAGATGGTTATTGCAGGAATAGTCTTGTGAAGGTGATGCTGATCATTTTAGGAAGCATAATCAACACCAGGAGCAGCTCACAGAGGAGGACAGGACTAGTTCTGAGCTGGAGGAAGATGAAGGGGACAAAGACTCGTCAAATGAAAATGACCCAGTTGCTGGTACCAGCGGGCAATCAGATATTGCAGGTATCGCGATATATGGATTCTTTATTTTGGTTCATTGTTACCACAAAAGAGGCACTTGTTCTCAGTTCTTTCTCTACTGATGGTTTTCTCTAGACCACTGTACTAGGGCTCCTTTTAAAGAGGCATTAGAATTTTTTTTAGTATAACAAATTTTCCATTTGAAGAAAATCAAATATGAATTTTACAGTTATACTTAAAGGCCTAGCCCATCATTGCACAGTAGCCTAAGCCCATTGTTTGCAAACGACCATGAAAGGTGAAAGTTGGAATATTACTGTCTTAAGTGAGGGAAATGATGAGGAAACAATAATATATAATAAAAAAAAATTATTTAGATACTCACAGGAGACATACAACCGAAATGTCATCTAAATTGGCGAGAAATTAAAATACCAGTTGATTGTTATTAAACCACTAATAAGGGCTTATCCAACCAGCGAGTAGAGCGGTATCTCGAAAGTGGGTTTTTGCTGTTGAACACATTCATATTATTTAACTTTGAATTTAATTCAAATAACAAAGTTCTGATTCCCAGGCTCACACTGTCCCTACATGGAACCTCAAGGTTTCTTACCCATTTCCATTGTGATTCATGCTTTTGGAAAGAACTAGTGTTGTTGTTGTTCTTGGAGTTGTTCATGAGTCACCGTGCCTTGTGATGATAAGCTGTCTAATATGATACACAGTCACATCAGTTAATGGGATTTGGATGCTTTTTTTCATTAGCTGTAATAGAAACAGTATACGATCAGTGTTAAAATCTGTCAAAAGATTTTAAAAATCTATAAATTGGGTTCCATGTTTTAAAGCACTGTAATTGTTATATAATTAGCTAAATTGCACACCAGTAGTATTGTAATACCCAGATTACTGTATTTTTAATCTATAGGAAACTGGGCATGGTTCTTGAATTTGTACTTTGCTCTGTAGTATTTAAGGTGCAATGATTTTATAGAATGATTTGTTTGTTCGTTTAATTATCAGGAGTACTGTATTGGCTAACCACTGTGGCCTCACACATGCAGGATGTGCTCCTGCTCCACAAGATGGGAGACAAACGGATGGAATCATTAGCAAAATTATTATCATTTATTTTTAGTTTGAAATTAACATAATGATAATTACTTTCTCATTTCTCATTTTTGCGAATGCTAACCTATTTATTGTATTTTATTATTAAGTCTAATTTTACAATGATTATATTCAATATCTAAAGTGCCAATTCTGTGATACTCTGTGTAGACTGGAAGTAATTGTACACGATTGCTGTTCTTCTAACAGTCTGGCATCACACCCATCAAACATCTGACCGCGAATTAAAAAAGCCTCACTGTGACCCTTGGGATCAGTGCCAGCGGCTGAGCTCCGTGTTATTGGAAAATCTCGTAGTGTTTTTAATGACATCACCTTTCCTGTTGCTGTAACTCATAACTGTTTCTTAACTGAAGACCCTCGATACAGGTCCACATTAGTGTATTTCTAACATTTCATGTCTTATAACAACGGTTTATTTCTAGAATACAACAGGAATTACAGCTTTTCAAGGTGAAAACCACATGTGAAGATTAACTTTTACAATGAATGATAACTGATGTTATCTGTGTTTGATTGGCCACTATATCGTCATATTTAGTTCCTTGTATGCAGAAGTTCAAAGTTTAGAAGGTGTGACTCCATTAACAGGTTATATTACCTGTATGCTTTTCCTTTAGACAGTTTAGTTTGTTTAGTTCATGAAAAGTTCTGGAAAATATTATTTGCAATAACGCAACCTTAAACAAAATTATAGTGACTTTTTATAGTAAAGTTATGTTTTGGCATATGTGGCTATAATGTTGGTAGTACAGCCTTCCATAAGAACTTAATCCCTACTCTGGGTGTACATAAAGGGTGTATAATAAAGCACCTACTCTTTTGTTGAAGTAGGTGAAAGGTATGATCTATTGTTAATTTTATCTTTTAAATCTAATTTAATTAATGTACAGAACATGGAGTACAGGAGACAGGATAAAGAAGTAATTTTAGCCAAAGCTTGAGGTATGCATTGTGTTCAAATGTATGGGAAATTTCACCTTTAAAAAATATCTTTGCTTTTGCATGTGTCTGGAGACAGACATAAATAGTCCGTGAACTTATCATGTGTATCAGCAGTACTGACTGGAGGTGGGACGGCATGAGGTGTGTTTGTTCTGTGGTAACATTTGGAATTCCTGTGGTAATCTGAGTGCTGTCATCCCTTCATGGCTGCAGTGTATTTTCTCCCAAATAGTTTTTGTTCCTGGGGAACAAAGCCATTACTGTCCTGGAATAATCACACTCGTATGACATTGAATATAGTGGCCTGCGTCAGCAATGTTGTTATAGTTTAGAATGCTTCAATTTACATTGTATTTTTATATTATTTAATTTAAAATTCAGGTTAGTTTTAGTTGGTTTTCAGTGTATTTCTGTTCATTCTTATTATTTTTATATATATATAAAATTATAATATATTTCAAAGTAGCTGTCTGGCACAGATAAGCAGAGTGACGTAACATTGTTTCATTGTTTTGTATCCTGTGGAATATGAGAGATCGATCTTCAGGTCAGATTTAATTGTGAATTATAAACATGTGACAGGCAGGTACTTGGTGCCCTAGCCCTAACCCTAACCCTCATGCTCCACTATGGAAAATGACTGATCGTTCAATGCAGTCATCTCCCTTTTTTCCATTTACAAGATGAATGAGTACCTGAAAATCCTATTACAGAAAATACTTGAATTTCTTCACTCAGTAATCAGGGTGTACTGTCCATGCTGTGGTTTGAGCTTGATTAGATGGTTTAGATTTGATTAGATCTAATCAGTAACATGTAAATGGCAATCAAATATAGCCCTGGAAAGAGGCAGATAAATCCTTCATCCAATGGCTTGACATGTTACAAGCAATATACTAATTCCACTGTGTTTCTCTCTGTTCCTGATGACATCGTTCACCTGCCGGTGTGATGCACCCAATCCTATAACAGCAGAAGAAACTCTCGCAGACAGGCAGCCCAGAGCATCCTGGGAAAGCGAGGCATGGAAGGCGTTGAAGGGGGACTTGTCGGAACATTTTCATTTTGATAGGCTTGACAAAGAGAGCGTTCCAAGCAAGTTTAAGTTTGAACTCAAAGACTATCTCCTGTGTCAGAACAATCTCCACCCTACCAAATGGACACAAAATCAATTTCTACCTGACCAAAGCATGAAGGAATTGATCCCAGTTGGCTACAAGGGCTATTACCAAATCACCCTATTGGGTAAGATGTGTTTATTTAACGTTGCCATTTTAGGTTTAGATTTTAGTATATTTTGGATTGTTTTAGAACTTCCTGTGTTACACATGAATTCATGCATTATTCATATATATTCCTTTTTTCCCTGAAACTCCAGACATAAAGTACTATTTTATTTGCAAGAGCATTGCAGAGGTGTCACTATGAAATGGCATCTAAAGTTGTTTCTTTGCTCTCTTCTCCCATGAGGCATAAACCAGCAAACGGCCATCGATGCTGTGTTCCTGCCCGTGCTGTCGTCTGAAGACCCAAGAAGTGTAGGGCTGCTCCCAGGATCTCACAACAATTCACTGTTTTCCTGTCTGGCCTCTGGATTCGTCTGCCCCTCAGAGGCCAGTGACCCAGTAGACCATGAGCAGTCACTCCATTCTGACCCTGGTAAGATACGTGGGAGAACAGCCCATGAGTTTAGCCCCGTCGCCAGGTTTAGGTACTGCATGCATGCGTGAGGGTTTGTATTTAACACTTTGTGGGGACCACATTTAGCCCACTTTTCAGGTTCCTACGGTATAAACCTCAGTTTTACAAAAATCAGTGAATGCTATTAAAAAACTAAAAAATCAACATGTCTTGTAATTTGTTTGGTTACTTATGGTTATAGTTAATGCTAAGGTTGGGTTAGGGTTATCATAGTTAGGAGTAGGGTTCTGCCCTTAGAAATAAATGGAAGGCCCCCACAATGATAGGAATGTGTGCGTGTGTGCATGTAAATATTCCAAAAATATCTCCAAAAATTCTTTACTTCAGCAGCATGAATAAAATGCATTTTCTTAGAAGCTCTTTTACAAAGGAAACATAAAACAACTTAATGAGGCACCCTTAGCAGCACAAATGGAAAGCAATCTTTACACAGCCTTCAGTGAAAGGTTTAATGTTTCAAAAGGATTTACGTAGATTGTTAAATATGTCAGTCTAGTTTGATATTCACAATTAATCGTGTTAGCTGACTGTCTTGCTATCAATGTTAACTTGTTAAAATTTGTGATATACAGTAATCCATATAAAAAAAACCATCATGGATGCAAATGTTAACTAGTGAAAACATAAATATTAAATAGATAAATGTGCATATTCCATATATAGTTTTAAAAAAGTCAGTCGACAAAAAGTGGACACACACGGTTTTCATCAGACAGCGACGATACGCATATGTTTAACAATATATAACAGTACTGAGTATATTAATGATGCTTCTCGCCCTTGATTAGAAAACTCTAAATCTCTGTTTTCAGTGGAAATCCTACAGACTGCGGCCGAGCTGGAAGCCATGCCTGTCGTGTGCCTAATGGATCTCTGCCATCTGGGTGGACAGAAGGTGGAAGTTCTTATCAACAAAGTGTATAAAATGGCCGACATTGTTTTTGTGTAAATATGGCATTAGAACACCACATTAAGGACAAATTTTACCAGCTTATTTTTATAATGAATAAATTATATTTATATTTTTAAGAAGCTAGTGTATGATTGTGATGCTTGGTATAGGTTAAAAAAAACTTTTTTTTTTTTTTTAGCTTTTCTACTGTGTCCTGCTTAACCATTAAGTCAGGGCTTCCTTTAAATATGTAACCAGCAGCCCTCTATCATTGTTAAATCATGTGAATACAGTTTGTGCCTTATGCTACCGGGGATCAGTTCCTGGCTCCTCCAAGATCCTGATTAAAATAAGCATTCTGGAGTGTGAATATTTAACGGTTACTTTTTTTCTCAAGCTCACACTGTTTCTGCACACACATTAAACAGAATAAGTATATATTATACACACATCAGAAGAAATCAGAACCCATAAGGGAAATAGTTTTGTGTAGCATAACATAATGTGTATAAAGTATTTTGAGCCATGGAATGCAGATCCCTTTGAAATAAAGTGTCTTCAACCTAATAATGAAGCTTGAATGGCTCATTCAGGTGACTGAAAGAGAAGTGAGCTGGGAAAACCAGTGAGTCCTGATCTTTACAGTACAGCTGTCCAGACTGGTTCCTAATCAGTCGGCTTTCAGACTGCTGCTCCGCAGCATGCTGTATGGACACACTTTCACAGCCACTTGACAAGTTTATTCACAGAATTGTTCACAGATGATTTACCGAGGCGTCAACAGCGAAATGTGGATTCAAACTGTAAAAAAGCTTGGCAGTTTTTTTAATATCCATTTTTATATTTTTACTGATTTGCATTACCTTGGTTGACTGCTCTTCAGTGCTTAGGCGTTCAAAGGGACATGTATAGTTATTTATACTTGACCTGTTTTGATTAATTAATCCTCTGATAATGCACAAGAGATTGCAAATTATTGAAGGGCAAACTGAAAAAAAACCCTGTGTGTGTGTAATAAAGGTAAGCACTCATGGACAAGCCCTAGGGCAGTAATCAAGATCTATTAAGATAACAGGAACGGTGTGTGACGCAGAACTAGACTAGGTTACCCAAGGGACATGTCACTTTACAGTGATCAGCAGTTCAAATAGCCACCGATTAGACTCAAGCTGAACGGACCATAATTCTATATTGTTTTTAAAAAAATGTACGAGAGAGGAAAATTTGGTAGCATTTGTTTTCTGTTACTTTGGTTTGCTTCCTTTGCAGTGCAGAATGGCTCAGCGTTTGTGACGGCCATTGTTGAAATACGCTACATGAATGTAAGTAGCAATCGGGTAGTAAGGCAGGTTTGTGAATGTGGATGGTATGGAAGGGACTCTCTAATAGCTGGTACCTTCGGACAAGTAGAGCTCCCTGCATCAAACCTGACAGCCTGTGGCCCTCATACCCGGTTCAACAGCTCGGCTCACCCATGGATTGCTCTCATTGAAAGGGGGGACTGCACTTTTTCCGAGAAGATCAATGCCGCCCTTAAGGCAGGAGCTGCCGGCGTGGTGATTTTCAATGATGACACGAGCATCGATGGCAGACCCATGTCGCATCCTGGTAAGCCTTCTAGCCTCATGCCCTCTACTGCAGGCCTTGTATATTTCATTGGCATGGTCACATCAAATATGTGTGAAATACATCATTGTGCTCATGTGCTTCTTTTGGTTTTGTTCCACACAATAAGTAATACATTTTCAGACTGTTTTACTTCTAAAATCTCATTCATATGTTTTTATATAAAAGTATCCAGTCATACACCAAGTAAACCTAAAAAGAAGCCGAAAAGATATTCATACCCTTCAAATGAGTCCCATCAGTCCACATTTTTGCTCCCAGCTCCCACAATGCCGGGTTCTTGTTGTTCTTGATTATTTGGTTCAGGTGTGCTGCAAGCTGGGAGGAAGCATAAATGTGGACTGTCTTAGGGTCAGCCAGGACTGGGTTAACAAACAGTTTTATTTCATCTGTAAGTACTTCGGATAAATGTCCAGCATACTCCAAAATTTTAGTTCAATGTTAGAGGGACTTCATATATTTGGGTAAGAACTATAGGGACCAAAATAGTGCAAGTACCGTTCGTGGTCTCGGGGCTGATTTGGTACCAAGTGAAAGCAAACCAACGCCCTAGCTTGCTCTTGCTGAGTTTCGTTCCCGGGTTATATTTACCCAGTAAACCAAGGAGAAGATCGCCGTTTCACAATGGCATCATCCGAGTGTGTGACATCCTGTCGAGTGACAGAATGACGCTACAACAAAATATTTATAGAGACATCACAAAGCCATTGCATAATCATAACATAAATACTTTTCTGTGTAGTAATACTTTTGAATAAATATAGAATAAAAAGTCACGCGGCAAAAAACAGTATTGGTTTGATTAAACAAAGAAATCATTGTGCTGACTTCATGCATATTTTTTTTCTCTTGTGAGGACTTTAATTACTCTATAGCTTTATTTGTTTTATGAGCATTATAACCGGGTAAATAATACATAAAAATATAAATAGCCAGCTGCAATATTTCATAAATATATTCCGATGACCTAGGCATACGTGTTAATGGTTTAGCAATGTTTATTGCCCGGGCAGATAGCGCTGACTTCTGCTGCCACGCAGGTCAGTGACCCTCGGTGTGTTTGCGCATCTCGCATGATGTGTAACACGGACTGGCGTCTTTAAATTGCCCGTGGTGTGTGAGTGGATGCAGCATCTAATGAGATGGCATTCCGTCCTGGGTGTCCCCCGATACCCGATACCCGATCCCAGGCGGGCACAGAGACCCCGCACTGGGGAAGCAGTTACGCAACATGAGCGCATGCATCGGCCACCCCTAGGGGGCGACAGGTGGCTGCGCATCGCACCAAAGGACGCGGCCCCCGGCCTGTACCCCGGCGTCTATTCCGCTAAATGTCAAAGAACGACTAAAAATAAAACTGCGTTATATATCCGCAAAGTAGGAAATGCCAGTGGGGTTAAACCACGAACGGCGGGTACGCGGCGCCGGGCGCTGATTGGGACGCTGCGCCTTTAAGGCGGAGGCGCGCCTCCGGTTTCCCTCTGACGTCAGCGAGGGCGGAGCGTCCGCTCGCTCCAGCAGAAGTTGTTCACCTGTCAGCGAGCTCGGCAGCCGAAGACGCCGCGTCGCCTCGGCTCCGCTCGGCACGGCTCGGCCAAGTTCGGCGCGACGCGAGTTTTATGGTCTTTCTGGAGATATTTCACTGAAAGCGGCGGCACTCGGCAGCGGACGCCGGCAGGCATGGGCGGCGGAGCGTGGCTGAGCCCGCTCCCGCGGCTCCTCTCGGCCGCTTGCCTCCTCCAGCTGTCCGCCGTGCGCCTGGCGCAGGCCACCTACATCTGCACCGCGTACCTCAACGTCTCCTACGCGGAGCCGCCGGGCGGCGAAGCCGTGTGGCGCCGGGAGGAGAGCGGGCTCTACGGGCAGGACTCGCCGAAGGCGGCGGTGGCGGGCGGCGTCTTCCTGGCCGACCCCATACACGGCTGCGGCTCGGACACTGTCTACGACGTGCCCGCCGACGCCGGAGGCTGGGTCGCGCTGATCCAGCGCGGAAACGGATGCACCTTCTCCGACAAGATCAACGTGGCCGCCAGCAGGGGGGCCGCCGCCGCCGTCATCTTTAACGAGCCCGGGCTGGATAATCGGGTGATACAGATGTCGCACCCAGGTACCCAGGAATGGCGGTGCCGCGCATGCGCGCCAGGCGCCCTCTAAATGGGGAAAGTTCTCTATTTATCGGCTGGGTAGGGTTTAAAGTGCAGGTAGATAATGCATCATGGTGCTTATGGATACAAAGTATAGTTGGAGAGGCGGCTATAGTTTGAGTTGTAACTAGTAACTAAGTTAGTAACTAGTGCCGAAATGTATTTGGAACGCGACTAAGGTGAAATGGGCAGGTGTGCAAAGGCTGCTTGGCAGCGTCGGGTTACCCTGACTGCCCCAGAAACGCCACAGACTCCCTGCGATATCCAAATATCGCGAATTATCGGTAAATAATCCGGTTACCGTGACTGACGGCGTATCGTGGGGAAGCGGGTGAGGTGATGGAGGCGGTGGGGGGGTGTATAGCTATAAAACCGGTCCGACGGATCGGGGAAAACCACGAGTGAGGAAACATGTGAAGGGAGAGTGACGGCGTTCTGGGCTGTGCATGCCTGGGGAGGGTGGGGAGGTGACCTTTAAGTTAGTCTGCCTGGCTGGAAGGTATAGCAACTTCACATCTAAACTAAACTGAAGCGCTACATTGTAACAGTTTGTGGCATGACAAAGCACCAACTTAAGAAGAACCTCCCTGCAGCTAGAACTTTTTATTGCCACTTCTATTTGTTGTGTGTTTACTGGTGGAAATGTTGTTACACATGTTAATTTGCCATTGCAATGTGTTATTTGGCTTATGTTTAATAAGGACATTTCGCATTCCATGATTATAGTGGTCTCCTTAGAATTGTGGAATTGTGTTTTCAGGAGTGGTATTATCTCAGTTTGATTTGTTTCCGGTTTGGCCAGTGGGGTGTGTAGTGATTCGCTTGAACTCGTGAGTCTTTCCATAGGTTGGATCATCACGTCTGGTTATGATCTTGGTGCATTTGAGCGTTTGTCACAAAGCAGTTGAGTGAATGACAAATAAGCTTTTCACCACCTGAAAAAAGTCACGTGACACAGAACGTTATTCCCAGGTGGAAAAACTTCATAAGTCTATAGTGCATATCTACAATGCTTCAGGCGTTAACTCCAATTTGTTTGTTTGCATTTATAATTAGCAGTATATCCACACTTTACTTATAAGCAGCATCAAATAAATTAAACCAATTAAAGGGGAAATGCAAGCATCTAAAGTCAGATCTCAACCATTAGTTACAGCTACCTAGAACACTTAAACTATTGTGATTTTTGCAGTAGTAGTGAAGTAAAAGCCCGCTTTGCTGAAGAGCGAGTGCTTGAAATAGGAGGGAAGAAATGGTAGGTGCTTTCCGGAATCGGCCTGCTAGCTAGCAGGCTGACTCACTCTGTTGTTTTGTGTTTGAGTAGCCTGCAGCACTGGCTTTTGAGAACGTTTCATTTGTTTTATTTAGTGAATATTTTTATCTAAAGCAATATTCATTTTGTGAAGCCTGGTTCGGGCCATTCCTCTGTGCGGGTGGGCGTTATGGGCCTTTCGGAATGGCTCAGTGATTAAATCACACTCTGATTACGGGAATTGAAGCCTTATGGTCTAGTGCATTTTATATAATTTTTTTTTATATTAGTTTGTATTTCATGCTGTTTAGGTGAGACTTCATAATGTAGGTATTTATAAGCATCTTAAAATGTAAATTTAAATGTTTTTATTTCTTTATGCAGTTTTATAAACAATTTAATATTCATGCTTTTTGTTTTTCCAAAGTACAGTAGGAAATATACTAGTGTCCAGCTGAATGCAAAATTTGATGTGGTTAGATAAGGTTTGGTCCGTGTGAGAATTGGTTTGGGTTTTCAGTTTGCTGGTAACTTCATCGGTCATCTGAGAGGTCTTACTCTAGGGGCTGAAATAGACCGCCTCCTGCTTGTCTCTTGTGGGAATTGAACATATTACAAAATGTCACTGCAAATTCCTCCCCTCCCCTCAGTTTTAGTGGATCTGTACTGTCAATTGTCCTTTTTATTATACCAGTTTTGCGTTGTAATAGTTTCAGTATATCATGTTTATGTAATCAAATTGTTGTTAGATGTTTCTGTTACTGTTTGGCAAGTTGAGCTGCATAGCTTAGTTTCACTGTTCACCCTTTAATGAAGATGGGTAATTTGTCGGAGCCAATCATGTAAGGTGCTTTTCATAAGAGTATTGAAGCTAATCCCCTTTTGGGACAACCTATAGAAATGTGGGATCTTGAGGGTGTCTGAATTTCAAATAAACAATTGCACATCATCTCTGCACATTCATACTCTTTTAATATATTTGCGGAAGTCTGTTTATCTGTTGTGATGCATTAAATGCTTCTGTTCATTCTTTTTCACCAAGCGAAATGCAGTCTATCTTGTTCCTATCTTGTTTATCAGTTATTTTGAGTTTTTCTTAGCTTGATTACAGACAAGTTAGTTTTGCTTATGCTGATACGTAATAGCTGTGGTTTGGTAGCAGGGTGTGCACATCAATTGCAAACAGTACCAGAGCAGAACCTACACAAGTTGGACCTGGTGGCTAAACTAAAACGCGAAGTATAATAAAGTATTCAGTTAATTTAAAATAGTTTTTATATTTAGTGCCACCTTTTTCTTCAGTTTATTTTCTGTGTGTTGGTGAGAATCTTTAACATTTTCAGTGATGCACTGTCCGTCTTGTCAGTTGGGGTAGAGTGTGACATTTTACTGTCTTTATTCAAGGGTTAATGTGAGAGATTCATAGTTTGGATGAAGGTCTAGATACAAACAGATCCTGGTTTATTTTGCATTATAAGAGGGTGGCTGTGGCTCCGTGTGCAGCATTGTTGCCTCATACCTCCTGCATTGAGGGCTTGAATTTCACCTCTGCTCTGTGTGTGTGTGTGCGCGCGTGCGTGTTACACGCCAAGCTGCACAGGTTTCCTTCCACACTCCAAAGACACGCTTGTTAGCCTTGTGACCCTGTAACCAGAGAAGTGGCTGGAAGATGCATGGATGGATGGGTGGATGGCCTTTCATGATCTGTTTACCTTTAATGCACTGTTATTAGGGAGTTATATTTTAAAAAGAACAGCTGGTTGCCTAATTTACAGATGTGATAAAATTTAATTCTGAGGTTTCATTTCCATGTTAATTTTAATCCAAAAAAATTTGACTGATTTCCCTGGGGAAAATAAGATCAATTATGCATTCTTATTTGAAATGGCTAAGTTGTAATTGTTATTAAAGGTGATATCAAACAAAGGTGTAAAAATGAACGCAATCAATCTCGCTGATTTTATTGAATTTTTTACAGTAAAGCTGTCCACTGCAATAGATACTGCATCTTATTTTCTTGCTTTCTATAAAATATACTGTTATGAACAGAACTGAAAGCTTTTTCTTATAAAAGGCATTTGAATGCTTTCCTCACAAGTTTAAGGTTTTTAGAAGAATTTATCTAGGCATATAAGGGTGTGTGTGTAATTTAAGTCAGAAGTCAAGACTGTCCAAGAGGAATGCTTCTTACCTAGTCTGTTATCGGACTGTCGTGTCGTATTTGGCCAAATTTATCCAGCTAACTGAGAAGTCTTGTTTCGTGGAACATCCCCCTGGTCATTAATCACATCAACAAAGGTGTATAAGTGTGTGGGGAGAGCTGTAAAAGTGTTTTTCAGATTCATCCATTCACAAGTAATGTGCAAGACCATAGCGTCTCCATATCGAAATGGACGTCCTTCAAAATGATCAAACTATTTTGAAAAATCTAGGAAGAAATGCCTGTTTATGCCAAAATTGTAATGAACGCATTTTAATATGCATTCAAATACTTTTTGCCAGCGAAGGCTTGGTATGGTATTGTGAAGCAGCCACTAAGGTGGTCATCTTATGCCATGCGTGTTCCTCCGTATCTTTGCAGGAACTGGGAACACCGTAGCCATCATGATTGGCTACCTGCGAGGCATGGAAATAGTCAGCTTGATTAAGGAGAATACGACGGTGACCATGAGCATCGAGGTGGGAAAGGAGCACGGTCCCTGGTTGAGCCACTACTCCGTCTTCTTCGTCTCCATCTCCTTCTTCGTGGTGACGGCCGCCACAGTCGGCTACTTCATCTTCTATTCCGCTCGCCGGCTGCACAGCATCAGGCAGCAGAACCGCAAACAGGTGAGAAGCCGCCTACTGTCTGGCAAAGACAACCTTAGTATGAACTGCTGTCAAATTTGTTTGGAATTTTTTATTTTAAACCTCACTGCTTAGTTTAGTTTACTTCTTTTTTGCAAAGCGAGAAAATAAGCATTATTTAGTTCTGCTGTAGTTGATGAAATCCTACAGTGCTCATTAGCCAGTTCTACAGGAAAATCATGTCCAACAGAGCAGCATATTTCTCAAATGAGGCACGATGTTGAGACACCCAGTCACATTTTTTCTCCAGTGAAATGATTGAGGAAGTTTTTCTTTTTCTCTTTCTCTTTTTGTCTTTCTGTCTCTCTTTTTCTTTCTTTTCCCTTCTTTTTCTTTAAACCAGGGGTGTAAGGCTTTTTATTTATTTACTTGCACTGCCAATGACTTCACACTGGGCTATTTATAGTGAACACCTGACTACACCAGATTCGGGTGATTTTCTAGACTTGTATCATATTAAGTCATTGATTTAACTAGTGTTGAACCATATACTTGGTAGATGAATACTGGCTTAAATCGGGTGAAAGTTCCATTATTTTTATCTGGAATGTGCCTAATTCGTCAAACATGAGCACTACAGAAGAAATTACCCCAGCTGTCAGGTGAATTAGGGTGCGGTTGATCAATGGTTTGACTTAACAAACATGTCACGTAAAGAATCAGACAGGGGGACACCGTATCAGAGATTATCTGCTGTCATGACATTGCCCTTTATTGTCCTTTATTTTTTGTAAATGCATATTTATTCCGATAGTCATTTAATTTACTTGTTTTGGCTGTAGACGTGGATGTGATGCTGTGATTAAAATTTACTTCCAGAACTGCATTTAGAAATGGAGCCTGGCGTGGTCATGTGTGCTTCTCTAGTGCGACTTGTGACAAGGCTGTAGCTGTCACGAAGGCCAAGCCTGGAAAGGAGCATGAAGGGCACAGTGTCCTCACACACACAGCCAATAAGCACAGGGACCTTGCTTTCTTGCAGTCACATGCATGTCAGGTGTACTGAGGCGGGCCACTGATGTCTGTGTGTGGAAAGGTTCCTTGGTCATTATTTAATCAAACCAACACTATAATCAGAAGCCATTTACATAGTTTACAAGCATTACCTTTACTCCTCATGCAACTGGACATCTTTACTGTAGCGATTCCGACGTGTCATTAACAGAACTCCTCAAACTTGATCTGCTAAACTTTTGGTGATGTATTCACTCTTTAATCCTCAAAAATTTCCTAAGAGAAACTGGTCTGTTTAGTGATGACTGGGGTGTTTACTTTTTATGTGCGCAGGTGTGTAGTGTACATGTCAAAAAAAAAAAACGACTTGTGTAGCAGGATTCTAGAGCTTGCTTTGTGATCTCATGCCTTGCCTGCCCTCTGAAACCAGAGTTGAAGGCAGAGAAATGCAATAAGCTTTGCACATAAAATATTTAGACTTTGCATCCTGTCCTGATTCATGGAATTTAGTGAACGGAATAATTAAACTTTTTTTTTTTTTTGGTAAATGTTAAGTAACACTTTTTTGAATAGGCTACATCACCTAGTACTGATCTCATTGTATTTTCTTTATATACCACTACATGAGAGCATAGAACGAACAGAATCTCCTTTTATTAATGTAAAAACAGTGATTCTACATGATTTTGACATCCTTTACTCCAGAATTCCCTGTTCTCTGCTATACTTGGTCTACCAGTATTCTGCCCAAGCTGCTATTTCCAGTGAAACTCCTCCAATTGGCAAAGTGGGTTAGTAGAAAGTCTTCCATTATGCAGGAACTCAATAGCTGGTGTGAGACCTCACCCACAGAGCAGCTAGCAGCAGTACAGCAGGGCTTTGTCTGGCCACTAACGGTATGCAAAGTCCTGTCCCCCTCTCATGCAGAATGGCCACAGCAGTCTTCCACCAGTGTTTTTTTTTTTTTTTTGCAGTGCCACAGAAGAGTCAGGGGTATTACCTCGTTATTCCATAATGAAGGAGGGAAGAATTACCCTCTGTTGGAAGTACTGTTTGATGTCGACAGCCGTTTCCCTAGCTGGTGTTTTTATGCAGTGACTCTAGAGGCACGCACAGCTAAATACTAGTGCCCTCTATAGATTTTAAGAGAGCTGTGTTTCTTCACTTTCACTTGTCAGTTAATATATCCTTAATACAACACTTTGGCTGTATTGCATGCATTTACAATCTGAATTTGCTGCGTAGAAGTGAAGAATATTTGTTTTGTGAAAGCTGACGTAATGTTTCCAGTGAGCAGTCACAGGGGGTGGCTTAATGAAACAAACATTGAGCCTCTATAATGAAGCTGGTACTCTAGGCTGCTGGTTGTGTTTAGGAGGGGCAGGCAGTGACATCATTTGGCTTTTTCTTATCCTGTGCAACACTGTACGCTTGTAATGGTGACCAAGAGATTTTGCAGTACATGTTTCTTGTCACAAATGTGAATTAAAAGCAATATTGTAAACTTAAACTTTGGTGCATGCAATTAAACAGTATTTAAGTGCAAGCAAAATCATACAAACAAATGCATTGTTTATTGAGACTTTGTTCAAAATTCTAAACAATACCACACTGTTGTTTTTCAGTGTGTAGGTGCACATCGCAGGGTGCACACACACTCGCTCACACGCAGCATCAGTTTAGGCACTACAGTTCACTACAGTTCACTACAGTTGCATGTGTTTGTCCGTGGGAGGCATAATGGTGGTTCCGGAGTGAACTCTAGTGTGAATGGGGAGAACTTGCCAAATCCACATCATCGCAGCAGTGGCGTTTGCTGACGGCGCTGTCCACTGTGCCACCCTCCATACAGACTGTCCCCAACTTATGACTGGGTTCTGCATGTCTAAATGGATGCATGCCGGAATCATTCCAAGTCCTAACATGGAAAAAAAATGGTTCCCAGGTTTTGATTAATATATGCTCATACCAAATGATCAAAAGCTTCTTGCCAGTGTCCTGGGATGGGGAGGGCTGTCTGAATACTTATTCCACCCCCCCACCCCTCATATTTTCGCCCAGTACTACGCAGACGACCGGCAGAAGCCGGCAGGCATTTCAGACACTCGATACACCATTTAGCCATTTTTGTGCATGATTCTGTAGTTTTCTCTTTTGATCTGTGCTTTCCTGCAGCAGCGATTGTGTGGTGCACACTAGGTAGGCTTATGTCGCTTTTTACAGACATTTTTTTTTTTATTATTATTTCTGCCGTATGTGCAAGTGGTCGTAAGTTGCGTCGGTCATAAGTTTTAAAACTGTCTGCAGCTTGCTCATATGATGTGTAGCGCTGCGATCAACGTTGCATGTTACACACTAGCAGTGGTCACTTTGGAAGAACTGTGATAGCCGAGTTAATAAGTTCCGATTAAGCATTTTTATTTTGTCATACTAATTGCGGCAGCCCCAAAAACAAGTGATTTAGATACAGGAATTGTAGAAAGTAAATCAAGCTAAATGATTAAAGTGATGACTAGGCTACTCCTAGCGGCTTAAGGACACATAACTTGTAGTTGTACATTCTTGCATTATTGGCTGAGACCATGGTTGTCTTCTTTCAGTGTTGTTTCATTGTGGTATTTAAGTTGTTTGATGGTTGCATTTTCATTCACTTTTAATGTGAGACTGAGGCTTTTAGTCCCCTTCTGTATGGACCCTCATCCATTATGCTTGGTCTGCTTTTTGCCACAACTTTAGTAGCTGAGAGAGCACGTGCACACAAACATGCATGCATACACATTCACACACGCGCACACACACACGCGCACATACACACAAACATTCTAGCAAGGCAACAGTTATTTACTGGTTTATTTAAAAGTCATATTTGGATGGATGTGAACTCATAACCATGGGGATGCAGAATACCAGAAATATTCTCGCGATCCGACATTTATCTATTTTTATTTATTTGTGAATTCGAAAAGCAGCCTAATTTTGTGAAACCTTTGCAGAAACGACTCAAAGCAGAAGCCAAGAAAGCTATTGGCCAGCTTCAGGTGCGGACTCTGAAGACGGGGGATCAGGTACTTCAGTTTGCCGCTGATGCTTTCTTTGACTGTACCTTACATGTGCCAAAGTGATGTGGAAGGCTTTATTTGCATTTAACTCTCCCCGTTTAATGTTCTCGAATACCGCATGTTGCACTTCACCCCTTTTATGTAGCTGGGGGGCGAGGCTGACTTCCACTACCTGCACTATATCATACACTTAATTTATTCATTCAGTCAACGTTCATTCATTTTGAGTTTTTGAGAGCTGTTGTGCTGCAAGTTGTTCGCAGTGTTACTCACTAGAAGAGAAATTCCCTGTGAAGATCTTCATTGGTCTATTTTTTTTTTCTTCAGGAAATTGGATCAGATGCAGACACTTGTGCTGTATGTATCGAAGCGTACAAGCCTGGTGATGTGGTATCTATTCTAACATGCAAGTATGTATTGCTCTTTATTATAAGAGAATTTGTGGTCTATTTCGTAGAGATGATCAGTTTTGCACACTTGGTTTATCAGAAATTTAGGAAGACACTGAAGTTTGATACATTAATTTCTTAATGATTATTTGACTTGATGTTTATCTGCCGTATAATCTGGCAGTGATTTATTTTTTTAATGTTCAAAATGTTTAATGTTTCATTTATCCATCAGTGTTTTATCTGCACGCAAAAGCAGTAATTTGTGGCATTGTTTTAAAACTAAGCTAACCTCCCCCCTTAATCTAGGGTTACAAAGTTTACGCTAAGATGATATTGATGGAGACTAACGGATTCTTGTTAGGGTTGTCACAATACTACAATTTCAAACTCGACACTGATACCTAGGAAAATACTCTATACCATTTTCGCTACCACAGGGGAGGTGGAATGACAAATGAAGAGGCATGTTTGTTTTTTTAAATAAAGATTGGAACACCCAATGATAACTTCAGACGGTTAATGTGGACAATTTAACGTCTAACGTTAACGTGTGTGCCGGCCAGGTTAACATTTATAACTGTTTAATACTTAATTGTTGTTGAAACGGGAGCTTTTCTGGCCTCTTGAAATTCCTCCTGAAGACCAGGGTGTTGGTCGTAAAGATGTTTCGCCACATTTATTGTGCCACTCGACTTCATCGGCACCATCGCAGATTTTTGCATGTAGGTTTATCAACATCTCTAGCCTTTCCCTGGCCGTTGGCCTTGTATGTAAAATACAACACTTCTGCTTTTTTCAGTCTCGGCTAAAACCCGTCGCGAGGTCACTTCAGCAGCAGCACTTGCTATGTCCTGACAGCTCCGTGTCGTAAACGTCACCTAGCGTTCATGTGTTTAGCTGCTAGGGAGGGGAGCAGCTGTGTGCCCGCATGTCTGCAGTGGTGCCGTGTGAAGTTCTCAAGTTCGTGTCATCTGGAGGAGGCAAAGACTGCTCTGTTGGGGTCCATGCTGTTGCAAATGAGTATCTAATCCAACAGTATTTTTTTGTGTCAGTTAGTATCTGGGTATCGGTTTCTTTGACTACCCTAATTCTAGTCCTGCAGTGCTATTACACATGTACATCCAGCTAAAAGTGCTGAACTACAGAGTAACCTGAAAAAAAAACAAGGAATTTAACACTTAATTTGTGAAGCAGTTGACCTTTCATTTTGTGTGTGAACTCCAGTTGGCTGATGGCATGAGAACTCTGCTGACTGATGAGACAAAGTGGGTGCTTTTTGCATGGTGTCCATTAGGGTGTGGACTTTTGGTTGTTGGTGGTTATTTAGGTGGCTTTTTCTGTGAAATGTTCAGCAGGGTCCAAGGATGCCCGGCATGGGCACTAGGACAGTGAACTGCATTGCATCTCTTCAATTCTTAAGATCACTTACTGATTTAACAACTAGAAGCAGCCTAGATTCAATGAAGCATTTTGCCATTTTACTTTGTGTGTTAACTCTGAAATGGACTCTGATCGACTGTATTGAATGCAACTAAAATTTAAGCTACGCTGAAGGACTGTACTTCAGATGCTCATTCTTGCTGTAAAAAAAAAAAAAATCTTCCAGTCACTATATGCAGTTGTTGCCACAATTGGTTTAAATAGAGTACTTTTTATAGTTCCTTTTTTAACCAATCATTATTATACCCCCCCAACAGCCATTTCTTTCACAAGACATGCATTGAGCCCTGGTTGCTGGAGCACAGGACATGCCCTATGTGTAAATGTGACATCTTAAAGGCCCTTGGGGTTGAGGTAAGTGCCTGGAATTTCGTGACTTTTTTTTTTTTAAATCCCAAAATGAGCTTTTTTTGGTGATGGTAAGCCTGACTGCTGTTTTTATATCTTATGAAGCCAAATGACACTCTGCTGTGATTTACTGTTGCCCTCACTGGCAGGGTAGACTATATATTTTTTCTTGCATAAGAAACTTTAGTGTAAAGGCATTAAAGTACAAGCATTCTCAAGAATGCACGTACAATAAAGACCGAAGCTGTACATTGTTTTAAGGTAACCCCCCCCCCCCCCCCCCCACCACACACACGTTTTTCAACAGCCAGATGTTGAAGAAGGAACTCACCAGGTCCCCATGCCACCGGACTTCAGGACATACCCTGAGACCCTGGAAGACAGCCAAAGCGAGACTGCATCCTCTGGATACGCCTCTGTGCAGGGCTTGGAGGAGCACGGCGCCCCTGTGGAGGACAGGTACACCCACGCACCCTCAGGTGAGCAGCGGCAGCACCCACTGCAGTTCTCCTGCTTCCACGGATTTTGAGGCTGGTATCCATCCATCCATCTTCCATACTTGCTTGTCCTGTGAAGGGTGGTGGGAGCCCAGAGCCTAATCTGCAAGTGGCAGGCACAAGGCGGAGAATAACACGGGACCGAGCACCAGCCCATCACATTCACTCCCTAATTAAGAAATGTCGTTGCAGATAACACAAGTTCTCACTTCCCCACAGCAAAACCATTGTTGTTGTTTCTGTGTGACGTATTTGTAAGGCTTCTCGATCTTAAGACGCCACTGCTGGGCGGGAATGTTAATCTTACCATTTAATTAACCATGTTAATTTTGTTATTTCTGTTGTTTATGGCTATAGTATTTTCTGTTATGGAGCACAGACTTTTATTTATTTTTTTAACGCCATTGTAGTTTATGCCTGGCCTTAATCTGCGAGGTTAATGCAGGGTACGCAGAGCTGGTGGGATTAGCTTTGCTTGTACATGGCCTTCAGCAGCTGTGATTGCTCTCCTGTGCAGCAGTAATACAGGGTGAACAGAAGCCTGAGGGAGCAGACGGACAAATGGACTTCCAGCCTCACTATGACAACTTGGCCTTCGAGGGAGATGCGCAAAGCCACCTAGATCCCAGGACATAATGACCACCGCCGATCTTCCCCCCCAGAGCAAGAGGGCTTTGCTTTCTGCAGAATTTGCACCAAAATCTGGTCTGTGGTTGATTTTTGAAAAGCTATTTTCGACAAATAGATTCGTGTATTGCATGTTTGTGGTTACTAATAGGGAAAACGAGCACCTATGCATCTTTTTAGTGGAAAATCTAAATGCAAACCCATTGTTCAGCGCATTGAACTCTGCGGAGTCTCATGAAAAGGGTACACATCAGTTTATATTGTATACAAAAGAACTTTGTGCTTCAGAACAATTTGATTGCCTTTTCGAATGATGTTAAATCTTCTAATTCTGGTTTGTTTATTGTCAGTAATTTAAAATATTCAAAACATTTCCAAGCTATATCATTTAAAGGTTTTTTACAGAAATAACGTGGCACATAATGTGGATTTTTAATAACCTGAAATTGGTATGGATTTTGATTAAATTGTTTTAACAAGTTCAGATTGATTCTTTTATTGAAATAAAAATGAAGTATTTTTCTAGTACTGGATGTGAATTGTCCTGATATTACTTTGACTACAAGTTGCTTATTCCCCATGAATACCAAAACATTTTATTCACACATTCTGACACTATTATCTATCTGGCCAGAAAAAGGTCCTTATTCACAAACTAGTTGTTACATGCACTGTTAAATTACGGGATGTGTAAACTTTGAGTTGGAGCAGAGAAGGTTTCTGCAGTAAACATTCCATTTGCCCCCAGTCACAGCTGCTGAGATTGATATGGAAAGCTTAAGACATGCCAGTATATTTACATCTGCTGCATGCTTGTAAATATTACACCTGAAGTACATTTTTCCTAAAATTATCAAAATTCTATATTTTGAAATTGTACTCGTTCAGTGTTTAAGCTGGTACGTTAACATACCTGTGTTCCCAGTCACTTTTACTTACTGGATCAAAAAGTATGCAAAATATTACCCTGTTGTCACTGTGAAAAACAAAGCAATAGGTTTATTACTTATCAGCTTAGATGCCTGTGCCTTAATATTTTGTGGTGCAAACCCATATTGTGAACTATTTTTCTGGGAAAGGCTCGGTTATTGTTTAATCCTAATTTTGGTGTGCACTTTAATGATTTAACTTAACTTTAAATACCTGTCTGAATTTTGTGAAAGTATCTTGACTTTCCGATCCATCTTAGGTGAAGCTGTCCAAAGTATTTTAACTTAATAGATTGTTTTGGTTTTATCCCCCGACAAACCCTTTTCTGTATCTGAGATTTGATAACTGGTGTATATACGATTTAAAGTTATATTTAAATGTAAGCAAATTGTAAATAAAAATTGTTTTATTAAACCACTGACTGTTTTTGAGTGCTGATGTGAGAGTGGCATCATCAGCCTGCATTTTAACTTGCCCTCACACCGAATGTCCAGGGTGTAAGCACTGGATAAGAAGACGGCTATGTAACTTCTTTGTTTTAATACTTAATTGGGCGGCTAAATTGGACTTGGCACCACGCACTGCCCTTTCAGCATACTGCGACTATATTCCCATGCTACTGACATTATGCACTACAGGTAATCGGAGGTAACGACAGCAGCAATCAGTGTAACATGCCTGATTAGATCCCAGGGAAGCCAGCGGGGTTGCCTTGCTCTCCGGTACATCAATAGCAGATGTACTTTGACATAATAACGTTCATTAAATATGATAAATGAACTCAGATCAATTTGACAGATCAAAAACACTTTAAACAGCTATGGACTTGGGAAAACGTCTGCTTTCAGAACTAAATTAAAAAAATGCGTCTATGGTTTATTAGCGAAACCCGCATGTTATGTGTATAAAACTAAACAAAACGGAACTGTGACGCGTTTGCTGCCTATTTTTGGCGAGCAGAACCTCTGCTGGGCCTTTAACCCAGATAGGATATACCAAAAGGAAACAAGACCTATACACCTGTACGAACAGAAAAATAAAGTAACATTATCCTGCATATTACTGACGGTAAATACGCATTATACTTTACTATTAATATTTTATAGTCACGTTTCAATTCGGTAGTGCAGCCTGAACGCATCAGCGATTTAAGCACACATTTAGAATTTTTGATTTTATTTTAATGTATTCATATGCAATACTGTTCCGCTGTTTTTAGTATTTAACTGCCATAGTATTTAGTATTTAACACACCACCCGATCCAATAAACGAGGCAATAGCGGTGCAAACTTGCTAGCCGATCAGTTTTATGGCGAAAAGAGCGTGGTCAGTGTGAGGGATTGTGGGAAATATAGTTCATTGGTTGTGCTATTTGTAGTCTCCTGAGGCGTATTCTGGTAATTAGGACTACAATCCCAGAATTGCCTGCGTCTAAGACTTTGGCAAGCTTTTCTGTCGACGTGGGAAAGAGTCACTTGCAAACAGAAACCTACATGGGTGTAGGTGGCCAGAGCAATGAACATCTTTCTGTGCAAATTATACTCATCGGAATTCAACTATGTGGCTGAAACCAGAGGAGGTGCTTCTAAAAAATGCACTGAAGTTATGGATGACTGAGAAGTCCAATGATTATTTCATCTTGCAGAGAAGGCGAGGGTATGGTGAAGGAGGTGGTGGCTTGACAGGTAGGCTTGTAATCCAATGTCATAAATCCCTCATTCTGCTAACCTGACGTGTCACGACATTCGGCTCATTTTATCCACCCATGCATTAAGTCACTTTTGCGGGGGGCTTTTACCTTATTGCGAAGCATTTTGTTTTTGGTTTGTTTATATCTTTTTTTTTTTCGAAAATGGAGATTCTTGTGCTCTATTGCTTTAAGTAATAAAGTTGTTTCCCCTTAAAATACTATGCAATAAGTATTTTTAACACAACGGCGACGTTTATTTAATACTCGCTTGCTCGGATCTTTTCCTCGCTTCCATTGCCTCTGTGTTTCCGGAAATCGGAACTATTATTTATTTACGACGCATCAAAACATTGTTTTTTTTGTATATCTAATGTACGAGTCTGTTGCTCCCTGTTTGTGAAAGGGCAATGTCACATACGCATTGAAATGCTGTATATATCTACACTGTAGTAAATATTCAAGGTGAACGGTCCTTTAAAACTCGGTTTTATGTGCATGCAATTGCAAAACCTAAAATGATTGACATAGTTATAACCATATATATATATATATTAAATGTGCATATGTATATTTTCCCGGGAAATAAGATCAGTGGTACAGAAAGTCCTTCATTTACACTTATGATACGTAGTACGTGCATTCTGTAATATCAAGCATCCCTCTGGTAAAGAGCTTTGATACAGTCTTTTAACAGTGAACAGAGTCCCCGGACATTACCTTAACTTTATCAGAAATGTATTGTACACCACTATCGCTGAAGGTAATGCTTAATGTTTTGGAGAGTTGTCAATTATACGATGTAATTCAAGTTATCGGTAATTTTGTTCATTTTAAAACACGGATATTTGTTTTTGTATATGAATAAGAAAATAGAAACAAGACAGCATAAATATTTTGTTCGTCTTCTCTACCCAAATTTAACCTTAAGTTCAAATAATCATTACTTATTTTTTATTTGCATATATTATTATTATTATTATTAATAATAATAATAATAATAATAAGTTACAGGTTTTGCATTTGACCATTGCTGTGTGTTACTATGTTTATTTCTGCCCATATCTGGGGGAAAAAAAAACGCTAGCTCACAACAAAGACAAATGACAGATGTGATTTGACATCTTTATGCTGCTGGTGTTTATTAAACGATGCTGGTAGAATAACGGTATGAAACCTCTACCTTCAAGGTTAGGTGTAGGGCAGGGCAGGGCAGCCTTACCCACAAAGGGCCCGTGTCCATGCAGGTTGTCGGGGTAACCTTTTGGTCAGCTGCTCAAACCCAGGTGTGGGGACCCTTCAGCCAATCAGTCTCCTAAATAGTAATTTAAGTAGGGAGCTGCAGTGAAAACTCGCACACACACAACGGCCCTTTCTGGATAAGATTTTTCACCCCTGGCCTAGGTCATTATCCTACTACAGAACCAGCAAATCTGAATGTGAAATGAGAAATTTAGCTGCAGGCATTTGTCATGGTTTTATGGTATTTATTTAAGCATATAAATTAATTTAATTATTGAGGAACGTGAGCCCATGAAATGAACCAACCATTTACCAACCATCACCTAGCTGGTGAGGGGTGGTGTATCTGAGGCTAGGGATTCGTGCCAGCAATTGGAAGGTTGCTGGTTTGAATCATGTGAATGCCAAGAGTGATTCTATTCCATTAGGCCCTTGAGCAAGGCCCTTAACCTGCAATTGCTTGGTCCTGGGTATGACGTTAGCCTACATCCGGCCCTGCAAGCAGGTCCTCCAACTTCAGGGAAAATTTGGGGGTTGGTGGCAGGATTGGCACTCCAGCCACCGGGAAAAACCTCACACTGTTCAGCTCCATCTGAGTAGTGTGGTGCTGAGGTATCACCCCCTGCATGGCTGCACCCAGGTTCTCAGCTCAGAGATGGTTTGCCATGTGGCGGTGTGCGGCAATGCGCTGTCTCACCATATGCCTGTTACCTGTCACTCTCATCTGTCTAGTTGTATAGGATTGATCTAATAATATTAAGCAGTATTTGTGATATCACAGAAAAAAACTGCTATGTCTAGGATTTTGGGAGAACAAATGTGTTAGCTAATATATTTTAACACATGAATGCAAGCAGATTTGTGATTATGGTGTTTTTGCAACTGATGCAGCTTTACATAAATGACATTAGTGCCATAAATGACGGTATTCAGCATTCTTGTTTCGGCTAGCATAAAACAAAAAAAAAAAACAAAAAAAAAGTCAAAGCAGCTGATCACATAAGTAAAACTCCTAAGACTGCAGCTCAAAGTTTATTCTAACATTTAAGCTACTGTAAGGTCAACGGGGCTATAAAATTGCATTGGAATACAAAAAAATGTAAATTCTTCAAATACCTAGCATTGAAATGTCACTATAATTGTGAAATGTTCCTGGCTCCTTTTATTAAAAAAACTGTTCTTTTAGTGAAAATAAAAGATAATTTGGTCTTGCATATACAGTAGCTGCATTTAGGGTGGTAATATTTTATTATAACTTATGAATAATTGAAGGATGCAATACTTAATGTGGAATAGTAAGTAACACTCAGTTTTTCTATGTTTTGTTAAAAATCTGTCGGAACATATTGAATTTTGTAAGAAAATATTACTCAAAACTTGCATCATCTCACATTTAGCCACTCCACTTGGGAGATGAAAATTAGAATGCAGAGGTGTAGGATAATGCTGGTATTTTATGTATTTATTTACTTTTACTAGAACAGTCTGAGACTCTTCTCACACCATCATGTGATCACAGCTAATAGTTTGACCTTCTCTGTCGCACAGTGAAACATTTATCTCTGTTTATACTATATTCAGATTCAAGAAGTTATTTTATTTGTCTTTCTACCCAATTGAATTATAACTTGATGGAAAAACTACCAAGCCAGTGTCTTTTATGCATGTACATGTAATAGGGGTACAACAGAACACAATTCTTGGTCGGTTAAATATTCGGTTTTGGGTTCACCGTGCAATTTTGAAATTTTTTGCACGTTGTAAAAATAAAGATGTAAAATAAGTAAAAGAAAAACAAATGTAACAATCATAGGCCGGGTTGCTCAAACATGGATTAAATTAATCCTGGTTTAGACTTAATCTTAGATTAGTAAATCTAGGTTTAATCTGGTTTATAATTAATTAGAGATGCGTTGCACATCTTAATTTTAACCCTGGATTTGTTAAATCAGTTCAAGCAATGATTAAAATAGTACAAACTACTAAAAAAACTGTCACGTTCCGATTTTAGTTCCTCAGAGGTGGTTCTGAAGCCCTTTGTTAGTCCCTACACCAGACTTGGTACTGTTCATTTGAGCACAAACTACCGGGGAGGTACTTACAGGCACCAGGAACAGGAGCATGGACTTTCTGTGGCAATGCAGAAAACGAGATGTAGCAGAGCAAAAGTTGACCAGATGGAATTTTCTCTATACCCCAATTACATTAATTAATTAATTTACCAATTAATACATTTTTTTCTTGCATTTCCATATTTCTTTGTCAGAAAATTCAATAGCTAACAAATGATAGCTGGTCCAACCTTCCCATCGAGGTAGGCTATGTGACACATTGTTTGGAAATCTATACCACAGGGAAAACTCACTATTGTTAGAAAATTCTGTTGGTTTTAATATGTATTGAATTTTCCTGCATGGGACACTTTCCTCTAATACCATCCAGCAATGAAATGTGCCCTGTTGTCAATGAAACTGAAACAGACCTAACATAATCCTCCTCAGTGGGTGGTTTAATATAACCGCTAACTCACCTTTATACTAATTTTAAATTAAATGGTACAGCAGATTTAAATTTAATCTAGGAAATTAAACTTGGATTACCAAGATTTAACCTGGATTAATTGTAAATTAAACTAAAGTTTGGTGCAACATGATTAATAGATACATTTTGAATTAATCCAGTTTAAAACTTAAAAAATGTTTGTGCCATAATGTATTCAATCTTCTGTTCTTTTTTTTTTAAGCATGGTCTGAATATCCTGGCAAAAGCACCTTAAATTCTGCCAGGACACTAACTTGCAGGGCCGTGCTCTGCCGTGCACTCGTGGTCGTGCAGATATTCGGATGATGGCGTCTCCAACGTGTTAGCATGGCCCACCCCAGTTCTGTACAACAGAACCGACAGACAGTATTATCAACTAGCCTCCCTCCGGTGTTGGTGTAATTTACTGGGAAACCAAAATGTTCCCAGATCCGTGCTTGTGACTGAATGTAACCAGCTCACAGCCACAATTAGCATAATGTTTTCTGTGTTGAACATCTACTTGTGAATTCAGGATTCCACCCATGTCAGTTAATGTATTCATTTGTTTCATTGTCCGTACTGAATCAAAAAGGACATACCGATTTGCTATATGGCTAATGCGTGTTGTTTCCACAGTTCTTAATTAAACCTCAAAAGGGCAATAATGCAAGTCTAGCACTGGGTTGTTTTTAAACTGGACCTTCGAGTCATATGATGATTTGCTTTATTTTCTTGATGTGATATAAGGATAAAATGCCTTTTTCAGTTCCTTGTGACCATCTGCACTTTCCTTCTTGTTCTGTGCCACTGCCTAACTGATCACTTTGAGGGTAGTAATAATAATAATAATGAACCCAATGAAAGGCTGACATGCCACGCTTCTGTAGTTTAGAACCAGGCAGATATTATGCCTAATTAGCAGGTGCACTGTTGGGCACAGATTGCGGTACTGCTATCCAAATCCATTAAAGGTTTCTAATGGCACTGGTGGCCGTGTCGCCATCTGATGTTTTACGCGAATTCTGCTGCTGTCTGCGCTGATATGTCAAGGCCAATATTACACGAAACGTGCAGTTCTTAATTAGTTCTAGAGATTTATCAGGATATTTGTGACTGATTAATTTTTAGAAAAAAATAAACGACGCATTGTTGAAATTTTGAAGTTAATTCTCATCGTTTGGGTGACTGACAAACATGCACATTTTTGTGTTTGAGTCCATTATTTATTGATTTTAAAAAATGTTAGGAAGACAGTTTATGAAACCTCTAACGTGAATACATTTACAATGCAATCGAATAATATTCAGTTTCAACATTTTTATTTCTCAAAGTCAAATGTCAAGTGTTATATAATTTTATGTTTGAAACCTTCTAACTCATAAAGTTGTGAAACAGTCATTTTAAACTCATCGAGGCAATCAGAAAATGCTGCACAGTTTCCATGTCAGGTAGTATAGCCCACGGAAAACCATTTAAAATATTGTAATACGGTAAGCACTTCGTTTTTAAAATTGTAAACGTGAACTTGATTATCTAGGACAAAAGTTTGTGCAGGTGTCTAAGCAGATTTCTGTTTAATTTGACTCTTTCAAAGACATTTTAGGCATCTATCCTAGAGGCTCTGTAAGTTGCACTGTAACATAAACATTACATTACAAAGGCATTTGTTGCTTTTGGTTGGCAATCAGCGAGGTATAACCTTTAGAATAATTCATGAAGGGCTGGTGTATAAAAGTAGCTTCAGCTAGTGAAAGACCAGTGAAGTATCTAAACATGCTGCCCCTCAATTATTTTTAATGGAATTGGCTTCCTAGATACGCAAGACCTTCACTGCTATTTTATTTATAAATTGTATGCATTTTTTTAAATTTGAGATCTGTGTGTGGAATTTTCGAGGAATTTTATCACTTGAAATTCATGCATCAGGCTAATTTTTGCCTGCCGCGAAGGCCCTCTCTGGGATATCTGCTGATGTATCGGGGCGTAATGGGCATCTCTTCCTTGTCTCCTCCTGGGAAACAGGTCTCCTGGTGGGGACGCTCGACACTGTGTTAGATTCCACAGCAAAAGTGGCTCCCTTTCGTATCCTACACCAAACCCCAGATTCCCAGGTCTACTGGTCAATAGCATGTGGTAAGCTAGAGTATTGCTCAGTCACAATTTCCCCATCTGCTTCACAGTTCCAGAATTTTGTATGTTGGTTTAGCCTTATGAAGTCACTGATAATTATGCATACCCAGTACTGCCATTATTATTATTCTTCATCCATTAGATTCTACAGTCTACTTGTGTCATAAAAAGCTGCTTTCATCTCTAGGGTTTTAGACCTTCTTAAAATATTCGTTGAGAATCATTAACGGCTGAGAGTGCTACCAAGTTCTGAAGTCATATGATATCAGCAGTTTATTTTTTGGCTGACTAATCCTGCTAGAATGAAACGGGGCCCTATGGCTAAAGCTTCTGATCTTGTCAGAGGGATTCCTCTCTTGTAATTAATAGTGTATTAGCTGCCTGTAGAGGTTCTGTTAAACACCAAGTCACCGGCTATAAGTAAGTTGCTGACTATTTCGTCGTTGTTTAGGGGCCACCAAGGAAGAGATTAGCCATCACTGGGAGTGGCTACAGCAGAATGTAATGAGGACCCTTTCTGTGTTTGACTCTAGTGAGGACATCACCAGCTTCGTCCAAGGCAAGATCAGAGTAAGTCTTAAGTCCTTTTGGTACGTAGAGTAGACTGAGAATGGTTATAGTTACACCAGGATACACTTTGGGACACAGAACATGTACTTCTCCTTGAACTGTAATAAATTATTCATTAGTCTGTGACACACAATGTCCCCGTTGAGCTTCATACAGCATTTGCAGTTGCATTGAATTTACCGTGGATCTGCAGTTCGAAAGGGATCTGAATCTGAACACGTCCAGTTAATCAGAAGTTTCTGTTTCAGAGGAAATCTTAGTGATTTGTGGACTTTTGCAGATTTTCTGTGTATATTGGATTTCCTTCTTAAAACATTGCAGGCCATGTCAACTATGGGGATTTGGATGGGCACTATCCATATGAAATGGGTGCCGACTCGAGCGCCATGACTCCCAGCTCTTGTTTGCCGTTTTCCTAGGGCCTTATTGCCGAGGAGGGGAAGGTCTCTCTGGTACAAGAGGACGATCCCGAGAAGTTTCGCGAGGCGCTGCTGCGATTCCAGAAGTGGTTTGCCCTCCCAGAGAGGGAGAAGCTGGTCACCTACTATTCCTGCAGCTACTGGAGGGGGCGAGTCCCCTGTCAGGGCTGGCTGTACCTGAGCACCAACTTCCTAAGCTTCTACTCGTACCTGCTGGGGGCTGAGGGTGAGAGCAGAAGGAAATGGCAGGATAAACTCTGCCTCACTCTCCTGTTTACCTAAGGATTTGACGGACAGGGAGACCTGTAGTTCAGGCAAATTTTCTAATTAAACTTTTGCACAAATATTATACTAGTCTTATCTAGTTTTAGGCAATATTACACATTGTCTTAAAAACAAAATGGCAAAATTAGACTTTCATAGATGGTCAAATTATTACTTTTTCTGTTCTGAACGCACATGCACACACACACACACATACATACATACACACCACACGTGTTTGTATTCATATCTTTGTAGACATGCTGATGCACATCCATACACACAGACATACGCGCGCACACACACACCATCCACACACCATTGTGGGAACCAGCCATTCATTTCTGTGGGAAAAACCCTAATCCCAACAATGTCAACCTTAACCATAAGAAACCAAAAAAAAATTAAAGACTTTTGGTTATTGTGGTTTTTTGATTGGTCACAGATTTTTATAAAGTTGAGTTTACCCTTATGGGGACAGAAGAAATGCCCCTACAAGGTCAAAGTAGGACATTTTTATCATACATGTATAGTTTGATAACTTGTGAAATTAAGATGGAAACCTACAGAAGTATTGATTGATTGATAATGAATCTTTCATTAAAACACTGCAAGCCTGAAATATTTATTTAGATCCTAGGTGGAAAATCTGTGATTTAGGGCTCCTTGTTTACTCTCAGCTCTTCTGAATCCTGTGGGGCTCACACAGTACTGAGGTACTGCTGGTAACAACAGTAATTAAAAAGAAGCACAGACTTTATAGCTTGTGAGAGTACATGTAGTTGTTAACAAAACATGCATTTCCTTTCCTCAGTCAAGCTTATCATCTCATGGGATGAGATCTGGAAGTTGGAGAAGACGTCCAATGTGATCTTGGCAGAGAGCATCCATGTAGCGGCTGGCGGGGAGGACCATTATTTCTCCATGTTTCTGCACCTCCATGAGACTTTCCTACTTATGGAACAGCTGGCCGACTACTCTATCAGACGGCTCTTTGACAAGGAGACCTTCCAGCAGGTCCCAGCCTTATCAGACCCTCTCCAGATCACCAAGAGGTACTGTTACCAGCCTTCGGCCGGTCATCATCATAGGATCAGGGACGCAGGAAACTCGATCATTTCACTATTTGAAACATTCTGTAGTTACTCTACACGCACACTATGTGGCCAAAGGTATGTGGACACGCGTACTAATTAGCTTAGTGGGGCTACGTAAGCCACATTCATCACTGACACAGGTGTGTAATTAAGCACACAGTCATGTAGTTTCCTGCAACAAACATTAACAGTAGAATGGATTGTTGTACAGAAGAGGTTAGTAATTTTACACTTGGTACCATCATAGGAAACTATCTTTCCAATAAGTCAGATCACCACAATTCTGACCTGCTGGAGCTGCCCTGGTTAGCTGCAAGTGAAGTGGCCGTAAAGGTAAAAAGATCTGGGAGCAGGTTTAGCTGTGAAGTAGCTGTGAAGGTAAAAAGATCTGGGAGCAGGTTTAGCTGTGAAGTAGCTGGCCACACAAGCTCACAGAAAGGGACCTGATCACCCAGAATGCCTGAATGTTAGCAAGTCCCACCAGCAGGGTTCCTGCATCTAATGGAAAGCCTTCCCTGAGGAGTAGAAGCTAATACAGCATCAGTGGGCTGACCGATTTTCATATTAATGTTCTTGGTTTCGGAATATGTTGTGCAAGCTGGTTTCCTCATACTTTTGGCCGTATGTGATGCTTTTCCACTGGCATACAGGAGCTGAGCCACACCCGAGCCGTGCTGCAAAGAGAGAGTAGTTACAGGGCATTTCCTGCTCGCCTCGGTTCTCCCCTGCAGAAGGGGCAGCTCAGTGAAGGCGCTGCTGGGTATGCAGAGCGACAGTGATGTAAAACCCAAGAGGCACTTGTTTACTGTTCACATGGTGTAGCTCATGATTTACTTTACTAATTCTTTACTAAGTCTGACAATTGCCATGTCATGTTAGCATCATACTCAAGCAGAATTTGCATTTCAAGCATTTGCTTGCATAAATTTGCATTACAAATCCATTCCATTCAGCCTTTCTATAGTACTTTTTACTTTTCACTGGTTTTACTGTAAGTAAAAAAAAAAATGATCACAAACTGTTTTTAGAAAGTCTGCATGCGTGCGCTGAAATGCCGGTCAGGTAAAATGGCGAATCATCTGATTTGACCTTGAGCAGAGAGCCCGCCAAGCAGCTGATTGCTGAGACGTTCCCAGCTGATTGCAGCACCTTCTAGCTTGGGTAGATTCCCAGATTATTTAGCTAGGAAAAGCTGCTTGCACTCTAAAAAAGGCTGGAGACTGATGCCTTAGAGTGTAATTATGTGCAGTGACTGCTGGTCTTTATTGTGCCATGAACTCTTTGGCAGAGAGGAGCCCTTCTCATATGTAATAATGAATAATGCTTTAAAATGCATAAAAATAAAATGTGTAGACTCACCTACTTCCATAGATAAAACTAGCAATTCAAAATCAAATCAAAGTTTATTTATCAGATCAGTAGGGCAAACAGATGCAGGCACTGGAATGAGAATCTCAGAGTTGTTGCCGCTGCTGCTGCTAATAATAATAATAATAATAATAATAATAATTGTAATAATAAAGTTGTATCAGGAAGACCGTCATATCTCCCGTGTCTGACCCAGGGGCTTGGAGACCCACGCCCGTAACGAGCAGTTCCGCGCCTTTTTCCGCTTGCCTCGTGGAGAGAACCTGGTGGAGGTCTACGAGAGCTTCCTGTGGGTTCCCTTCGGCCATTTCAACACGCTGGGAAAGATCTGCCTTTCCGAGAACTACCTGTGCTTTGCCAGTCAGGACGGCAGCCAGTGCTACGTCATCATTCCCATTCGAGAGGCAAGTAGCTTCACTTCAGATTCCCCTGCAGATTAATGATTTGTTTAGCTGTAATGGAAATGGAAGCAAAGACAAGGTGTGACTAAGCTGGCTTAGTGGTGACACTGAAAGTGATATGTGGCGTATGGTGAGCAAAGGCACTGCTTCAGAATCTGGCTGTTTATGTTAGCATCCACCCGAAAGTAAATGTGTAATGCGTATTGAATGACCGCAGAGTGGAGCATTGTTAGTCAAGACGATGCCATCCCATATCAAGGAGGGATGTACCAGTGTATCATGGGATGGAGACGATAAGCTTGGCATTATGGGATGTTGTACCACATTAACTTTAATGGAATGACTGGATGTAGGAAACCTGGCTGCATTATTTTGAACATTTGGCCTCTATAATGTTGCACCCAGTGCAAATGGCAGCTTTACAATGAATTGTTTTAAGCACTTTGTACGTGCAGGACTGGATCTTGCAGTCAGCCAGGCATTTTTTTTTATGTTATTTCCTTGTGGAAAGACGCTCGCTGTTCATGTTTGTTCTTCTGTTATGTCTGCGTTTCACGTTCCCCTGCCACCCACGTGTTTAACATGTTTAGTTTACACAATGAGTTGTATTTCACACCCTAATTTTTGTACAGCTTTTTCATGACTGATGTGCCAGAAATATACAGCCCCTTTCAAGGATCTCAGTTTCACCATTGCAGTAATTTTAGGAGTCTTTACATTGCAGTATGTGGGCCACTCCTTAATGGCCTTTATTGCCTGAAGAAACTTCTGGACTGGGAATCTTTCACATAGAGGACAATTAACAGCCAGTCTGCTTGCTGTTCAGGAAGATAGTGTCGAGGCTTAAGGACTAATATTTCACATAATCGCTGGTTGGAAGGCATCTTTAAATGTGATAGTTTGGCCTGTCTGAAGTGATTGCCCAGCTGTAAAAATCTCTCTCTCATTCTGAATAGAACTGTCTTCTAATTAATGTCAGTAGTGGAAATATGCTTAGATTAAAGAGCAGCTTTTTTTTCTGGCTCCTTAATGGGATCAGTGAGCTGAAGCGAGTGGCTTTGCCTCGTAGATCGTCAGCGTGGAGAAGCCTGACAGCAGCAGCAGGGCGGTGGCGGTGTGCGTCCGCGGCAAACGGGCACTGCGCTTCTCTGAGGTGCGGGACTTCGAGCGGCTGGCCAATGGCATTCGCAGGAGGTGCGGAGCCTCAGCGAGCCCTCAGCACCTCTTAGCCGGCGGGGTAAGCTGCACTTTCCCTCGTTGTCTCTCTGCACAAATGCCACTCAATATAGGGGTGTCTAGGCATTCCTTTCACAGGCAAAATTATTTATTTGTGTCAAATTTCGAAGCTAGTCCCTGTTCAGATAGCAGTAACAATGACATCAAAGAGTGATTTCCTCTTCTGGGATGGGCAAAGGGATGTTTTAGTGGCTATTTGAAGTAAATGTATCCTGTCTGAAAATTTACTGTGGGGAAGTTTAGTCATGTCTCTTAGCCCTAGCCCAAGTCAGTGGTGATACAGGGGAAAACGGGCACACGTCTGGTGAACCTGGTTGCACTGAGCCAGGTCATGCAAAGTTGGGCATTTAAATATTTATACAAGTGTATAAATGATTTTCTGGAGAGGTGGGGAGAGTTTGGGGTGTCTGTGGTGATAATTTTGGTATATTGCATTTTCATTTGGCACAATTTCTTGTGGGTGACCTCTCCCCCGCAAAAAGAAATTAAAATACGATTTAAATACTGCATACCAGAGTACAAAGTATTGACAGTATGAAATTTTAGATGCTAGCCTAAGCCTAGTGTAGCAGAGTCGAGGTCGTGGGATGTGGGAGGTGGGCTTGGCCAATATCCATGTCTACCTTCTAGACATTTCACCCCACTCACGGTATGTGACATTATTTAAAATAAACACAAACAAAAAACAAACAAATAAATAGCTAAATCATGTAGGCTACTGTAAACTCCGGAAGCAGACTGAGCCTAAATGGGCTGATCAGAGTGGAAGCTGTCCTTGTTTTCTGGGTGTATCCACACCCGAGTCCATGTGTGCTTCCAGGCCATCGCGGAGGGCTGCCACACTCTCATCGAGCACTTCGAGGATAATCCCGAAGAGGTCGCCCTGATGGTCGGGCAGCGAGACGGCAGCAAGGCCGTGAGCACAGAGGCGCTGATGACGGTCTTCCACCCCCAGGACGCTGAGAACCTGGACCCCAAAATGGTACCGCTACAAAGCAATAACCTGTGGATGAGTTTTCAATATTTATGTTAGCCGTTTTAATACTGCAGCCTTAAAATTGTTAACATTTTTGGAGAACTGCTTTTACAACATTTCTGCTTATTTTATTAGGTAATTAGTATGAAAACTGATGTGCTATAGATTGACAAGGTGTAAAAATGTGTTTTTGGCTATGCCTAAAATGACGATGGCTGTTCATGGAGAGAAAAAAAGCTAAATACCAACGTTTTTTGAGTGGAGTTGCTGGGAGCAGCAAAATCGTTATTCTGATGTGCACCTTCTGGGGGGCTGTGATGGGGTAGCTCAAGGAGAAGATGAAGGAGCAGTCGTGGAACATCCACTTCGCGGAGTACGGCCGCGGTATGAGTATGTTTCGTACGAGGAAGACGAGAGACTTGATTGTGCGGGGAGTCCCTGAGGCCCTGAGAGGTGAACTTTGGCTGCTCTTCTCAGGTAAACATGATAAATCTACTGCAGAGCGACTATCGCACAGGCTAACTCCTGCGCTTGCCTTTGTTAGTTATGAAAATAGCATTGTCCCCTAGGAATGTGCACCTGTGGACCAAAAGATTCGGTGTGGCTTATATTACTGCCTAGCACAGGGGTGGGCAATCTTATCCACAAAGGGCCGGTGTGTATGCAGGTATTCGGGATAACCCCAAGGTCAGCTGCTCAAACCCAGATGTGAGAATTCTTCAGCCAATCCGTCCTCTAGTTAGTGATCTAATTAGGGAGTTACAGCGAAAACCTGCATACACAGCGGCCCTTTTGCGGATAAGATTGCCCACCCCTGGCCTAGCATGTGCTGCGCTGTAAGTCTGATTATTTTATATGTCTAGTTCTGTGTATGCATTACACTGTGAATTACAAAGAGGGGGCTTTGGAGTCTCGCTTTGTTACTGCAGCCCTCAATACATTTGTGTGTCTCTCGTAGTTATTTTACAGTGCTGTTCTCTGCCAGGTGCAATAAATGACATGGTTACCCATCCGGGTTACTATTCGGAGCTGGTTGAGCAGTCGCTTGGTACCAGCACTCTGGCCACAGATGAAATTGAGCGGGATTTGCACCGTTCCCTGCCCGAGCACCCCGCCTTCCAGAGTGACACGGGCATCTCCGCCCTGCGGCGGGTCCTCACCTCGTATGCCTACCGAAACCCCAAGATCGGCTACTGCCAGGTACGCCGGGGGCCTAGCCGGCGGGCTCTGGGCAGAGGCCGCAGATGACATCTCATGACCTCATTTGTCATTTGCCCCTTAGGCCATGAACATCCTGACTTCCGTTTTGCTGCTCTACGCCAAGGAGGAGGAGGCCTTCTGGCTGCTGGTCGCTATCTGTGAGAGGATGCTGCCTGACTACTTTAACCGCAGGATCATTGGTCAGTTTGCCGACATTTTCTCTCTGCTGGCTGTTTATTGAAATGTTGACAGACAATGGGCACTTTCACCCCGCCAGAACCTTTTTCCAGAACCAGGGATTTTTGTCATGTTCACACCATAGGAACTCGGCCCGATTTGTAGTTCCTTGGTGGCAGTTCCAGAACTCTTTTTTAGTACCTGCTCCAGACTAGGTACTTTTCGTTCAGACGTGAACTACTGGGGAGGTGCTTACAGCGATAGCTTGCTGATTGGTTTACATTTACATTTATGGAATTTAGCTGATTGGTTGACCACCGCTAACTTTGAAGTTTGAAATTTAGCCTACGAGCTTTCCCATGTTTATTTAGCATAAAGGTTCCAGTTCCTGTTGTGCGATGGGAAAATGACACACCAAAGTGGCCAGGAGCTTTAAAAGTCCCTGGTCGAGGTGGCCCAGGAACTTGTAACCGGGGACCAGGTTCCAGGACTTCGGTGTGAAAGCGCCTGATTACTAGAACATTCCTTGTACCTGACATCAGGCAAAAGAAACTAGTGGTGTAGCGGTTGGTGCAGACCGTAAGCTTCTGGGAAAAAAATCTACCTGTATAAATGTTTATGAGCTGAAGTCACTAAAAAAACATTGTTATAAAGCCTTGCTGTGAATTTTCTATGCATGTAAATTTAATCTTTATCGAAATTCTGCTAATGTTGCAAAACTTGCCCTAAGAACTATATCCTAAGGTGTTCATTTTGAGTGCATTCCTCACATGTGTGTATGCGTGTTTCAGGAGCCCTAGTGGACCAGTCGGTGTTTGAGGAGCTAATCCGGGAGCACCTGTCCCAGCTGACGGAGCACATGACGGACATGACCTTCTTCTCCTCCGTCTCACTCTCCTGGTTCCTCACGTTGTTCATCAGTGTGCTGCCAATTGAGAGTGCCGTCAATGTCGTTGACTGCTTCTTCTATGATGGAATCAAGGCCATTCTACAGCTTGGCTTAGCAGTGCTGGACTACAACATGGACCATCTGCTCACCTGCCGTGATGATGCGGAGGCCGTCACCATTCTCAATAAGTGAGCTGCACCCCTACCCTATACGTATGCACCCTTACCCTATACGTATGCACCCTTACCCTATACGTATGCACCCCTACTCTATACGTATGCACCCCTACCCTATACGTATGCACCCTTACCCTATACGTATGCACCCCTACCCTATACGTATGCACCCTTACCCTATACGTATGCACCCTTACCCTATACGTATTCACCCTTACCCTATACGTATGCACCCCTACCCTATACGTATGCACCCCTACCCTATACGTATGCAGCCCTACCCTACACGTATGCACCCCTACCCTATACGTATGCACCCCTACCCTATACGTATGCACCCCTACCCTACATATCCTCAAGCTGCTAATTTATACATTAGTATCAGATTTCAGCGTGACACCAATCCTGCTAATCAGAACATTACAGTACATGCAGGATTGTTTTAGGTATAATGTGCTGTTTGAAAAATGTCTATATTCTGTTCTTTTGTATATCAGAATTACATGGAGACATTTTGTGACATCAGCTTAAATCTGTTTAAAGAAAATGTAGTTTTTTTTTCCTTCAGAGATCTTGCATTTACATTGCATAAATTGCTGTAATTTGCTTGACCCCTGATTAGTATGAACTAATTATGACTTTTAACCTTTGAGAAAATCTTCTGGACATTTCCTGTTGCCTGTAGCAGCGTGTTCGTCCAGGCCTGCAGTTGGAATTCGGCGTTATCTCCGGTTGCTTGTCAGCCTTAGTCTGTGAGCAGTCTGAGACTTTGTGTCACTATGTGCCCCGTAGGTTTTTTGACAGTGTGACCAACAAAGACAGCCCCCTTCCACCCATGGTGCAGCAGGGAACCACAGCAAACAGTGAGAAGACCGCAAATGGCAAGGTGGACATCACTGACCTCATCCGAGAGGCCTATGAGGTGAGCGCGGCAGCCGGCCTGCCTTCCCACCTCCCCTGCTGTGATAGGGGCTCTGCTGCTGTCCGGCGATAGGGCCCCTGGTGATGTGACCCCGGAGCTCAAACGGCTCTTCTGTGCAGAAATACGGGGACATTCGATCTGAGGAGGTGGAGAGCATGCGTAGAAGAAACAAGCTGTTTGTGATCCAGACTTTAGAAGATACGACCAAGCAGAATGTGGTGAGTGCTCCAACGCAGTATTTCGCAGTATTTAACCCGTATTCCTTGCCTTCCTTTAGCTTTTAACATTCATTAATTTGCCTACTTAGGTCAAACTTTTCAGAACAGATAAATTACATTCAAGCTTTACCCTTTTGTCATTTTCAGTTGAGGGTTGTTTCCCAGGAGGTGAAGTTCACTCCTGCAGATCTGGATGATCTTTATGGGCTATTCAAGGTAAAAAGTACTCTGAGTGTATAACAGACTCTCAATTTCTGTATTGAAGAATGTCACAATGAAATGCCTAGCCCTGAAATCGCCTTTTTTAAATTGTGTGTTATGTGATCATCTGCGTCCTGCATTTTGATTTAACCTCTCTAGGCTGGACTCGTAACATAACTTCTCATCAGCACCCTGAATCTAAAATTTATTTTATGTTTGTTGCAAAGTCCTCCCATCTCTACATTTGATTCCATTGTACAATTGCATACTCTATTCATGTGTTTTTACCGACATTTCACTGTCTTTGTTTTCTGTTTTTATTTATGTACTTATTATTAAGAATACGACTTCCTGCCACTGTACCCATGCACCCGTAGCGCGTCACGTGACTCTGACAGCAGTATCTGTTTCCATGGCGCCGGCTTGCAGAGACAGCACTTCCTAAGCTGCTATTGGACGATGAACAGCGCTGCCCTCCTGCACCACGACCCCAGCCTGGCCTACCTGGAGCAGTACCAGCTGGCCCAGCAGCAGTTCTGTGGTCTCTTCTCCCTCCTGGCTCCCTGGTCCCATTGCAGCAGCCGCAATCTCCTCTCCCTGTGGGCCTTCCGCCTGCTGGACGAGAACCAGGACGGCCTCATCAACTTCAAGGAGTTCTGCTGTGGCCTGAGTAAGAGGGCCGGCTGCTTCATCCTGACTAGCTACACGCACGCGCCAGCCAGGGAGCCCCAGACCATCACTCCCCAGGCAGCCAGGGAGCCCCAGACCATCACTCCCCAGGCAGCCAGGGAGCCCCAGACCATCACTCTCCAGGCAGCCACGCTGTGCTGACCAGTCTTTCCTCTCTTATGACAGATATTCTGTACAGTGGCACTTTTACGGAAAAACTGAAATTTCTTTTCAAGATGCATCTATCACCAGGTACATGTATTTTTCCTTAACTGACATGATTTCTGTGGCTTATGTTGTGTAATTCTTACAAATAAGTAACGTATCCAGTCACTATATGTGACGGCATTAAGAACACAGGCTGAAATTAGTGCATAATACCTGCTTGTCCTCTGTATAATCTTGGCTTTTTTCTGGCTGGTCTGCTTTAAGATGCTTAATTATGGATGATTACGCCTTAAATAAGCTGTGCATCCCGCTCGCTAACTGGCCTTGTGGAGCTGCCGTGCTCTGACTCCTACAGCCTGCCTAAATACTCCCTGTTTTCTAGCTTTTACAGAAGTAGAGACCGAAAGTCCTTTATTCTCAAAGGGCCACAGAGTCTCCCACTTTAGCTCACAGAGTGAAGACTTCTCCTACTTTAGTCGACTGAATGGTCAGATGGCTTTTTCTTCTATTCTTCCTCACTGGATATTCTCTAGCACTGTCAGAAAAAAGTATACATCCTGGGTAGCTTTGTACTCGTAGGTACTAACATGTTTAATGTACTCCCAATGGTACAAAACTGTTCATTTCTGTACCTTAAAAGGTACATTTGCCCACAGCTATGGTACAATTGGCAGACCTTCGAGGGTTCAGCCCCAGTGACAAATAATTGTACCCTCAGAGGTAAAAATTGGTACTTTTTTTCTGACAGTGCGTCTGTCTACCACTGTCTGTGCTTTTTTGTTTCAAGTTTCATAAGTCTAGGGTATATTTGCAAGTTTGCAATCAACGTCTTTTACTGTAATAAAATAGTGTAGAACAGTAGTAGTACCAATCTGTTAATGCTTCCTGTCTATTGTAGTCTCATTGCCTGATGCTCCTGAGGATGGTGTTATTAGAAAGAGTCCAGAACGAGGTAATTCACCTGAAGCACACCCAAATGTTGTTTCTTGTTCAGTTGTTCACTGTATTTAACGCAAAGAACATTCTTGAGTAAGTCTATGACTTAGGGGAAAAAATTAGTTTGCAGGCTGGATACAGCTAATTATAAAATAATTCCCCACAGAAATGGGAAACTGATAGTTTGGGTGCATGGATGAGTGGAAGGTTGTTTTTATTTTGGAACTGGCAGAGAATTGCATAAACAGTTGCCAGTTAATGATGGTTTCTGTTACCTGTGTTTTGACAGCATCTCCAAATATCCCTCATTCTGATTCATCCTTTAGTATCTTTACTCTGACAGTGTCAGTTTTTTTTGGTAATCGGCTATTTCAGGGAGAGGGAAGGTGGATCTGCAGGCGTACCTGAAACAGTGGCAAGATGAGCTGCTGAAGAGAGAGGAGAACATTAAGGATTTGCCCCGGATAAACCAGGTAGGCCCAAAGCCTCTCTGACACCACAAACGACAGAATGTTGCTCCAAAATTATTGCTCTGTAATAGCCTGTGGATTGGTTACTGATCATGGTTGGACTCCCGGGTTTGTTGTTTTGATGTAGTGATCTTTTTGTTTTAACCTACTAGGTATGTTTTCTGCTTTTTCGTTTTGATTATGCGTGAAGTGATTTAATTATTCATACTAATCAAAAGGAGATTTTAGTTCTTGTGTAAGGATTTCTCTTGTCTCCGCCCCACTTCAGGGTCAGTTTATCCAGTTCTCCAAAACCCTCTACGGCTTGTTTCACGGAGACGCAGAAGAGGAGTCGCTGTACCGGGCCGTGGCGAGCGTCACCAGCCTCCTGCTGAGGATGGAGGAGGTAGGCCGTCGCCTGCAGGCCCCGTCTCCCCCCACTGAGGCCGCCTCTACCCACGGGGAGCCTACTGCCGTCCCGGAAACGGCGTCGGGCTCGCCAGCCAGCCCTCACCCTCCAGAGACTGCATTCCAGCCCCAAGAGGAAGAGTGGTCCTTTGCTTTCGAGCAGATCCTAGCCTCCCTGCTGAATGAGCCTGTTGTGGTCCACTTCTTTGAAAAGCCCGTGGACATCCAAGCCAGACTGGAGCACACAAAGGTCACCCAGCTGAAGGTATAAACAGATTAACTTAAAAGGGACTATTTTAACCCTATATTAAGCCATAATACATCTCTCCAGCATTTTCCCCCAGTGTACAAGTGAGCTAAATAACGTTATGACAAACGCCATTCTTCAGCTACATGAGTTCTCTCATTAAAATTTGAGCACAGGGAGCACAGTTTGGTCTAATACAGTGTTTTTGGTTTTACGTCAGCCAGTTAGATACAGAAATTTGTGTTACAAATGTTAGGGCGTAGTACACCACGTCACAGATGATGCTGAAGGAGAAAATATGATTCTCCTGAACACAGTGATGTATATTCTCAGTCAAGAAGGCACGTGATCAAGGCTGAATTTGTGTCACTTTGTATATTGAGTGATGAGGGAAATAAAAAAAAATCAGAGACCTTTTTTGCCCCCGGTGGTTTAAGAAATTGGCTGAAAGTTATTTTTAGTTATTGTTCTTGGACACAATTATTTGGAGGTCCCAGTGACTGGCACCTTAAAAAGAGGTGGTTTGCTTTGAATAAGTTTCTGTTTGTGGGTATTAATTTTCGATGCGTTTTGAAAATATTTTGAGTGTGAAGTTTTCTGACATACAGTATTGATGATTATGTATGTATGTAAGTATGTTTCATTTAATTTTGTTATATTTCATTTAGCCTGAAAAATTTGATACTGAAATGTACTGAGAATGTTTTCTTGGCATCTGTTAGAAACTGATCTTACGTAAACACAGATTTTTAAAAAGCATTTCTTTTACACACAATGTGGTGTTTTTTTATTTAGTTAAATGTAAATTTCTATTTAAATTAAAGGGATATGATTCTTAAATATATGTATTAGTATGATTTGATTTCTTCTATCAAGAATATTTTTGAAATTTATGTACAGATGCATATTGCCTGGAATTTAAGTCATTTATTTTGTTTTGCGTACTGTTTGCGTTAAGCAAAATTAGCATTGCTCTAGATAATGATTTACTGTATGATTCCCTAAATGTAGACTTTTACTTGTTTTGAGTAACTTGAAAACAGTGGGATAGCATGTTCTGCACGTGCATGGGAACTCAAGGCAATCAACGTAAGAATCTGAAGTATTTCAAATGGAAATTGGCTAATTGTTGCAATGTTAAGTAGTCAGATTCAGAACATTAAACTGACTAGCGCATACATTTTAAAAGGAAGAAAAGACTGAATTGTTTAAGAAAAGGAAAAAAAAAAGTCATTGCATTACGCACCTTTTTCTCCATTTATGGCTTTCGGGTGTTATTTACCTGTGCTGTCATACAATCACGGCAACATTTTATCACAAACTACATCAAATACCTGCAACATTTTTCTTAAAAGCACTTGCAGGTTACGCAATGTCTTTTCAAAATAATTTGAAATAAATCATCTTAATTCGTAATTCGTAATCATAATTTATACTTAAATGGGGAGAGGTTCTATGGCACAGAGATATTGGAGTATTAGTCAGTTTTATTTGTCACTCTGCAGGAGGTCTTTACAGGATGCCTCCTGTTAGTTGACTCGGCGTCTTTATTTTGTGGAGTGAATATTTTCTTTCCCTGCTCTCAACTTGAACATGTCTGAATTTTTCAGAAGGTTACTCACACTACAATTCATTTAAATGGACCCATGCTAGTGGAACGAGCACATTTTTCTATGGGGTAAAAGAATGTTTGTGTACCATTTCGATGTAGTAAACTTAAAAGGATGTTTAGCCATGCGGGCTACTTATGATATTTCAGGGAATCAAACAAAAATCTGTATGTACTATTTCGTCCTACTGCCCTGATGTTCTGTACTACTAAAAACGGTGTCCAGTCATTGCAGTTATTAAACAGATGAGTTTACTTTAATCAAGTTAGTTTGCCTTAAATGGCACTCTACTTCAGAGTTCCTTTTAGCCTTTTATATCACTCTACCATCGTCCTTAAAAAGCCAGGATGTCATTTAAACTCTGTTAGTGAGCGTTCTGATTGAATGCTTGTGGCAGATTGTAAATAAAAATACCTTTCAGCAGATGTAGACATGATCTTAGCTGCTACACTGAAATGTTTCCGTTTTGGTATTTAAACTAGTCTTATTAAAGGATTGTCAGTTAGGAAGTCAGCACAAGTAAAATGAAACTAATTGTTTCACAATAAGTAGCTTGTACAAAATTGTGGAATTGTAGGTCTTAATTTGTAAGCGAAGAGTACACAATAAAGATTATTAAAATAAGATTATGGCATTTAAAAGTAATACAACCAAAATGCAAAAATACATTCTAATTCAAGTTGGGACTAATTCTGAATAAATATATATTGTAGGATTCTGTAGTTTATTTGTAGTTTAAATTGGTATAGGCCAAAATACGTACATGTTGTTGTTCAATTCATTATCCATAAATGGGTGAAGCGCTCTTAATTTAACAAGCATTTCATCATGGTATATAGGTAAGGTAATTTTTTCCTGTATTAATTGAATGAAATTGATTTCATTATGTATTGTAACATTCTTAAAGTTTTTTTTCCATTTATAGGTTGAATACACACTTTATTAATGGTGTTTTTTGTGTAATGCCTAGTAAACTCATTCTGAAGTAGGAAAAAAACACATCATATGTACTATCTGTGCCTATCACAAGTCACTTTAAGTAAAACATATTTCTTGATTGTTGTTTGTATAATGTATGTTACAGTGCAGACTGACCAATAAACTGCCATTTATGTCTATTACTGTCAGAATTGATTATTATTTTCAATAATTATTCAAAGGTTACTTCTTAAGTGTTACATAATGCCAGCATGCCTACCCATTCCAGGAGTAAAAGTGTCAATGATCGACAAATTAAATCAGATATTTTGATTTCAATAAAGTATATTAGCTGAAACTGCTGGAAAAAGACCTTTGCCATTTATAAGGTCCTCCGAGATGCCATAATGATTAAAACATCGGAAATAAGAGGGGACCCAATTTATGCCGTGAAAACATTCTTCAAATCATACCAACATTCCCCGCCAAATGAGAAGCCAGGAGCCGCTGGCGTAGAATTCTCAGGTCAGCCTTTATTGTGACCACAGAGGTTACGAGAGAGACCGGACGCAGCGCATGTGTGTCCCCAATGTCAATCTA
>JAODKM010000037.1:4656759-4675922 GCA_026780845.1 Petrocephalus sullivani | reverse complement strand
CCCCACCCCTCTCCCCCCCCCACCTCCTCTGTATGTCTCACGGAGAGCAACTATTCACTATTCAATTCAAAATTGAGATTATCTGAAGATGCCAGCTCTAATACTGATGAAGTTACCATGAAGATGAAGTACAGTAATTGAAGGCAAAACTTGGAAGACCCATTATATCAAAGAGGGGCCGGCTTTCTATCAGCAAGACAGAACTCCTTAGCCTCAAGGCAAAATGTATTCTGGTGGATATCTGAAGATTTAACAAGACTGCAGCACAATCATACCAGCGCCTAAGAAGAAAAATGCTCCAGTGCTAAACAAGTGATAGATGGCTTTCACCTCCATCGTAATGAAGAATTTTGAGCGGCTAGCCATGGGACACATTAAAGGCCAATTCATGCTTCACTTCTCTGCATGCACTTTTGCTTCCGGATGAGGGGACGTGATGTAAATTTCTTCAGTGGTTGGCCGCAGACTACAGACGGGTGCTCGTGTAGCCCAGATTATTACGTCTAGGGGAAACCGTACGCATCGCATGTGCAACATAACTAACTGGGTATATCCAGTAATTTTATCATTTCAATTCAATTTTACACTGTATGTCAACTTTGTCCTTTCAGTTGGTTCAAGTCAAAACCAATAAAAATTAATATCTCGGGAACCCTCATGGCTATTTTCCACCTATGTCTTGGTTATTGATTTCTACTCAAAAATCATATTTGCAAGAATCAAGTAGTACTTTTCAATGAGAAATGTGATCGGGCAGAGATAACGGTAAATATTGAATACATATACTGCCTATATTGTTTGAGACAAAGCTGACATCTGTCAGGTAGTTTTATTAAAGGTTGTTTTTATAAACACTGGAAAACATTGCTGGTCTACTAGCCCACACGTCACCAGACACAAAAGCAACTCGGAGAGGCCGTTGCATCGTTGTTGTTCTTGTGCTCTAAACACGTGTTGTGAGAAGACTTGAATCAAGCCGTTATAAACATCATCTCTTCCTGCATTTGCGTAAGCTTCATTCAGATGATGACATCTGCCCTCTGCTGGTCTGGAGGAATATAATCAGTACACAGGCGCCGACCGCGACCATCCGCATCCAGGGTTAAATGTAGTATGAACACAAGCTGCTACGCCCAACCCTGGAGCGCACGAAAGCGCACTAAAGTGCACATGGAAAGTGTAAAATATGAACTAGCCTTAAAGAGAACCAGGTCCACAGAGGATGCCATAAGCTTGGCCTTACACATCACCCTGACACACCTGGATGATAAACTTCTATGTAAGAGTGCTGTTGCGTCAATTTTAGCTTGGCATTCTGCACAGTGATACTTCAACAGCTGATCCAAAAGCTGTCTTGGCTTAGTGTGAAAGCATTTCTATGCAACTGGATCCTGGACTTTGTGACTACTTTGAGACAACAGTCTGTCAGGTAGGGGTCATCGCCCCTGCTAAAATCAGACGGAGCCCGGGAGACCCCTAGGCTGCTGCTTCAGTCCCCTAGCAGTCACACTCGGGACATGTGACTGCTCCGCCAGGACCACCGCACATCACATTATAAAGTATGCAGACAGCGGAGGAGACGAGCCTACACGCAGGCCGGAGGCGAGCGAGTGGTGCATTTAGACTAGCTGTTCTCTCACAGAGACACAAGTCATCCCAAATGGATTACAAACACATGCTGTGCTTTTGGACAAAGTCATAATGATGGGATAATGTTAATGCAATATAAAGTCATAATATAGGCTATAAATTTGTAACTTTTTTGAGTTAATACATAATGTGTTGTTACATACTGTATTGCAATACATTATGTAATAACACTGCGTTATGTGATAAATTTGTTACATTTTGTTATATTACATAATGTGTCGTTACACACCTTAGACCGCCAGTTCTCCAGAGGATCAGTAAATCACCAGAGAATTTTCAGGAATGCTCTGCCATGGCAGCTGGACATTTACAGTGTCTGCTGGTGCCGTCCGGGACCCACAGCAGCCCTCACACGAACTCGACGCTCCTCCATTGCCTGCTAGGAAGTTCTGCAGCCTCAAACCCTGGACAGTGATGCTTAAAACAGTTCCCTCAAACTATTTGGCTGCTGAAAGGTCAGGCCCCTCCCAGCCTAAGTCTGGGCCTGTTAAAAGATCTGATGGCTCTGAACTCACAACACTATATATAAATCTATTTATTGCACATTCTGTACCAGTGCCAAACTAATGTACCACTTTACATGATCTTCCCCACCAATCAGGTGGTTAAATGTCTATCACTCTTAAGATCATGTCTTAAAATGTCATGTCTGTATTATGTTTTTATATGTCTATATTTTCTATTTATTTTTTCATCGCTTGCACTACGACCAACGAGAGAGTACTTCAGCTCCGTGTGTGACTTTGCACTTCATACTTCTGAAGCTGACCGTAAAAGATGCTTTGACTTTGACATGGCTAAGGAAGTGAGCAATGAAAGAACAGGGAGATGTTCCTAGTGGCCTAGCTGGAGACCTCAGTCTGACTGGAAAGCTGTGGAGGGGTTTGAAGGACCTTCCCAAGCAGTCTAGCCAAAATGTGACTGAGCCTCAACATTTTTTCTATGGCGGAATCATCAAATGTGTACTATACTAGTGGATATTTCATTCATACAATTAGATGTTATTTTGAGAAAATTGGAGTGTTGTTATTTTTATCTTGTTGCAATGTATGAGAATAAAAGCTGTAAGAAAATCCCACGTCAGTTTGTCTTGATTTTGGGTTAAAGACCTGAAAGATTCACTACAATTGTGACTAGGACTGTTGCAGTTACCCGTAAATAAAACTGAATTAAGGTATGAGTGCACAAAAAAAATCTTTGACAGCCTAATAGTTGTTCAACATTGTAATGGCTATTACTGTTCTAAATCAGTTTCCAGCTTCCTGTAATGTTGTTGTACAAGAATTCCTTAAGTTATGGCAGTTTAGGGTTTTCCATCTGACATGGGCCATAACCAATAGAGGACTTTCCATGACCTAGCTTGTTTGATTTGGCTTTTGGGGCCTGTGTAATGCTGAGTACCACTTGACGGAGAGCGACAAACCTCCAAAGGCATACCCAGTCATATTTAAAAGAGACCTAACAAATGAAATCTTAGTGAGAAACTGGCACTCTCCTGCACCAGTTACCCCAAAGTTAGTTATTTCCAGAGTGGGGGTATGCTCGCTTTTGCTTCTCCAGAATTCGGGTGCATATTGTGCAATGGGGCAGCCACCTTTGAGTGGTCGCAGTTCCAAATTTGGAATATCCCCACTCTTGTTTGGGTGTTGCGATGTAAGGACCAATGGTAGCCTAGATGAAGAAGTGCATGCTGGGAATTGTATGAAATGATTGCCTGACATTCACATGCAAAAAAAAAAATCATTCTTAAAATTATTACAAATTTTGTTTTTGATAAGCATAATAATTTATAGTTGTGGGTTTTCCAACTCTGTAAGGCCCATGATATGAACTTAATTGTTTTGGGGGTTTTAAAATTGCCATCATTCATAATCCACAGTGAACTATAATTCAGCCTATATTAATAGTTTCCTTAGTTCTGGCACTTTGTTCAAAATGTTTATTTCTATAAATATGGCTTGTTTTAAGGCAGTCCCACTTGATTGTGCTCATCATGCATGTATCCGCATACTGTAGCTCTTAAATGGTGTGCTCGATTCATTGGCTGGTACCAGAGCCCTGCTGTAGGATAGCGGTCCGAGCCGTGTGATCAGCGGCAGGTGGACATATGAAACCCGGTGCTGTAGCCTGTTTGCTAGCTGCCTGCCCCCCTCCCCCCCCCAGGCCCAGGTCTCTTTGTAATGAGCATTTAGCTGTCTCTGCTGGGAGTAAAGCAGACCCTACGTGCCCCTCCCCCTATCACACATGATGCTATTCTGAGTTTGACTTAATGCTATTTATACCCCCAGCATGGAGATGCTTTGAAGTGACACTCTCACAGTGTGAGGGCTGTAAACTGCTGTAGGTCTACAGCAGACTGCCCATCTGACCTGCTATGGCTATTGATGAGTCCAGACACACACATACAGAAATAATTTCAGTAAACGCTGGTTAAACATCAAGCCTTTTGCTCTTACTTATTATAAATAAATCTCACAGTTTTTCGATGAAAGCCGCTGTCAAGCTCATTGCAAATAAATCATGGATATGCCTGAATGATTGACACGTTTACTTAATCTGCACTTTTCTTTTTCAATTAATTACACAACTGTAGTGTTCCATTGTCCTCTGATTGGTATGTAGTTTTACAGGTTTTTACATGGAATGGAGGATAAGTATCTTGTATCAATATACAATATTTTTACTCCTTTTCCCAAAGGATGTTACAGCTGTTATGTATCAGATTTAATAATAATCCATCCTAGTTCTGACCTTTTCTGTAGAACTCGTCAGAAGTGTCCCACAGGCATCTGGCCTTACTCCGGGCCTTACTCCGGGCCTTACTCTAGGCCTTACTCGGTGTGCTGATGGCTGTAATCTGCAGCGTGGTCTTTCTGTTGCACACTGCTTGCAGGACCCATTATAGCTGCCCACTCTTTATTTTCTCAGACGCTACCTTGGGTAAGAGGAAGAGGGACGAGGAAGTTCCAGCCAAGGAGCAACAAGAGAACAGGATGAATCCCCTCAGATGCCCGGTCAAGTTCTTTGAGTTCTACCTTTCCAAGTGGTAAGTATGGGTCAAGCAGAAGATGTAAGTAAGTAGTAGGTAAGCTGCTGGTCTGTAAACACCACTGAGGAAGGTGTGTGTGTGTGTGTGTTTTGATACCAAACAGAGACCAAAAAATTAAATGGTTATCTTGAACGGTTTTTGAGAGTGGGCTTTTGGGGTATCCCCCCCTGATGTGTGGACCTCACGTGCATTTCCATGGTGGGTTTTACTACAATTCTTAGAAAACCTTCTCATTTCAAGCAGTGGTTTGGTATCTAGTTTAGTGCTTTTATGAGTAAATGGGGGGTGAAATTGACTAGTATTTTTGGTCAAGCCAAGAAATCCTGACTTGGATTTTTATAAATGTTAAATGCAGTATATATGTTACATTTTTTAGGGCTAAATGCAGGGGACGCATTTCATTCTGTACTGTCTGCTGTGATGTGTCAGCAATGACAGTCACTTTCACCTCATCATCATATGCGGGCGTCAGGGAGCTGCCATCAGCTCCCGGGGAGCTTCGGGTAGCAATGGGTCGTCTGCATTGGTTTGCGGTGTCAAATGCAGTCTGAGGAGTAAAATACTAATGCAGCCTCTGTGGGCTAATGGTTAGCCAGTGACCCAGCGATGCTGCGTGCAGTAGGCTAATCAATGCAACTGCGAGAAGGTGACTGTCACACTCACCTCGGAATGTCCGAAACAAGGGGTCCCCAACAACCAGTACCAGGCTGCTGGCTGTGCCGAACTGGGCCGCACAGAAAGAATACATTTATTTTTATTTTGTTTGCATTAGTCGGCAAGGTATTTTATTTTGAAAAGTGACCTCTTCTGTCCGCAAATCTTTCCTGCACTTTTCAGTCGCCGTTTTTTCGGTAAGCCCACAAGCTAACTCTAGCAAAAATGAGTAAAAAATAAACGTCAGGATCAACTGCTTCAGATCACAAATGACAGTGGCCTTAAAAGTATGTTTGAGACAACTTCAAATCTCCATACGTTCTGGATTAAAGTCAAGGCGGAATATCCTGAGATGGCCACAGAAGCACTGAAAACCCAATTCCAACATCCTATCTTTGTAAGGCGGGGTTTTCTGCAGTGACAGTAACCTAAACGAGTAGACTGGGCATGAGGAACACACTTTGGGTGTTACCGTCTCCCATCATCGCCAGATGGGAGCGTCTAGTTGCAGGGAAACAAACTCAGGGCTCCCACTGTGTCTGCTTTATGGTGAGCTGTATTATGTGGTATATAATAATAGAAGTGCATAATATAAATTATTAATAATAAATTATTAATAAATTATTACATTTTAGATTATATATGCTATCAAATTATTTACTTCATTGTGTTTTATTATGCACCTCAATCCCCCCCAGTCCGTGGAAAAATGGTCTTGCATGAAACCGGTCCATTGTGCAAGACTGGGGATCGCTGAAAGGCTGACCTGTTGCTCATGATTGAATGGTTTCTGGCCACTGATTTAAACGGAAAGGGTGGCTGTTCTCAAGCTGCTCGTTATCAGAGACGAAGCTCGTCCCTGATTAGCGGCAGCATGCCATATTGAAATGCTTTTAACTTTTCTCTCTCAGTTCTGGAACAGTGAGGAACCGCAGTGACGTGTTCTACCTGCAGCCTGAGAGGTCCTGTGTGGCAGAGAGCCTGCTCTGGTATTCCGCTGTCCCGATGGACCAGGCCACGCTGGAGACCATGCTGCACCGGATCCTAGCCGTCAGGGAGGTCTACAGAGACTACACAGACACGGAGCATGCCATCTGAGCTCGGATGGACGCTGCACCTCTTTGCTGACTGTGTTTGTAGTTATGAAATGGTGGAATGGTCTTAATTTTGAAATATTTCTTGCACGTGAAAATTCGGAAAGTTCTGTTGGTCACCACCTTTCTGCCACACATTTCACTCTGTGCGACTCGTGGATTATACCAAAATTCAGAGAGCATTTACTCTAGCGTGTCTCGGAATAGTTTTATGTAGGAGTATATATGGTGCCACTCTGGCATTTAGGCTTCAAGTGCTTCTGTGTTGACAGTCTGTCTTTGTTATAGAAGTTTAAAAGGTCTGAATCTTAGTTTTTTAATAACTTGACAGCACTGTCGGTCAGTTGTAGTTATTACTACATCTGCTCATTTTTCTTTCTACTTTATTACATGGTCTGCAGTACTTTTGGATAAAAGCTGAATTTACCATTAAAACTTCAATAATGTATACATGTACCTATTAATAAACTTTAAATTTAAAAAAAAGCTTGTGATTTGAGAGATCCTTTTATTTTGTGCCACATTTAATAATTTTTTTTTCTTACTCTTACAAAACGTTTTTGCTTATTGTCTATTAAGATTCACTGGCTCGTCCGTGAAGGTGGTGTTTCTGTTGTGGTTTATGCTTTAATTCTGGAAGGAATAGAGAGATGGTGTTGCCTTGTTAATTTTATATTCAGCAGAAGCAAGCGTGATGAGAAGCTTGGCACGGAAGAGTAGGGCAGCGCACTTGTGTTCATGGTGCAGCGACCACGCTTCCCACCTTTACTTACTCCACTGAGTAGCCCGGGAGTAACATGCTGGTACTTAGGCCACTCTTGTTTTATGGTTGCTTTGCAGTGGTGTACCGTTGCCTCATTTTCCCATGTGATAAATCAATACTGTGTTGTATTGAAATGAATCCAAAAGTGTATTATTTTTTTTCCCCCAACCATAGCATTTGTACCATAGAATGTAGATGAATGCACTATATTAGCAATTTGAAGAACCGCTATATTTTCTGCCAAAGAGACAAGATTAAAAATGAAAAATGATATTGATGAAATGCAAATGTGGTGATTTATTGTTTTAAAGTGGGAATCCAGCTTGTTCTAAATGAGACATAGACAGCCTGGAAAGGTTACGCGTGTTCTGCGTTTGTGACCTGTGTTACGCACTCGATGTGGCTGTGGTGTCATTCTGTCACATCGGCTTATTCTGTTGTGTTAATTGCATCCGGATTGTTCAAGTATGTGAAGCGACTGGACGTTAGTGTGCAGCGGTAGCTGTAATCTGTAATCCAGCCGTGTCACTGAAATTGGTCTAGAACAGGAATCAAATCTATTCACAGAATTAATTATATTTAAATGCGTTTTTGGGTGTAAAACCCACATTTTAAGCATCGGTTAAAATGTTATTTTGAGCCAGGTGAGAGTATTATGAGATTTTTTTAGTAGGTTTTATCTATGTATGCCAATTTTGAACTATTCTGATAGCAGCATGTCTCTCTTCTTTAACAAGATCAACAAAATAGGCTCTAATACTTAAATGTAACCGGACAGAATCAGTATTGAAAAGCCTAGTTACACTTTGATACACATTTTGTGGCTTTTTGCAGATTCTTAGTAATGGTCACACAGCTAACCGGGGGGGCATTATGCCCTCTCATATCCCTGTGCAGTAGGTTTTTCATGCAGTTAATGTGTTTCAAAGATTTTTTAATATACTTGATTTAAAGAAGTTGTGGGTAACCAGGTTAAATGTGTTCCTAGTCCCAGGAACCATTTCCTCATTTAGGATCAATGGATTAAATTGCCCTTAATTCTCAGAACAGATTTGCTGTGGTTGTACAGTTGGAGAACATTCAGAATTATCTTTGAGTGCAGAGCAATAGACTAGTGACATTTGATTTTCCTTTATTTCCTTTTATGTACAGATGGTCCCTGAGTTACAGGCTTACGACTTTTCGATGTTACAATGACCATAGCGATACGACAACATTGTAAAAATATTTAAAGTTTCGTGTGGCGGGCAAACCTATCAGCGTATGCAATGCGAGATGTTGGGACGCTGCCGGGATGTACGCATCTCACTCCTTGTGAGACGCCTCACTCTCACCAGCCATCGGGGGTTCAGTTGTCTTGGTGTTGGAGCAGGTATTTCTTTCTGCGTTTTTAGTGTTTCAAAGTTACGGTGGGGTCATCAGAACGCATCTCCATCATAAGTCGGGGGCTACCTGTATCTTATGCATTTGGTGATGTGCGATAGTATGAGGCATGCAGTAAGTACATATAAATATATTTAAATTATTACCACTTGGTTATTCGCTGGCACTCCTTTCCCTAGGGAGCGACAATCCCCTACCAAGCACCTGACCTCTTTCCTTTTTAATAAATGGACACCAGTATGCATTCCTTTGCTAGTTACTCAAGGTATGTATTTATGTCCATATGCAATGTATTGAGAGAAATCCATTTGTACAACAAAAGTTTTTTTACTCCCCACTGACGATTCCACTGTGAGTGTAAAGAAATGTGTAAACGCATTGACAGAGGGGAACGTTTAGTGAGTTTTCCAAGCTTACATTAAATCCTGCAATGGCAGCTCCCAGGGAACTGGAAAAGAGTTACCTGCCACGTAATGTATGTGTGTGCCTGTATTTTTGTTTTTGCTTCCTTTTTCACATGTAATGAATAAAAAACATTTAGCATTATAATCAGTTCAGACATTTGGCGGCTTTCGTTTTTTCGCTGACACTCCCGTGATGACATGTCATCAAGAGATTGTTGTTCTCAACTAAAACTAAAAGCTTTCATATGTTCCAAAGCGAATACCTGCACACCCAAGCTGGCCCACACATTTAGACAGCATCTGATGGAACCAGCCATTACCAAAACCACTTGGGTAAAGATTAAATGATAGACCACATGGCTCTTTGACCACCATTCTATTCCACCCACGGTGCTGGAAATGAAGTACACGTGTTGTACCACTACTAATCCATCGGTAGGCCATGTTCAGTCTGAAGACGGGACCACAAATCCTCTGCAGACAGCAAGCAATCAAGCATCTGCAGCACTCAAAGCTCCACACCAAATGCAGACCATCAGATCTTCAGATCGTCTTGCCGGGTCTTGTTGCTGTGTTTGCTGGTGCGGCTAGGCCGGCGCTGGTTCTGAGCTGGCGAGTCCGGGGCGGAGCTCAAGCTCTTCTTCGCTTTCAGGTCTGTCTCCTCAGGTTTGCTGTTCCTCTCCATGACCAGATTATCCCTGTTCTGCTTGTAAGCCACCTTGCTGTTGTATGGGTGGTAGGCTGAGTCAGGCTCGGTGAGTGGATTGAGGCTGTACCTTGAGCCAGATTGGTAAGGCCCAGGGGTAGAATGATGATTAGGGAAGTAATTGTAGCTTGGCCCGTAAGGTATGACGGCTTCACTTGGTGTCTTTGAGTCTGTTTCAGAAACCTGCTCGGCCCGCTGATACCTTAGGCCCTGGCGGCACTTGGTGAATCCCAAATGGTACATTTCCACGAGATTGAGGAGCAGGGAAATGCATGCCACTGCTAGCATGAAAAGGATGAAGATGGTCTTCTCTGTGGGCCGGGAAATGTAGCAGTTCACTACATTGGGGCATGGCAGACGGTTGCAAGTGTAGAGGGGCTTCAGCTCAAAGCCGTACAGGAAGTACTGAGCTACGATGAAGCCCACTTCAAAGAGGGTCTTGAAGATGATGTTGAAGATGTAAGTACGGAGGAGGACACCCTGCAAGCGGATGCGACCCTTATCGTCTCGGATGGGTGCCTTCTTGGCCTTCGCATCCTCTAGCAAGGGCTGCTTGTCACCCTGTGGAGCGAGCTGAGCCAGGTCTTTATCGCGCTGCTTTTGCTTCTCCTCCATGCGCACCAGGTGCAGGATGTGGCCCAGGTAGATGAGTGTGGGCGTGGATACAAAGATGATCTGCAGCACCCAGAAGCGGATGTGTGAGATGGGGAAGGTCTTGTCATAGCAGACGTTTTGGCAACCGGGCTGCTTGGTGTCGCAAGTGAAGCCCGACTGCTCGTCGCCCCAGACCTTCTCGGCCGCGGTGCCCAGCACCAGGATGCGGAAGATGAAGAGCACTGTCAGCCAGACCTTGCCCACCACGGTGGAGTGCTCCTGTGCGCTTTCCAGCAACTTCCCAAGTAGACTCCAGTCTCCCATTTTAGCTGTTGTGCAATCTCAGTCCTATACAGAGAAACACAAGCCAGCAACCTGTATTTACGGCCAATAGGAACTGCATCTGGAGCTTTATTCATGCTGCATAGCAACACCAAAGAATTCTCTCTCTCTCTCTCTAGCTTCTTTAAGTGTTGTATCTAACTGTACATTGGTACCACATTTTTGGCACCCTTTTACCTCCAGATTCACTTCAAGGGTTGCTGAGCTCAGAGTGTGTTAGAGCGGCCTTTCTGCACACCTGCATCGTGCAGATCAGGTTATTCTTGCACTTGTGCCCTTTCTGTTAGCTTTAGTGAGTCTGGCCAGTGCACTCGGACATATCTTATGAACAAGGCACTTTCAGCCACAGACATGTCAGTGACTGGACATTTCTGGCTAATTATGTCATTCTGTTAACTCCAGACACTGGAGTTTGCGAAAACTAAGTGTTCTTTTTTTCCAAATGTATATTTTTTTTCTTCAAAAATTAATAATCAAATGAGCAGCTTTGTTAGCTTGTTATTGTCCAGGTTCTACTTACCGCAAAGTGTCTTTCCTAATAACCTAATAACCATGCAAATGGCTCCATCTAACAGACAGCATTAATACAAAGAGCACACATAGCACACTGAGAATATGCAAACCATTTTCTCGCATTATATCTTTTACTGAAGCAAACAAAATTGTTGAAAATCATTTTTATTGAAATATGAAACTTTTTTTTACTTTAATTTTTGTGGCAGCATATGAGCACAAAGACCCAAAGAATTCTTGCTCTCATTTTGGCCACTGAGAACATTTACTTTCATCTATCTTGTTACCAAGGAAGCCACTCCCATAACAGTGTGCAGATGGAATCCCTGTTCTTGGAAACATCTGAGTCACATGGAGATGTGACTCTCTCCAGCCACATATTAACAAAAAAACCCCAATGAGTGGAAGAGCTAATACATTTCTACAGTTTATCTAAATGTTTATGGCTTCCCATAAAAATCAAACCATTTTTGAAAATAAACCAGCTAAACTGTAACACGTAACATACTGTAACACGTAACATACAATGCATTACTTCTTCCTCACACATCAGCTTTCTGTCTTAACCTCAGTTATGGTTAATATTTGTAGTAACTTTTAGACTTTCAATCAACACCTAAGTGACATAGGCAGCCACCTAGAGGGTCATCGTCTGAGTAACCCTAACCCTAACCCTAACCACCGGTGTCTAACCCTAATCACCTGTGCCTAACCCTAACCTTAACCCTAACTCACCCACCTACAGCTTCACGGGGGCTGAAGGCTAAAGCACTGATATGTCTCTGCCTATGTCATGCTGGCCACCACTACATTCCAGGCAGCGCTGGGCTGCGAGTCACTACTCACACTTCCAAAAATGTACGCTGAATTTTAGCAGCCGAGTGTCCCCATGCTCCATGGCCGTGACCTGGAGCAGGTGACATCTCACGGTAAAAAATTCCCCAAAATTGGGGACACTTGCATGACTTGACGACGATAAGCTGATGTCTCTGGGAATGCTTTGTCTCTCCATTGCTTTGCTCCCTTTCTCTTATACTTGTAGACACTATAATCTAGACTTTGTTTCCTATTCAGCCATTAAAACTATCTGCAAGCAGATATACTGATATCTATATAACTTAAGCATCTTGTTTGTTTTGTCAAATGTATTTTCACTGCATAAAATCTGTCAGCCTTAATAGCCAAACTTTATGGTTTCTCAGCAGTATGTTCATATAAATTTAATTAGCAATTATCAGTAACACTGTACTTGATGCGGCACAAATAATGTAGGATTATGCTATTGCTTATGTATTAATTAACCACAAATTTAGTGTTAGTCACAAACTGATCTCATGTTTGTTCATCATTAATGAATCATGATGCATCTTTTATCTTAAGTAGCAACTGTATTTATTCATGATTTGTTCATAGTTTGTACTTCAGTAGTAATTGAGTTACTATTGAGTGTTTGTGTCCCCTCCAGTAAAGTGTTACCCAATAATGTGTACTAGTTACTACATTTACAAAGAGGTGGCCTGTCCAGGGCAAAATGTATTTGTTCTTTGATTACAATAATACAGAAATATTATTTTTTTCAATTGTCAGTTGTTCGTTTAATCATTTAGGCATTCATATGGCAAAATGCACTTAATATCTGCTGTTTTTTAGCATCTTAGCAGTTCTTTTTGGATTTTGATTTCATTTCACCTCTAATTTTAAATTAACTCATGAAAATGCACCATGCCTACTGGAGAAAATAGCATTTTGAAATTGTTAAGAGTATAATGTATAAAGAAGAAGTCTTAAAGACCCACCTGATCAATGCATACATCTCCAGCAGAGACACTGTCCCAGATTGCAGTCTTTCCACATAGATCACTGATACAGGCGACTGGCTAGTTCTGCTTAACAAGCTGAGGCCCTGTCCTGGACAGAGAATGACGCTACCCAGCTAGCGCTTCGAGAATTTCACTTCCTCTGTCTGCTATTCTGTCTTTGGAAAACTCTTCCCATGTACATGTGTCCAACCTGAGGATCAAATAATACTGGAAAGACTATTTAATGCTACCTCATTCTCCTCCTGGGTTAAATATGGCTAGAGAAACGCTCCCAACGAGAAGCACCACATCTCCCACTGGCTTCTTATTTCTTCACACGTAGTGAATGGCAGCCAATTTGTCCAATGGGGTGGTTCCAGTCTGGCACCAGTTCTAAATATAATTCACTCTAAGGGGAGGGTATTTTGCTATCACAAAGGGGATAACTTGGAATTTGGCTAACTGTGAGTTGTAATGCTATTGAAAGGTTTATTTATTTGTCTGTTTGTTTGTTTTTCTTAAAGACATTCAGGTCAAGGCTTTATCTGTCATAATACGAAACTGACATGCAATTGCTGACCTCGTCACACCAAAGAACACACTCAAAAGGAATCTGACTCGGCTTTGATTGTAAATATAGCACATTGTTACAGCAATGGAAAAGCTTTCTAAAAGCAAAGAATGGGTTGTCTAGTATGCAAATTATATTTTTTACATTTGTTTTATACATGAGGAATCACATCATATTGAATTTCCAAGGATTACGCATTAATTAAAAAATGTATTCTTATGCGACAGACATTTGTATACAATCTTTGTCGCATGCTTATTTTTTATCTTTCCCAGCAACTATCTTTTTATACCTGAAGAACTTAGAAGTTAAACAGTAAAGACGCATTGAGAAATGGTGATTACAATATGGGCTTCAAACAACATACAAAACATTCTTAAACTGTTTCCAAGGATTACGCATTAAACTTCTTTAGAGGGGCATACTTTTACTGTTTATATTTACTTTCAGCAAATTTACAAGTTCTGGTTTCAGAATATTTTATTTGACATCAGGCCATTTTAGTCATTCAGTCTCTCGCTATATACTCTCTATAAATGGTCGCAGCAGGGGTATAGGTCTTTCTGCCGTAAAAAGCTTGAAGCTCCTGATGCCCTCGCTTGAGCCCTGCCACACAACAGCTGTCAGAAGGTCCTGTATTTTGGGGAGGCAGGGCTTGACACCTTTCAGAACCCTGTCACTGGTGACCTGGCAGCACCGAGATATTTCTATAATGATGACTTTCAGAATATTTCTGGGTTTGGTCTTGGAGACTGCGCGTATGTCACGTATTACGCCATATCATAATTAGTTGGCTTCCTGTTTATTTATATGTGTAGTACTGTTACGTCTAAAGTACAGGTATGGCTATATGTCACGGCTACATATTTGTTTCGGATTTTTTTTCTGACATGCTGCATTTTGACAGTGGCAATGAAAATTATATATTTTTATAAAAAATCTGATAGGAATTTGAAATTCAGTCCCATTTTCTCCAAAACATTAATGAACACAAAAAGTTATATGGCATTATTGTTTTTCTTATATTAAATTAATTTATAAATGATGATGGGAAATTCAATCTCTTAATCGGAGTGCCTTAAGTTATTGTATTTAAATAGTTGGTATTGATAATTGATTGTTAATTGTATTACTTTATCAAATAATTATTCATATATATAAATATATATATATATATATATATATGGAATTTTGAATTCATTACTATTATTTATTTTGATAACTACTACAGTTTTCCCCTTCATAGCATAAAGAGAAATAGCAGCCCACTTTTGACTAGCTTCATCATTGTACTTTATGTAAACACAGGTATTCAGAACTCTTCCATTATGAATATTATAGAAGTACACATAGTGCATACACCTGTTATGGTAATTTACATGTGTTCTCTTCACTGCATGTCTGGTAATGGGCACCACTCTTCCCTGATGACATGACTGATGTTCAGTGGGTTAGGGGTCTGTACCAATGTCTGCAAGGTCATGGATTTAACATATCGTCATTAAGATCATTGTTCGCTAGTACAAACATGTTATATAAACGTGAGTCTAAGACGCCATCTTGTGGCTGTTGAAAGTATCAAGAAATAATGAAATCACATTGCCAGAGATGGGATGGTGGCTCTGGGCAGGGATTGTACCTAGGGATTGTAATGTGGATTCTGCATGATCGCCCTGTGTAATGAGAATTTTGCATGTTCTCACTATGTAATGTGGAGTTTACATGTTCCCCGTGTGTAATGTGGATTGTCTCCCTTCATCCAAACTTCATCCAAAATAACTAGCATCTGGAAATCTGTGTATGTGCTGTGCAATTTTCTGGCCTCCCTGTCAGGGTGCACCCCTCTCCTTTCCAATAGGCCTCCCTGTCAGGGTGTACCCCTCTCCTTTCAGATAGGCCTCCCTGTCAGGGTGCACCCCTCTCCTTTCAGATAGGCTTCCCTGTCTGGGTGCACCCCTCTCCTTTCAGATAGGCCTCCCTGTCAGGGTGCACCCCTCTCCTTTCCAATAGGCCTCCCTGTCTGGATGCACCCCTCTCCTTTCAGATAGGCTTCCCTGTCAGGGTGCACCCCTCTCCTTTCAGATAGGCTTCCCCGTCAGGGTGCACCCCTTTCCTTTCAGATAGGCTTCCCCGTCAGGGTGCACTCCTCTCCTTTCAGATAGGCCTCCCCGTCAGGGTGCACCCCTCTCCTTTAAGATAGGCTTCCCTGTCAGGCTGCACCCCTTTCCTTTCAGATAGGCCTCCCTGTCAGGGTGCACCCCTCTCCTTTCAGATAGGCCTCCCTGTCAGGGTGCACCCCTCTCCTTTAAGATAGGCTTCCCTGTCAGGCTGCACCCCTCTCCTTTCCAATAGGCCTCCCTGTCAGGATGCACCCCTCTCCTTTCAGATAGGCTTCAGGCCCCCAAGTGACCCTGTCCAGGATGAATGGTTAGAAGAACAGAACTCATTTTAACAGTAGTGAAAGAGTTTTTCTTCATAGCAAGCATTACATTTATGTTGCTATGGATGAGCTAGCAACAACTAAATAATATATCTGGTTCAAAAAATCCGGTTCAATATCACAAGAATGTAATTAAATTTAAATGATTTCTTGCCATAAATGAAAGTATGTTCTGACCGTATACTTGTTCCCAACCATGCAGTGTACAAAGATTTTCTGGTAAAGCACGCTGTAGCCATTGGGAAGGTAATTTACACCTGAAAATCCAGAGTATATATATATATATATATATACACACACACACACACACACACACACACACACACATATTAACCCCTTTTTTGCCCAAACAGGGCAGCTGTCCTGGGGCCCTCAGTGGCCCCCAGCCATACTGTAGCTGTCTGTGGAAGTTGTGTTTCTGGTTGATGGCTTTTTATGCCAACTAAGTTGAATGATGCACATCAGGAAAAGTCTTAATAATGAGAACTTTTACTTATTAAATACAACTTCTACCTCTTAAAATGCTTTAAATAAATATTTCAGATTTAACTCAGAAATAGCACAAATTTGTATTATTATTGTTGTTATCACTATTTAGAAAAATAAAAATAATAGTAATAATAATAATAATACTCCTGTATCCATTGACTTAAAATAATAATAATTGTGACTTTTTTGATCCCCGTGGGGAAATTCTCTTCTCACCTCCCCCAGCCTCACTCTCCAGGAGAGTGAGCTTGGCCATGAAGGCCAGCCACCTCGTATGGAGCCCAGGGAGCCGGGGGTTAAGGGCCTCGCTCAAGGGCCCACAGACCTGCTCAGGCTGGGCTGAAACCGGCACAGAGGCTTAACCCAGTGGGCCACACTCTGCACCCGAATAATTAAAAAAATAAAATGATGAAAATGATTTTATGTCAGCTGTTTTAGTGCTGTATTCTTTCTGTGCCATACCTTGTATCTTTCCAAGCTGTTTGCATCATAGCAAGTTATATCATAGTATATATATATATATAACTATATTATTTAAAATGTTTGTGCTGCAGTTTCACCCCCCCTCTTCCCCCCCATTCATAAAATATTTTGTCCTTGCAAAGACATTATTTCAAATATATTTCACATCAAAGGCACAGACATAATTGATAAGGTTAGCTATTAATACCTTTTGGGAAAATAATCAGTACACATCAGAATTGCACCATTTCATGTTTTAAAATATTGGGCAAATACACACAAACTATAGTATTTAGCTGGATGTTACAAACTGACAAATGAATATTAAAATAGATACATTAACCTCTAGAGCACTTCTACCTTGTATTTGGAATGTTCAACTCATGTATACACATATATGTGTTTGTTTGTGCGTGTCAGAATCATCCCACTTTTGACGTTAGAGCTTGAAATGATGTATTCGAGCAATGAATTAGCCAAGGATGAAAACAGGGAAAGTACTGAATGTTAAACAAGGGAGAGGAAATCCCTGATAAGTATATGGAATGTTTTGTTTTCAAACCCTGGTTAAGCTAACTGTCCAAAACGTTTACAATATCTGGCATGGATGCCATTGAGTCCACCACTTTTGCTGTTAGCAATCACTGTGTTAGGTATTTTTGCCTACTAATTAACAGATTTACATGCCACACACACTATTACACATTACACTACACATTATAGTAAATGAATTGTTCATTTTGTACATCATTTATGTACTTGTGTAGCTTCCTCTGAAATTATCGAGTGCCATTTAATTGAATATTCCCCAGAATGTCCAAGGAAAAGTGTCCTTAGCACTACCACCTGTTTCCTTAAAAGGAAATGGCCGATATTATACATTTTAAAATACTTATGCATCTTTTAATGTTCCACTACATAAATTATCATCCACAGTTTGTTGTAAAAAATCCATGGCAATGCAAATATTCACCATGCTCCAGTCAGACAAAAATAATGAATAAGACTGATATTATCGATATTTTCAGTTTTGACTAATGAAAAATGGAAGTTAAACTTGGTTAGTCAGATGGACTAATCATCTAATATGAGAAAAGCTTTTGCATGATCAAAGCTCCCATGGGTGAATCCTGAGCATCTTGAAAATGCCTACTGCAAGCTCTCCCTACCAAGAATATTCCCTCAGCGATGTTGAGCAGGATGCACACCCCCGACACAGCAAGCATGAAGACTGTGAATATGGTCTTCTCTGTAGGTCGGGACACGAAGCAGTCCACTGTGTTAGGACAGGGGTAGGAGTCACACTTGACCAGTCGGAACATCTTATAGCCTGGGTAGATCATGTAGAATATGTACATGAAAGCGGCTTCAAAGAACACGCGAAAGAACAGGCTAATCATGTATGTCCACCAGAGGGCCCCAGTGATCTTGAACTTCTGATTCTTAATCTGTTCCAGATCTTTGGGAGTTCCCCGTCCAGATAGCTTAAGCATCTTCTTGTCAATGTGGCGGCGGTGAGCCACATGCATGGCCACCAGCAGGGCAGGGGTGGACACCAAGATCAGCTGCAGGGCCCACAGCCGGATGTGGGAGATGGGGAAGAAGTGGTCATAGCAGACGCTGTTGCAGCCCGGCTGCTCGGTGTTACAGGTGAAGCCGGACTTCTCATCCCCCCAGGCGCTCTCTGCCGCCACCACCAGCACCAAGAGGCGGAAGAGGAAGAGGACAGAGAGCCAGATGCGGCCGATGCCTGTGGAGTGCCTATTTACACCGCTTATAACGGCATAAAAGGACGCCCAATTCATTTTCGGTTCCAGGTCTGAAAAAAAAGAGCATTTTGAGCAAATTCACCGCTTACGTAGCTAAACGTGAAGGTCGCGGCAAAGCAAGACTGCATCAAACCGACGCAGCTACCGCTAAAGGATATTAACTGTTCCGCTATTCCGTCAAACACATCACAGCCCAATTAGCCATTTATCCACTATCACCACTGTTCCAAGGCGAGGGGAGGTGAGGTGAGGGTGGGTTACCAGGCTCTGCAGGAGGTGTGAGAGGCATAGGCGGCACCAGGCTGGAGAACAACGTCGACCCACCGGTGTAGCATGGACATGAAGCTCGAATCGACAGAATCGAAGCCTTCTGATTTATGGCTACTTAAGAAGGCGAGGCGATGGCGCAACAGGCAGGGAGGATAACGTGACCTGCTGTGGTATAGCCAATGATAGGAGTGTACCCGAACAACGTGGCCAG
>JAODKM010000037.1:4641015-4656745 GCA_026780845.1 Petrocephalus sullivani | reverse complement strand
GGGGGGGACTGGGGTGGGAGTAGATGGCCAAAATCTGAAATGATCCTACTGGCCTGGCCGAGGCTGCAACCCAAGTATCGCTCAACAGCAGCATCCTTCAAAACTCTGTCACAAGCTTAACCAAGAAACAATATGGATGTATATTTCGTACATATTTTTTATTTTTACTGAGATATGCAGACCTATGATTAGACAATTTGAAATATGTTTTACAGAAGATATTTTTTGTCCAGAACTGAACCAGCAAAATATAATATAATACGGTTACCGAGTGATTGAAATGAATAAGTTATCTCAGCAACGTTTCTTAAACTAATGACAGTTTTTCACCACCATTTCACCTCAAACTCGATTTATTGTGTTAAAACAGGGCAAGAGAAACATAAATAATTATAAATTATTTTTTCTTAAATAAATGTAATTGATCACTTTGTAAACAAGACATTGTTTGCGACATTGTTGTGGTGAGTCCTAACAAGATTACTGAAGATAAGTACAAAAACAAAAAGTATAGATTGTTGATTTCAGACATCAAATAAGTCAATAGGAACCCTAGTGTTCAGTAAAAAAAGCCATTTACCTTCTGTTGAAGTGGTGCCTCAATACGTTGAGAAAAGGGTGGATTACAATCAGTATAGTAAGCTTTTTTACTCAATGGCTTGGTTTACTAGAACACCATGCCTTTGAAAATTGCAAATGAATTCCCCGACACTAGCCACTACCCTGCACTGTAGCGGTCATATGCTCTTATATAACTATTTACATACAATGATGGCCTTCTCTTGGCCTAACAAGACTCTTTAGAATTCAAATCAAACGCTACGATTTCCGCCTACCCTCTGCCAAAGAAAGAATCTGTGTGGACACATAAAAGCCGTCCCCTATTATGCATTGTGCCGGGCATGACAGGGGAAGTAAATGTTGCTTTTGACGTCAGCCGGTGCAGAAAAACAGAAAAGCTCGGAGTGTTCTGAACGTTGTAATTAAATGTAATCAAAGCTATATCAGCACTTCACAGAAATTCTTTTCTTAACCACTAGATAATATGCTCTTTTGAATGTTAAATTGAATGTTAAAAAGCTTAAAAAAAGAAAGCCTAAATTAAAAAATATTCAGTCTAGATCATCGATCATCCTCGATCGTCACATAATAGCACATAATCGTCACATAATAGCACTTAATGATGACAATCATAGGCAGTACTTTGTACAGAAATACAGCAAAAAAATTGGTATCTATTGTATATTTTGGATTAGATAATAGCTCATTGGATTCTAAAATATTATTAATTAATATTTTATTATATTTATGCTTAACATTACCTATTAATTTAACAAATTTAAGAATTTTAACATATTGTCATTACCTGTTTGGCAATGATGAAGTTATGCAACTAGTGTACAGAATTAATTAACATTTCACCTGTAAACTAAACCAGAAAGATTAAGAGTTACACAGGGTCAACTCTATATTGTACAAAACTGTACAAGGCATAATATTTAATGTATACTGTGGAATTGGGAAGCTAACATCTGCAAGTGTTTTAAAACTTGAAACCAAGAGTCATAGATTTCAGTTAGAGATATGCAACACAGTGGCCTGTGTGTTCAGAATCTGCGTGTGAGAGCTTGTATCTGTCTCACAGGGGCAGATGGCTGACCTGAGTTAGGCTACATAGTTTGTAAGCCATCTTTCAGCAAGCTGCCTCCATCCTGAATACATAGTTGTGTTCACTGTGGGGCTGTGTGATGCATGCGGCGGCCTTCTGAATGTGTCACACACAATCTCAGCCAACTATTCCTGTCCCCACTTTGGTCCAGCCTCCTAGTGACCTCAGACTGTCGTCTACAGCAGTCCACATACCGCCCATGGCTTGCATGCCTCATTTTCAAGCTTTTAGCATAAAATACAAATTACCCTCATTAAAACATGGAACTCTGTTTTGCTGAATTTTCATAAATATGACCTCTTTTTTAGGACCAAACGGGGGTTTTATGATTGAAACCGTTTATGGTGAAAACACCCCTGACTTCATGTGTTCTTGTTAACAAGGAAATGCGGCTCTTCCATTGCCCAGAGGAAGTGTGTAAGACAAAATTATATTGTATGTAAGAGTGAAAACAAGAAAATTCTCAAATTTGGTAAGTTTTGATTAAAATAAAAACGCACATATGTCTCAGAGTCCTGTGGTGGGTTTGAATCTCCCCCTCTCTACGTCTTTGGAACTGTGAGTACTTCCCTTGCGTAGAGGTTCCCTCCTGCAGTGCGAAGATATTAACTTATGTAAATTCATATCTCTAAAATATGATTACATCTTGATACCTTTTGATTGCATAATAACTGATCTGAAATTCCCATCAGCATTCTCCTTTGATATACTCATCCAATAGAGCTGACTTTCAAATTATTCTATGTTCACGTACAAAAAGAAAGCCGAGCAAAGAAATCATTCTGAGATTTAAAATACATTCTTTAATGATATGCCAGTTTAACAGAATGACCTCTGGATACTGGAATCATGGCACTTTGAAGCTGAGCCCTGATCACTGATCCCTTCTAGCCAAGCTGTATTTGCCAGTATTTGTACTTTGTTACTGTACATTTAGGCAACTTTGTACTCTGTACAATATTAGCAACTTTCATTGTCTACTCAATTTTAACTACAATTTTAAAGAGATTCTGCACTTTTTACCCTATTGTATTTCTATTGACACCGACTGTTACTCAGTACGCTTCACATGACTAACCAGATGATGTCTGCAGTGGCATCGTAAAAACACGCGTAATTGTATAAACAGATTAAAATTGAGACAAATTTGCTACACAGCAGTAGCAAAGAGAAAGTAGCTGCAGACACCTCTTTAGTGATGATTCTACAGTTCGATAACTCAAAAAATGAGTTATTTTGCATCTTTTTCAATCTTCACAGGGATTTTGTTTAGGACAAAGTCTGGATTTCATTTTGAGACAAATCGCTCCAAAAATGAAGTAACACTGCTTAGTGGGGAGAGTGTGTAGGGTGCTAAAGGTCAAAGAGGGTGGAATAGGGATTAGCTGGCGGAGAAATGACAGGATGACATTCTAACAGCATCGACTTCTTCTTCTGGGCACTGATACAAAATGCTATATACCTAACTGACACCTCTGGTTTTAAGCACAACTTGGAGTCCTGCCAGCTGCAGACATTCTCAGAAGACTGCAAGCTGTGGGGTGTCTCAGGGATGGAGACATGATGGAGTACAGGGGACCTGCCGGTGGACCTGAGAGGATGGTCCCTGGTACCCTACACCTATCCATTCAGGATAACAGGTGGAGATTGTAAGCTGGACTGGTCGAAAGAACAGCACTGCCGTATGCAGGAAGGGCCAGAGCTGGCTGTACTTTCATGAGAGGTTCAGCTCTTTCAGAGTCTGCAGTATCATGTTGTGGATGTTCTATGAGTCTGCGGCAGGCAGCACGTCTTTCCGCGCAGTCGTGCGCTGGGCAGCAGTGTGAGGTGGGCGGATGTTCTATGAGTCTGCGGCAGCCAGCGCCTTTTTCCGCGCAGTCGTGCGCTGGGCAGCAGTGTGAGGTGGGCGGATGTTCTATGAGTCTGCGGCAGCCAGCGCCTTTTTCCGCGCAGTCGTGCGCTGGGCAGCAGTGTGAGGTGGGCGGATGTTCTATGAGTCTGCTGTAGCCAGCGCCTTATTTGACCTCAGGTCACCCCACTAAAACCCCGAGGTAGGGGGAACAGGGGAATCTATCGAGTAGCAACCCTGTAACTTTGTACAATACAAATGCAATAAATATAATAAGTCATAACAGTACATGCCATACAAGGCGGGCCCAAAGAAGCTAAACAACTGATAGCAAAAAATAAAGACTACCTAATTATTGTTAAAGAGCTTTAGATTATACTTAAATGCTATTTGACGCCACCCAGTGGCCTAGTTGACTACGTGCGAAACCCTCGGAGCTCAGCTTCGCAATGCAGCCAGCCGGAGCTGACCTCCCTCTACTGCAGTATTTATAATATAATACCTTTATGCATTTGCATCTCCTTTTTAAAACCACCATACCAGACTTTGGGAATAATTAGACAACAATAAATTATAGTTAAAGTGAATTACACCCATCAGTGTTTTTTTTTTATTGGAAATAATTATCATTTAATGCACATGCCCTGCGAGAATGCGTGACATCCCACAGTTGGGGAGTCCATTGCCGAACGTTAGTTCCTGACTCCAGCTCGAGAAGTTGGTGCCACAGTTTTGATTGATGGTGAAGTGTAGGCTTAATAATTGTTGCTAAAATGTGAATTGGTGTAAGATATAAATAAGTAGGTCTTAAGTCGAGACTGAGTATAAATTACGAGTGTAATGGTTCTGAATCACAAAATTACTATTCTGTTTAAACTTCGGGAAAGCTATATGTGTAGTATTTTGTGAATACTCCACATTACTAGGGCACTAATGGTACACATTCATCATATACCATTACTTCTTTGTATTTTTGTATTTTCAAATTACAAATTACTTGTATTTTAATTAAATGCATCACACCAGTATTTTATTTTGGTACATTTGTTGAGCAAGTATTTGTAGGAAAAGACTTTTTGATGTATTTGTGCCCATCTCTACATACATACATAAGAAGACATTCGCGCGCACTAGTTTCTGCGCTGGGCGTGGCTAAAGCTCGGAAGGAGGCGGGGGCGTGGCTAGAGCCCAAAAGGGGCGGGGCGTAAAGGCCAAGACGTCGATCTGTTGATCGTCATACTGACATGACAGCAACGTTACATAAATCACGCGTTTCACTATAGTTTCAGTATCACATGCCTGTGATAATAAATATTACAGACATGAAAAATATATAAATAGGGATAGGGTTGGTGCGGAAGTACCGGCATGCAACGCGACATGTTCTTGTAGTTGATGTGTTGTTAAAAATTGTGCCATGTTATGTCGTTATGGAATGTTTATGCTTCTTGTTATTGTGTGTGTGTGTGTGTGTGTCTGCGGGGCAGTGAGCACGGTGGGCAGAGCGAGCGCTAGAGAAAGTGTAAGCAATAAAGCCACCTACTGGTTAAACCAATACTCATTCCTGCTTGATCTCCATGTGATATAGCTGAGCAAACCATTGTTTTATCCATCTTTGCAGTTGTTATTAGAGGAGAAAGTGGAGGCTACATTTGTACTGTGCAGTCACAGCAGAAACCCTGTACGGCAGAACACTGGGCGCAGTATATAGTTTTCAGGGTAAACAAAAATAACGGCACTGCTTGCTGGTTAAAAGTGGCCAACTTAACAAAATATCAGGAGTTAGAGAAGCCCGGTATGAATGGTTATTATTGTAGGTAAAGTCAGTGTGGAAAGTAGGACTCGGAGTAGCAGACGCCGCGCATCAGTGTGTGGAGCAAAAGTGTGTTTTTAAAGTGTGTATAAATCGCCAAAACTGTTTGGCATCAACAAACTGTGTTCTTGATGTTAAACGACGCACTTATCAACCATTTTATCCGCAAACAATGCGCTTTTTAGTTTTTTTACTCCAAAGCCATGGCACTGATTTTGAATACGTGGCAGCAGATCACACAGGCAAGATGAAAATGACGTGTTATATATATATTTTTAACTATTCTCAGATTTCAAGGCCAGTCCCACAATTATATCGACAAAGTAGATACCAGAAGTTTCTGTGAAGGTCCTCTGTGCCGATCGCTTTGAGGCAGAATACAAGCAACAAAAAAGCAACAGAAGGTAAATTTACGTGCATCTTCTTTTTCTTCATCTTCTCCGGCTGCTACTTTGAACATTTGTGGCGAAGCCACAAGAACTTTTAACACCTTTAACTTGTATCAGTTAAGAACCTTTAACTATTTAACTATAGCGTCGCGTGTAACTTGCGCCTTACAAATGCATCTACAAGGTAAATGGTTAAAAGCAGTAATATATTACCATACGCTCTAATTACACACGCATACACGATATTATTATTGTATTATATTATTCTTGTATTGTATTATGTATTATTTTATTAAGATTGTCTAGGTGCAGTGTATATGCCTGGAGTGTTTGAGTAACGTGTAACTTAACATATATAGGAAGAGTACAACATTATGAGTATGTCTATTCGCTAAATTATATCTTTATGTAATATATAATTATATCTTGAAAATAATAATATCCTGAAAATCCCGTCTTGAAAACGAATTACAGATGTGGACAGTGGTTTAAATGAAACTGATTGTTTTATATTTTGCAAAAAATATGTATTTTTAATTACATATGTTTTAATTTATATTACTGTGTTAATTTGCTTAAGTAACATGAAATTTATTTACACATTTTTTCTTTTGCTTACAGAAATGTTCCATGAAGATATGATGTTCAAGCTAATAGTGTTAAGTTTTCTAGTTCATCTTGTTATCACTGACCCATTAGCCAAAAAGGATCCATCTGCCATGCTGTCAGAAAGCATCACGGATTTGGGCCTCAAGCTGTATTATAGCATGGCGAGTGATGCATCACTGAAATCTGAAAATATTCTTTTCTCACCTGTGGTGTTGACGTCCTCTTTGGGGGTCATTACACTGGGTGCCAGACAAAATACAGCCAATCAGGTTAAGTCACTGCTGAACGTGCCTTTGCAGGAGGACAACATGCATATCCTGCTCTCAAAACTGCTTGTAGATGTGAGTGATGAAGCCATAAATGACATCAATTGGAAGGTCAGCAGTCGCTTCTACGGGCCTATCTCGATCAACCTGAGCCCGGACTTTGTTGAGAAGAGCAAAACTCACTACCGACACATGGCAGGCAAAATTAATTTCAGAGATAAGAGGAGTGCCATTATGGAAATCAACAAATGGGCTCACCAAAGCACAGACAAAAAATTGTCTGAGCTGTGTTTATCCATGCTATGCACTTACAACGTAAGTGAAATTAGAAGAAAGCTCTTGGTGTGACCATATTCGAGTTCCAAGCACGACAACCTATCCTTTAACTGTTCATGACTAAGTGATTCGGGATGCTCTGCCTGTGTTCGGTCGGTTGGTTCATATCCCTCACCACTTGAACAAGGCCGTTGACCCAAACTGCATCATTGACTGGCTGGACTTGTCGTCTCTGCTTCTGCTAAGTATGGCATTTATTGTTTTGACAGCTCATTGGGCAGAAGCCTTTAGTGACAAAATGGTGGATAACAGGGGCTTCATGATTTCACGAACACGCACAGTGTCTGTGCCAATGATGCATCGGACAGGTACAGAATTCACTTTATAATCAGTAAGATTCTCAGAAATGTCTATTCAAAAAAATTATTTCAATCCTTTACTTTCTCTAAGGATTTTACAGATATTTTGAAGATGAGCCCAATCAGCTTCAAGTTCTGGAGATTCCACTGGGCAAGATGCAGAGCAGCGTTTTGGTCATTATGCCGTTCCACATGGAGCCCCTAGAGAGGCTGGAGAAGATGCTGACCAAGGAGAACATTTATAAGTGGTTGGAGCAGCTAAAGGAACAAGCCGTGGCCGTGTCACTGCCAAAAGTCGACGTGGGGAGTACTCACGAACTGCAGGTAAGTAAGCAGATGATGGCTCATTGGTTGACTATAGTAACCAATTGGCTGTATCCCGCATTTTCTGGTGATTCTTTACTCTTGCATTTCTGAGCTTGGACATTGATTTTAAAAGTTGCATTAGATATATGTGGGCAGTTCATTATGCAATTCTGTCCTTGCAGAAATACCTGCAACAACTTGGATTAGTGGAGGCTGTGGACAAGTCTAAGGCAGATTTCTCAGGAATGACAGGACAAAAGGACTTGTACCTTTCACATTTTCTTCATGCTGCTGGTTTTGAGATAAATACAGGTGGCAATGAATTTGATGAGAACATATTTGGTCGAGAGGAACTTAAGACACCAAAACTTTTTTATGCAGACCATCCCTTCATTTTCCTTGTTCAGGACAGGAAAACCAACTTAGTTCTATTCTTGGGTAGACTTCTAAATCCCCGCAAGGATGGAAGTCATGATGAATTATGAAATGCCAAACCATTTTGAATAATGGTAACCAAGAGAACAGTGGCATGACCAAACAGGCCAATACCATTAAGAACATAAACAGCCAGATGTATACAATCTAACTACTTTTCTTCCCCAGAACATGCAGGAAATGCTGCTCCTGCCCCTGGCTACATTTTATTAAAATCGCTGGAAAATCAAGCTGCAATATATCAATTATTTTACAAGGAAATTATGTGTTTCATGTAACAAAGTTTGGTAATGCAGTGCACCAGTATATAAAAGGACATGCGGTCATTAGCCAAACCAAGCTACCACACACATTTTTTTTTTTGATACACTTTATTGATCCTGGTGGGGAAACTGTCTTCTCACCTACGCAAGAGTGAGCTTGGCCGTGAAGGGCAGCCACCTTGTGTGGTGCCCAGGGAGCCGGGGGTTAGGGGCCTCGCTCAAGGGCCCACAGATATGCCGAGGTGACCTTCTGATCACAGGCACAGAGGCTTAACCCGCTGAGCCACACTCTGCCCCCACAATGACTATTAAACAACAAGCGCAAAGGCAATCCATAAAAAATGATTACTGCTACACAGTTTTCAGAAATCAGGCTTAAACAAATGTATGGTTTTGCTTACATTTTAAACCAAAATAAGTAATACTGTTACTCTTTTATTCCAAGAAACAATGTCAATACAAATGACCAAGATATGTAACAGGAAAAGGAAACTCAATTGCATGTTTCAGCAAAAGGAAACAATCCATATACAAAACTATATTTCATACAGTAATTAGAACCCAGACTGCAGATTTTTTAACCACATAAGAAAAGCTTTTCTGGCTCAAAACCTTCCACAAAGCATTCACATAAATAATGCTAGCAATTTATTGGACATTTACTTTTTTATTGAAGTTCACCATGTTTTTTTTCATTCAATTATTTAATTATTGGTAGTGAACAAGACCAGGCGTTCAAAGCAGTCTGTGAGCTCTCAATCTTCAAATATGTATTCATATAATTATTTAATTTTAATTTGCAAGTGGACAGGCTCAGACCTTCACATCCCCTCCATGAGCGTGAAATGCATATTTGCACTTTCGTTCAAGGACAGGTGAGAAATTGTCACATCAAATATGCAACTTAAGCTATGACTGCACTTTGAACAGCTATATAAAACCAAAATTTCCAAACATACCTGGATATCTGGATCATGTAGTGTTGTTACAATTCTGAGCATTGTTGCACGTGTGTATGCAGATACAGATTATTTTCTGTCTAATGATACTTACTTATACTTGCTTGTTTTATGTGGCACTGCAAGACTCAATTTCAAGAACAACTCAAATGTTTATTGGTGGTGCTTCAGGAAAAGAACAATAAATATTACTAGACTATCAGTTCCATGGGCATGCAAATAAACGTATTTGCCAAATGTGACTAAGTTATATCCCAAAATAAAGCAAATGCCAAATTCTAAACACCTGGCCAATAATCAGGTTCCATTAAAAGGTAACTTGCTGAACACAAGCTGAAGCTTTGGCAGTACCTTCCATCCTGGCCGGTTCTTCACCTCACCAGCAATTTTTTCTCATTGAAATATTTTTTTTAAAAGTATATTAATCGGTTTTGCCGAATCACATGTAGCTTGCCGGTGAGGATTTTGGCCATGGCTGAATCAGCCCATGTTCTTGCGGTTTCCGTACCCCCTACGGTGCGTGTCTTTCCAGTTGTCCCAGTCCCTCGCCTTCTGCAAGGCCTCCTCGTCATCGTTCTCCATCTGACGTTCCTTCTCCTCGTTCTCTCGCTCCTCACTATCGATATCAGCTTTGAGAAAGGCCGTCAAAATTAGTTTTCAGCTTCATTAACGCAAAGTCATGCTCAAATAACGAGGAGGTAGATGGAACACACCTGCACTGCGTGGAATGCCCTGATCAGGAAGACCTCCATGTTTCCTGTGCTGTTCATACCAGTCATTGACGGTCATCGTGGGTAGGCTGGGGTATCCCGCACCAAAGACTCTGGAAATATTTTTAGTTCAAACTTTAAAATACATTGTTGTTTTATCTGTACCTTTAGCACGTACACAATTGTGTATTTGCCTACCTAGATTGAACAGCATCTTTAGTCAGAATAAAGGGTTTCATGGGAGGTCTCTGATGGGGTGGCAAGGAGGCTGCTGTACCCTAGAAGAGGGAGAAGAAATTGTAGGTCAGCCGCGTGTAGTTTAACTCCATGGAAACATGTATATGTATAAAAATCAAATCATACCATTCCTTGTGGAAGTTTTTGTTTCAAAAAATCCATTTGCTTCAGAATCTCAACTTCCTGGTCAATGCTTTCAATCTCCTCTAATGCGATTGTTATCCACTTCCGTAAACTGAGAATGTAGAAATCGCGAACTACTTCATCATCAGCAAGACCGCTCTCGACTGCAGACTTAATCTCAGATAATTTGGCTTCTGTTTCCTTCTTCTGTTTATATCTGCGGTGGGGGAATATAATCACAGAAAGGCAGATATCATGCATCAGGAGTCATGCTTGAATACCACAACATTAGCAGAGTATCATACAATTCAGGAGCCCGATTGATCTTAAAGACAATTGCCATAGCATTTCCTTTGTACATTTTGTTCCCATTTTTAATACTGATGATAAATTATTTAGGACTTTTTTAGTTGCTATTGCACCATTGCAATATGTTGGCTTATATTCACTTGACTCCTTATAGGCAATATATTCAGAAAGTGGAGATGTGCATAATAAAAACCTTTCGATTTTAGCTTGTCTCTGTGTTGCCATGGCAAACAAGTCGGCAGGCTTTGCTGTAGGTGCTGGCATCGGCGCTTTCCCCGCTTCTTCATGCGAGTCCGCAGAATTATCGTTTGTTGTGGGCAGCTCGAACTTCATGATATTGTAGTCTTTGCACCTTCTCAAGAAATCTAAAAAATAAACCTTTGCTTTCTGCACCTGCTCCAGTCGTTTCGCTAGATTGACTTGTTTCATTGTAAGGGCCCCGAGAAGCGCAGGCAACATAAAATACTTGAGATCGCTGGTTGCAATTTCTTCCAGTTCTTCATTTCGACTGGAACAGAAAATAAAGAATGAAAATTCATGACATGTTTACGCAGTGAACGTTACAAATGTAGCAGTATATAAATGCGATTTGCTTTTTAAGTCACCAGTCACCAATCCGAAAACTGGTACATTGTCACCAATGCTAATCTACTTCAGTCACACATGTGCAGCGCACATAACCAGTTAAATGTAAAAGCTGCTAAAGGCCATACACTCTGCGTCCCTGGACGAAATAAATTGTGGAGTGTAAACTAAGCCGAGACACAGAAAATGACCAGTCTGCAAAAGTTACCTGAATAAGTCGAGCTGGGCTATCATGCGTGTTGCCTCTTCCAGCATCTGAATTCCGCGCTTAACTTTAACCTGGACCGAGTTGGATCCAGTCGGCTGGTTGGTGGTGTCCACTTCGTCAAACAATTTCCAGCCGCGATCCAGTATTTCGGGAACTTTCTGTGTTTTCATGTCCATATCTTGTATTTCGCTAGACTCTTCCGCAGCAGCCATTTTCGTGCGTCAAATTCTTAACACACAGATTGTCCAACCTCGGTTTCTGTAACTTCCGGATACGATTTGTTGCTGTTGTTGTTGTCTGTCGCTACCTGGTCCGCGGCACGCATGCGCAATAGTGTTGCGCATGCGTAAATCACATATTTTGCGACGTTTATCGCTTTGCAGCTCGCGACATTACGTCAGTTTCATGTTGTTTGCGGATCAGGTGGAGCTCGAGTTTCTCTTCAATGAAAAACCATTCGCACTGTTTAGTTTTTCTGTCGTCTTCAAAATATGTGAAGGAGGTCGGCCATAATGGAATACCACGATTACATTAGATAAACTTTTGATCCCAGTGTTGAAGTTCTTGTGCAAGGTACGTAGAGCACAGACTGACATACATTTGGAACAAAACAGACAAGAAGCACAGACACTGCATACAGTGCAAACAAGTTATCGTATCACAAAAAATATATTTAAAAAATGAAATACATAAGTATTAAAAAATAAAAATAGTAATACATTAGCGGATGGTAACGTGCAGTTAAATTGTTTTGGTTTCATTTGTTAGATACCGAATAATATTAGGTTAATTAAGGAATTAATTGTTTTATTTTTCTCAGTAATATTAGATTGTGGAAATAATGTTTTATAATGAAATTCAATTTTTGCACAATCTATTTAGGGTTTCTAATATTTGTATTATATTATACCCTGTAAAACAAGTAAGATTTATGTATGATTTCTGAGGCAGTAACAGCAGTTATTTTTCTAAGTGTGCATAGTACCAGCACTAACAAACCTTGTCATTGTTTCATGTTAGAAAATATAATGTGGGTCATTTCATAGCAACTCACCTAGTTTTATATAGATGATGATGATGATGATGATGATGATATATAATGATGGCTTACTGCCCACGTGGTGAAATAAATAAATAAATAAATAAATAAATAATTTTATGTCCTTATTTCACCACGTGGGCAGTAAACCATCATTTTCATATATTTACCTTGTATTCGTATATATATCTGAAAATTGTCTTATAGAATTTTGGTGTTATTATTCAGCTTTCTAGAAATAAGCACAACCCAGTCTGACATTTGTTTACATTTTTGAGGGACGACACTTGAGTTTTCTTCATTCAGGTTCTATGCATAGGCAATTTTTCTTCTAATATGAATGTAGATGTGTCTTATGCAAGTTTTGTTTGTTTCGTACTACACCATCCTGGTTGAATCTCATTGAATTTTAAGCCAGTGTAACTCCTGAACTATATGAGCTATGCCAGAAGAATTTTGGATTTTTCATATTAGCCTCGGGACAAACATTGGGTAAGGCTGGAACTAACAAGTGTGCATGATACCAAATACTGTTAAGTTGAGCTATAATGACCAAGATGTTTCCTTCCGGAATCTAGAGTGGACAGCAGTGGGCCAATCAGTGTGTGTATATGTGTTTGTGTGCATAGAAATTATAGTAATAGTTTTAAAGAAATTGGAAAATGGTGTATTAGACTATCACTAAACATATCAAACTGTATGTCAATTTATTATACAAAATATGCTGTCATATTAGCACTGAGCTAATTTTATTTTTTTTATAACTCATTATCATGTGAAGTGGTCTAGTGTTGTCACGATACCAAAACTTTGGTACGGTACCGAAAAAAGTCTTGAAATTTGATACCATTTTCGATTCTCAACACAGTATATAATGTAACACTAAATAAAAAAATGTATTTCGATTGAAATTTTGATGGTAGTGGGACCTTTACAACATTTTGTAAACTCATGTCACTATCTAAAAAAAACAATTGTCAAAGTCATAGTAATAGTCATGGTAATTAGGCTGTATGCACGTTCAGAGAAATTCTCGGCTATATGACTTTCGCTCTTCACCCGTCCACTGAATAGGCAAGAAATCTAGAAGGAAAATTTTGATGCTTTTTAATAATCTCGTTTAATCGATTAATATTGACAGCCCTGTATAAATATAAATTATTAATGATTACAAAAGCATAAAAAACAAAATGTGTTTTATCAGTATCATTGTTACAGTGCTTAATGTAACACACAAATACAAATCTCAAATGAATATTCTTTTCTCATTGTCAAACAGGCACCCAAGGACAAAGTGTAGAAGAAGGCTCACTAGCTGGAGAAGGCTGAGTCAGTGAAATGGAACTTCTGGAGGAGCGCCTCAGAAATATGTTTGAGGGGCTTTTGGAGTCCACGTCACACTACTACATTTAAATTCCTAAAGCACCCTAATTGGTCCCTACGCGTCACATGGGCCTCCACTGATTTGATCCTGCTAGTTACACTCTGTCATTGTCTTGGTCACCTGGTCACCCTACACAGACGTAAACAGTATTTCAACAGGACGGTTATGGAGGAGCTGCTTTCAGTGGCACTTTCCCTGTTATTGACCTGTATACAGATAAATAGCATGTTACACATTGTGACTGCTGCATATTTGCGCAAAAAGAAACTAATTTACCGGTCACTGTTGTTCTCCAATGAAACTCGTTACCGGCAGCGCCACAATCCCTTCAAGGAGCGCCGTTTTTGGGTAAGGCCGGGACGGAGCAGTGCTTGGTGGGACAATTTTGTAAGTGAATCCGTAGTTCCTGATGAATGGCAACAAAATTTTAGAATGTCTCGAACAGCTCTGCTCATTCTCAGTGAAAAACTGCGGCCTAATATTGAAGGAAAGAAAACGCAAATGAGATCGCCTGTGGATGTAGTCAAAAAGGTCGCTTGTACCCTGTACTACTTGGCTGATGAAGGGCAGCTACGGGAAACTGCCAATGCATTTGGGTTGTCTCGGCAAGTTGTTTCAAAAATTGTCAGACAGGTCTGCAAGGCAATTACCATTTCCTTGGGTCCCGATTACATCAATACACCAAGAATGGAGGCAGAAGTTAAGAATGCCGTTGCCAACTTTTACAGAAGTCATGGGATGCCACAGTGCTTAGGAGCAATAGACTGCACACACATTGAAATCAAACAACCCTCAGCCAAATCCACAGACTACATAAACCAAAAGGGTAAGCATTCACTGAATGTACAAGCACTGTGTGATTACAAGTACCGCTTCATGGATGTCGTCGTGAAGTGGCCTGGTAGCGTCCATGATGCGCAAATATTTTTGAACTCAAAATTAAGTGAAGATTTAAAGGATGGCAGCATTCCCTCTTGCTCAAGAGAACTGGTGGTGGGGGAAGAGCCAGTTCCTGTCTTTCTCCTGGGTGACCCTGCGTATCCCCTGCTGCCGTACCTCATGAAGGAATACCCAAACGGTGGCGTTACCCAGCAGGAGCAATATTTTGGCCAGTCCCTTTGTAGGGCTCGCATGGTGATGGAATGTGCGTTTGGGCGTTTGAAGGCACGGTTTTCAGTCCTGAGGAGACCGATGGACATAAATATGCAGGACCTTCCATTTGTTATTTATGCTTGTTTTGTTCTGCACAACTACTGTGAGGATCAAAAAGAGACAATACCTGAACGAAACATAAGTGCAGCTATCGAGTACGACAGAGACGTCCAGCCGCCCACCAAGTGCGTTAACTTTAGGAAGGACTGCAATGAAACTGAAGCGAAGAGAGTGAGACGTGTGTTAACCGCATTTCTCGACCCATGATGATTCACTGCTAAACCACTGTCTGATGTTGCTGTAATTTTTGCCAAAATAAATAGTTCTTTTTACTTATTGTAGTATGTTTGTGTCTTATCTGAAATGAAACTGAGGGGGGGGGGGGGATATTAAGAAATGAATAACGCCTGTCTGAATAGGCGACCTGCACTTCTCCTGTTTTTGTCAAAGTACATACGCCCAATTTGTACCTGGGACAATCATAACTTCCATCTTAAATTGACCCAGCTAACTGAGATACCCAGGGCGTATTCCACAAAGCTGGGGGGTATTCTTCATACAGGGATTAATGGATATGTTAATGGAAACCTACAATAATTGTGTAATTGTTTATATAGTTTTATACTGGGCTGTCTGTGGAACTGAACTCCCGGCCAGAAATTTTGTCCCAATCCGGCCCAGACTGCTTTTACTTCACTTGCTCCAAGTCAGACATATACCGTATTGGCCCGAATATAAGACGCAGTTTTTGTTCTAAAAATACCTCTTAAAAAGGGGGGGTCGTCTTATA
>JAODKM010000037.1:4624152-4640881 GCA_026780845.1 Petrocephalus sullivani | reverse complement strand
AAATAAGTTTTCTATATAAGACAAAATCTGGTCTTCAAAAAACTTTTTCCCAAAAATGAACTTGGAAAAGGGGGGGGGTCGTCTTATATTTAGGTCGTCTTATATTCGGGCCAATACGGTAATTCAGTATTCAAATAATCAGACAAAAAATGAACATCTTTGTTGAAATTTTCACAAATTTTAAGTTTCGGTAGTTACAACTAAAAATCTAAATAATATGATATGGCAACCAATATAATGCATTACAGACTGAACCCTTTGCACTTGTATAGATAAGTATTAGCCTAGGTATAAAAAAGCTTTTGAACACACACGGTTTTAACGTGGTTTTCCCACGGGGGAACCAACTCTTTGCCTCGAACCTCCGACGGAATCTTTTCTGTAAACTGAACCGGACTCGCTATCCCTGATGGAAATGGCGCGCGGACGCGGCGCGGCGTTTCGCGCCTTTGCGCGCGAGGCGACGCTCGCGGCGCTCGTGACGTACGTCCGACCGGTAGCCTCTTCAGCCTCGGCGCCAACGGCCGCCCCGCTCATTTGGGCTCCGCTCTCCGTCACGTTAATAATTACTTAATTTGAGCTGTAGGACGTATATTGTTCAGTGACACGGCGAAGGGAATCCCAGTAAAAATGTCAGTAGAAGGGTATCCAGTCACTAACGTGTGTCTTATATACAAAATTCTGATTCTGGAGAACGTCCGTAGGAGGCTGGAGGAAGAGCTCCGCGTCTTCACGAGGAAGGTGGGCTAGGCTTCCTTAAATAAATAGTTAAAAATGTTCTGGCAGAATATTTTCAGAATAATTGCTCGGGGACCAAAAGTACCGGCGTTAACGTACGTGTACCGTGGCGAGTTGCTTTGCGATACGAGTCTGTATATCCGTGTAAGTGAAGCTTTTGGAAACGTGTTTGTTTGTTTGGCATCTCGTAGGCCGTGTTCGTGTTCGGGCAGCGAAGGGTTTATCGTTATCGGCCGATTTGGCGACAATCTACTCAAATATTATCGATATTTACAGTGTTACATGTTCTGCTCTTAAGCGTCCTTTTCGTTACAGGCAAGCAAAGATGTACAGTGTTTCTTGAGAACCGCCAGAGAAAGCTCTAGGATGGACGTGGCTAAGCTCCTCGGTGCCTTGGATGTGAAATGTACCATAATTGAAAGGCTTACTGGTTTATTTCGGCAACTGATAACCGGTAAAATACTAAATTATGTCAGGGAAATGTGTAACATATTATAGCACAAGTTATCAAAAGACTTAATTGGAATAATGAAGCTGTTTTTGTTCCACTTTGCAGAGCCAGAAGATTGTTCCCTGAATGCTGATGAACCAAATAATCTTCGGCATGGGCCAGTACTGAAATGGGGCAGAGATGGAATGATTTCCAATGTTTTGAAGTTTGGACCCATGGTCCAAAATGTTGCACTGGCCATCTCTAATACTAATGCAGTATGGACTCATGCATCTTCTCTCACCATACAGCAAATCCGGACAGTCTTTACCTCTTTAATGTCGCAAGTGCAGATACCCAATGCAGTTCTATACAATCAGATGGAGGATAACCAACCTCCAAGTGATAATTGCCAGGATAGGTCACGTTCAAGAACTCCAGTGCGACATTACAACTGTAGTGTTACTTTTGGAAATCCAGCGACGCAATCCACAGGAAAACAATTTGAAAAGCCCCTTCAGGGTGTGACCACATGTTTACAGAACCAGGGGCCGGGAAATTATGTTATCATGCATAAGAAGCAGACCTCATCACAGCTGGTACAGTTCTTGCAAACGAAATGTAGGAATGATTGGTTCACCCTTTTCCCTGGAAGGGATCAGCTGAGTGTTGCCAGTGCTACACATGACTACATGCCACCTTTAATAGAAGGGACTCTGCCTGAAGTGAAAGGCAAGCCTGTCTATATGTATCAAGGAACCAATGGCTTTCTAACTGCCACCTCTGTACCAGCATTCAAAGTGAAGGAAGACATTGATGGCATATTGAGGTACAGTTACGTTGTTTCCACAAAGTATGAACAATGGGATATTGGTGATATTTTCATAGATGAAAACCTTATCTTGTCAAGGAGGAGTCCTCAGCAAGTAGATGTGTTGGACTTGCCTTCAGGGGCCTGTATAGAAATGAAACGAAAGATCATAGATGTTTCACAGTGCAATGGCTCCACTAGTGGATTTAGGGCTTTGGATGCAGTGGGGCAAGGTGACAAGGTTGGAAAAAAGGTCCCAGCGTTCCAGGTTCGAAAGTATGAGGAAATGGCGGTTACAGTGACCCATGTCGTTAACCCTAGTAACTTCTTCATCCAGCATGTGGGTCCAGAACTGCAACAGCTGTCTCTTGCTATTGAGTAAGTGTTTACTTTTTGAGAATACATCATTAATAAACATAGTATTAAGATATCGTCAGAATTGTATAGAATATAATCAGAACTTTATCATCCTTTATTGTACTTGATATTTTTGACCAGTCGAATAGTTAAATTTTTTTATGTATGCTGCCCCCCCCCCCCAAAGTATCCAAATTCTGCAGGTTTTCTATGTCTTTTTTTATTATAGGAGACTGACAGAGTGCTTGGAACAAATAACTAGAATTCAGTTTACTTGGTTATCCAATTAAGGATATCAGATTTTAGGTACATGTCCAACTTGCATTTCCTTGCGCAAACCACTTAACCAGTTATGCTTCAGTAAAATATTCAGTTATAAATTGTACATTGCTTTGAAACTGTTATTTACTTACTATTAGTGATTCAGCTCTCATTAGATGTTTGTGTTTGCACTGCAGTCGCCCTTTTGTTGAGATGAATTGTATTCCGGGTATTGGAACCTATGTTCTGGGATGGTTTCCAAGACAGATGATGTGGTGCCGTGCTCAGGTAATTAAGATAAACGGCATGACAGAAGGTAAGCTCTCAGCCTCGTTATTTATTAACTTATTGTTTTAAATACTTTTAAAGTTTTACATTGAAAGCCATTTGTGAATCTTGCCCTTTTCGCGTGATCCTCCTTGTTCTTACCTGAAATTGTTAATCATGTTCAGGTAGTGTGCAAAATATCGAATTGGAGGTCAGAAGGATTGACTATGGCGACACAGTTCGTATCCCTTTGCAGAGCATAAAAGAACTTGATGATTTGGCAGCTGCTTTACCTGAACAAGCCCTGCAGGTTGCTTTGGCAAATGTAAGGGAACAGTTTTCTTTCTGAAATATTTTTTACGTGGCCAATAAAATTAATATGTGTACGTGGCCAATAAAGTGAAGTATGATTTTCATGTATCTTGTACGTGGTATTGTTTTTTTTTATTTCAAGAAGGTTCTGATTATGGCTACAGGTTTCTCCAGTCAATGGTCAAGACTGGACTCCGGAAGCAGTTTGCTGGTTTAAAGACAAAGTACACAACAGGACCCTTTTTGCAAGGCTGTTTCCTCAGGAGACAAAAGTGTTCGTGGAGCTCTTCATGGAGAAGGGAAAAATTGGGGGCATGAGGTTTGTTTGCTTAGTCATTTTTATTGCAAAATGTATATTTTGTATATATGTATATGTAATGGGTGCATTATAAGTTTTTAAACATGGCTGTGGAGGTTAAACATTATACTTAGATGTGACCTTTCTTAATTCGAAAGTAGTCCATAGCTAAAACTGTAAGTCAGCCAGTCATTCATTCATTTTCCATACCCTCTTAGTTTTAAATTACTCATTGCTGAGCCCGTTTTGACACACACACAAAGGCATAGAAATGTAAATATTCAGTCATTGTTTTATTAATTTAACTTTATGTAGGCTTGGTATTCAGCTGTGTTATTAAACCTGGACTTGTCAGGTTACACAGCACTGTAAAGTAGGACTGGGCTACGATACATTGCATCAGTAAATAATTTGGCATTTAATCACTGACCACAGGTCTTGATTTTCAGCATGAAGCACTGTTGTACTTTTGTTGATGTTTATTGATTCCAAGGTCTATCAGCTAGATGTCTTTGGATTAAAGCGAGCATGGGGAATCAACTGAAGATAAAAAAAAAAAAAAATGTGATTGCTCTTTGTAAAGTACTCTACTTTGCTAACACTTTGATTAGAGATGACTGAAAGTTTAGTCAACCACCAGCGAAACTATGCTGTGTTCTTTTTTTTTTTTTTTTTTTTGGACACTGTAAAAATGTTTTCTTCCAGGAGAAGTGCATCTCTGTCTGTGAGATTGGCCCAAAATGGACATGCCAGTCATAAGATGATAAACATAAAAATGAGGAAAAGTAAGTATTTTCCATCCATCTTCCAACCAGTTATCCTGGTCAGTGTTGCCGGGAGACCTGGCAGTATGCCCTGGTACTATGCCTATGTATGGCCCACCAGGCTGGGCTGCACTGTGGATAGAGTGCCACTGTGTTGTGTTTTTTGTGTGTATCATTTGAGCCACTAGAGGGAGCCCATGCTTAATGTGAAATGTTTTGGTTCACCCTTTTTTCCTTTTTACATATGGTAATTTTCTTTTTATGGCATGACAATATTCACCGTCAGATTCACTCTACAATTCATCTCCTTGATTTTATTGCTGTTTTGCTGTTCCAAGAAAAGACGAAGAAGGTCTTTATGAATTGACTGGGCACCACTGGTGGTTGACACTGTCTGTGTCTTGCAGTAAGCTGGCATTCTGTCCAGAGTGTCCCCCAGGCCTCTGGTCTGTGCTGACTGGCACAGGCTACAGGACCTTGTCGCACCTGTAACTGGGCAGTGACATATACGCATAAAGCCATTTCACATGGTCAGTTGCACCTATACTGTATTAAAGTGCTTATGTGGTCAAAATGCACAGCATTATGTAGGCTTACAGCACATTGAAGACTGATCACATCTGTTAAGTGGAGCACTGTGGCTCACTGGATACTGATGTTGCAGGGTTACGGCACACAAATTCATTTGCAATGCAAGTTTGAAAGCCCCTGCCTTGTAATATAGCTGTCTTTAGTGATTCAATTCAGTTCAGTTTATTTTTATAAGTAAACCAGTTACCTGTGATGTCATAGGATAAGCCAAGTGACCTGTAAATAATATGCTGTGTTGTATGTTTGTTGTGACTTACAGGCTTGAATCATGGACGAGAAAAGAACTTCAAGTGATTGCCTAGTTTCTGAAGTCAAATGGAGGCCGGGGTTGTAAAAAAACACAGATCAGTATGACAGAGATCCAGGTATAGGCAAAATAGTTAAGGCAGCAATGTAACATAAATCTTTCCTTATGTACTCTGCAGTGTAGTTCAAGGTGGACAAACCTGGTCAATCAATATACCAATCAATTTTCCACCTTTCTAAGCTCTTAACTTTGATTGTGCAGTTTGCTGAATTAATCTGATTCAAATACGATAAACTGAATATATAAATGGTTAAAGTTAATCAAGACTTCTTGTTGAAGATTGCATGTAATTTTGTAAAAAATAATAAAAATCCTTACATAATCTTAACTTATCTTAAATATTCAGCATTTGCTATTTGTAATACCTAAACATTTGAGTGGACTTCTGCATTTACATATTCAGATTCTGATATATACATTTGAAATAGTGGGAACTAGGGCTGAACGATTTAAAGATTTCTAATTGAAATCGCAGTTTGGGGGAAAAAAATGACTTTTTATATACCCTCAAAAAAGACACATGAAACCCTAGGAAAACGTTACATCTGCCATGCAAAAAATGTTGATCCTGCTGCTGACTTATAAGTGAATTACCTACCTATTTCATGGTGAAAGATTGTTTACAGAAAGGTCCTGTTACTTATGGGGTAATTCTGACCATTCCGTGGTGTGTAAACCTAGATTTGTGCCCTTGTATTTGTTTTGTACACCTGTGCCGCTTGGCTTGTTTACAAAAAAGTTTTGCACACTTATGTTTTCAAAGTCACAGATTTGCAACTTAACATTTACACGTATTTTCCAAAGGCACGTTACGAATCGGGATTACATGTACCCAAACAAGGAAGGAAACCATGTAATTAGATTACTTCCTGTCATTAAAGCATGTGAATGGAGCATATTTTGATAGTCAGGCGTACCCAGCCAGTAATACACAAAAGAGAAATCAAACGGTTTTTGACTGGCTGTCCCGGCTTGATGTGTACAGATCCTGCCCACTTGCTGCTCTTTGCCTGGCAGTTACGGGTTTACAAACCTTTGGCTGCATGACAAAGCTGCCAGCTACCAACATTCTGAGTGCACGTATATTGAATTTGTGCACTTGTAATCCCTATCCGTAGTTGTATATTGAATGTCTGCCCTTGTGATGCGGGTTTGTAATTGTATATTGAGTTTGTGCATTTGTAATCGCCACTGGTGTACAAAGCTGAATTATAAATATTCAAATCTGTTTTACGCAACCACAGAATTCGGTCATAATCACTCTATTACCATTTAATTATTAGGGGCCCATGCATCGTTGGCTGTAGATTATTTTTTTTTTTGTATTTTATTTTATTTTTTTACTGGAATTGTTTAAGTTCTGTTACTATATATGATTGAACAGTTACATCTTATGTGATGTTTTATGTTTGTTCTCTGCTAATTTAACACTTGTGTGCATTTACTGTACTACTTGTAAAAAGTGGTCGAGCACTGTCTGTAAGCATAGCACTTAAAATGCGTATGTAATAATACAACAATCACTTTACCATGTTTGGGTCGCTAGCCACCCGTCACTTTCTGGCCAAATAAATTACCATAATCCTATAAAATTAAGATGTTTTGCCTTAAATCTCAAGTGAAGTGTTGCGGATGAAGAGTTTGTGGCATAATCTGGGAACAGCGTCCACACCGAACACCACCGTCGTCGTCATACGATATGACGATGTAAAAAGTTCCGTTTGTTTAGGAACTGTTCTTCGAATGCCTCATTCCTGCACACTGTGTTCAATATATTTTGTACAGTTATGGATACTTGTGGCTTGATTTTTAAATATGTATACAGTGGTCCCTCGTTAATCGCAGGAGTTGCGTTCTAAAAATAACCCGCAATAGGCGAAATCCGTGAAGTAGTCAGCTTTATTTTTTACAATTATTATAGATGTTTTAAGGCTGTAAAACCCCTCACTACACACTTTATACGCTTTTCTTAGCATCTTCCTCTGCCTTTTGGGCGCTACCGCAGGTGCCTTTGAGGGTGCAAAACGTTTCGTTGACATTGATGGGTTTGTTGGGGGGAGAACTTACAAACCTACAGTACAGCACTTCAGAGTCACACTGCTAGCGATCGAAGATTTATGTAAATTTGACCAGCTGAACGCATTCTGTACTGTACAGAAGACACGACACGGAGATTGATTGACAATGGTCTACAGCCAATCAGGACGCAGAACACAACGCGCTGTAAAAAAAAAAGCATGCAAAATTGCACAAAAAAAATCTGCGAGGCCGCGAAAGGTGAACCGCGTTATAGCGAGGGACCACTGTATGCCAGCTCACTAATGACCTGAGGCATGTACACAAGGGTTAACCCTTGAGCCTGCTTTATTAAAGTACCCAATGAACTAAGCCAAATTATAAACCGTGAATGTGCCACCGGTTTAAGTATTTTAGTGGCTTGCCAGGCAATAGAATAGTGATATTGTATTAATCCTTTTGGGTTTTCATTACCCAATCTTACATGTTGCTGTCCTTGAGACAGGCATGCAGGCAAGCTTAGCGTTTTGATAGATTACTTTATTTATCCTGAAGGAAATTTAGGCATGCAGTACCTCAAATGAGGAAAAGAGGATTGCCGTTTTAGAGGGTGTATCCATAGATGCAGTGCAAAGGTCAGCACCTTGAAAAAGCTGTACAGCTCAAATGATTGAGTGCATGGATAATTACCGCTATACATATGAATAAAAGTTAATTGAAGTATAAAGTATATAAGAAATATAATTACATTTATATAGATATACACTCTAAAATATGGGAAGTATTATAAGAAATATTTGAATTGTATATTAAAAACTACTTGAAATAGAGAAGTGAAATTGCTATACATCAAATACACATCTGTTGATTGCAGTAGAAACACAGAGGCAGCCACAGACATGCAGTTATTTTGCTAGGGCTGGGCTTGAACACAGGGGCAAAGGCTTAGTCCACTGAGCCACACACTGGCTCTGGAACTGCTGGTTTCGAATTAGCCTTTTACTGGAGTCAGAGAAAATAACGCCAATCAGAAGCTATGCAGCAGGAGAAGGATGACGTGCTTCACATGCTTCTGAATTATACACTCCATTCTCTGGCCATAACTGGAGAAGCGGCTTAAAATAATGCTTTAAATGGGGAAAAGGTTTCAGTAACACTTTAAATGTACAGAAACGTCCATCGCTGTGTTAAAATATTTGGTGGATTGAACTGTTTAGTAATTGAAATGAGAAAATTTTTAAAAATGAGAAAAATTAGCTCTCTTTGAGTTGAACATGATAGAGTGCATGCCGCTTGTGTTATGAGTACAGGGACATTGTGCTGAATAGTGCCAAACATTTTCAGTGAAGTAGCAATATTAATGAGATTTTTAATGTCTTTTTTGGTGAATAACATGCCATTTCAGTACATAAGACTCGTGTAATGTGTTTAATGAAAGGAGCAGTGCATAATGTTATGGCTAATGTATATTATTATAGACTAGCCTGTAACACCCATATTTGCCAGGTTTACTTAATGCCATGGTCTGTGCTCTGCTACTCGGTGCCTTAACACCTTTAATCCAAAACATTTTGAAGCAAATCAATGCAGGCAAACTAGTCTTTTTGTAAATGAAGAGTACCTCAAGATGATAAAAATTCTGAAATTTCTTTAAATTGCTTATTGTCTGGCTCAAAATTGCAGAACATTGCACAACCTAACTGAAAATCCTACTTCTCACTCTTGAAAGACATGCTTAGAAATATGGAGTGATTAAAATGTGGATATAGAATATGTTCAGTAGATACAACTTTTAAATCAGAGGTCCTCGATGTTTAAATGACTGCAAATTGGCATATGTTGTGCAAAAAATTTCACACACTGGAGAATCACAGACTAGTAATAGGACTGGGGTTTGGGAACCGCTAGTTCAAATGCGTAACTAATCAAGTTCTAAATGTCTCATTGTCTGTTACTGCTACCTTCTCACCCCACAGTAGCCTGTGGAAATTCTTGTCGTACAAAGCAAGAGATCTGGCAGGATGTGGCCGTAGTGTCACTAGTACTATACAATAAATGTATACTAATTACTTTAAATGGTGATTTCTCTTCCATTTTCATTAAAGTCAGAACCCCCCCTCCCCCCCAGTAAAGGCTTAGCCCCTGTTTCATAAATCTCCAGTAACGGTCCTGAGACGTGACCTTTCCAATAAATCATTCTGTTAACTTCCTGCCCCAATAGAGTGGCTCTGGTCAGCTGTAAGTGAAATGACAATTTCCAGGAACAACAGCAGTTTATTTATAAAGTGGCAGGCCACAGAAACTCATAAAGCGACCAGCTATTGCTGTGTAATATTATGTGTTTGGGGATGGCCCTTATCTGTTACAGCGTGGTAATGCCCCCACCTAATGTGCTTCCATACATATGGGAATGGCTCACACAAGAATCGTGATTTGGGACGTTCACTGTCAGCCAGGCCTGATTTGCTTGCATATCCCACCAGCCTTTTATATGTACACTTAAAAAACATGGCTTTGCTCACTTTGGATAAAAGTGTCTTCTAAATAATTAGATGTAAACTTAAGGAGTCCTAAAGATTTCCTGAGAATATGGCGATTAAAGCTGCTAAAATATCTAAAACATTTACTTTTTTCGTCATTTCATTCTGCCTAGGTTGCCGTGCATTTAAAAACTTTTTTAGTTTGAGAACCAGTATGTAGCACACAAGGCTCACAAAAGACTTTTCTGGTAATGCATTAAGCAGCAGTGAGCAGTAGATGGAAACAGCATCTCTGTACTTCTATGTTACGCAGAATAGCACTTAAACATAACAAAATCTTAATGTGTGTAGATTGGAAGATCGCAGTACAGAGTTTTACCTGTGATTCCCTGTGGCTAAACTGCCCTAGAACTGCCTTACGTGCAAAAAAAAAAATACATTATTTCCTAGTTTCCTCTTATTTCTATAGTGAACTGCAGTGAGCTCTGCCGTTTTTCCGTTTCTGGGATTCTTCCATTTTAATGTTTTGTTCTCCTGGGTTAGAGGAAATGTTATATGGTTCCTGGGAACTCCATTAGCCCTGGATAGCTGTACTGAATGCAGCTTGGACACCTTCATCATAACTCAGGTTTGAGACACTCAAGGGCACTTGCTCATAGGTTTCTCCTACTTATTTATGTAATACTGTTAACATAAAATACATCAATGTGTATTACAGTTTTATATAACTGCTCACAAGCATTTTTCCATACTGAGTTCACTTTTGCTAAACATATTCTGCACTACAACTGTGCCTGCAACTGTTACTCATTTCCTGTCCAAAACTCATCAACCAAAAACCTGCAAATGTATCAAAATTATGTAATTAATTTATTAAAATATTTAAATAATAATTTGCTTTACTTAAGGGTGCACTGTGAAGGCTATACATACAACATAAGCCCTTCATGACAGCTGACATAATGTCAAAAGCATTTAGAAAGGCTCATTCCAGCTTTTGTGGCTGTCACAAATGCTGACATTGGGAACTCCTGTGTCAAGCTGACATATCACCTGTGCTGACTGTCACGGGTTCATGCTGACATAAGGTTGTGTTATGACACTTTTTTAATCAAGTGACATTAAAGGTTATAAGACTGACTTTACACTTCAGTGTGTCAAATTGACATAAAATGACAATTTGTCATGTAAAGCAGAAGGTGAATAGGGGGTTACACATTGTCACAAAAGCACAAAAATTAATTGTTTTTTTTTTAATGAGCTGTGGTATTTCATGTGAAGAGTTTTTAGTACTCTTTTATACAAAGTATCATTTGAGATTACCTTAGCTGCCTTATTACAGTTTAGAATTTAGTTATGTTGTCAACATAGGTCACCCAACATGAATGAACTGATTAAAAACAAAATGAAAATCTTACTGGCATCCCTTCCAGGGTATAGCCCTCTCTTGGGCTCTAGGGTTCTATGGGGGGGGCACGGATGCTGAACATATTTAGAATGGGACAGCAGACGGTGCAGGTATATTATGTGACATATATAGCAAAATCTTTGGATCTTTAAGCAGAAATGTTAATGATCATTCTCAAACCACGTTCTTATGCTAATTGCTAATGCTATCCCACTAACAATCATTTGCACTGAAAATGCAAAGGGAAACAGTTTCTGTACTGTGGTAAATAGCAATTATGTCCCTCAACTTGATAAAAGGGATGAGTGGGTAGAATCTGCTGTATAAATCGGTCTTGTTTTTGAGGTGTTATTCACCGTTAACACTTGTGAGGGATCGCTAAATACCCGGGAAGAGGGCAGGATGGACACATCATTTCTTTCTGTCTGCTGGGTTGAGACGTGACAATGTCCCACAATCATTCGATGGCTCTCTGAATCAGGTGGAAATGGCTGTAAGGAGTTACTAGCTTAATCAAACAGTTCCATTTGCGAGTTGTGAAAAACGTGGCATTCCACATATTTAGAACCATCTGGGCTCACGGCTTGATTTTTTAGGGAGTTGCTTTATTAATGACTCCCTTCTCATTTGTCATCAGTCCCCAAGAAACTCCTTTACTTTACACCAATGTTAACAAAAGCCTGCTCTGTGGAATGACACTCTTAAGAGCTCATATATACGTGGTATACCTCATCATAATATATGAGAAGTCTTCACATGGCTCATATGGACATTTTATTTGAACCGTTGTACCACTATTAACCCCAACAGAATCACTGCCAATTTCTCAGTGTCTCCAGTCTGTGTTTGTTTTTTCTTCCTAACTATCACACAGATTTCATCCGCTGCACTTGCTTAATGTCAGCGTAAACTCAGTAGCCACATAACCCTTTTTGGCTAGGCTGAGAACTTTCAACCCAAAGGATCAATATGATCTCTTGCACAAAAATGTGTGTGCGGTCTACCACAACTAAGAGAAAATGAAGGTTTAGTGTACCTTAAAAAAGGAATGAAACCATTGTTTCAAGGTTTCTAGTTATTATGCAAGCTAGCAGTAAAAGGTACTCACTTGTATAGGATTTTAGTATTCACCTTCTTTCTGTTAAACTGAGCTTAGTTTAGTCTGTTTTTTTTTATTTTATTTATTTTTTGGATCTACTGCTGTAGATCCAAGCGACAGAAATAGCTGTGTGTGGGAATGCCAGCATAGAAACAACAAATGAAATACGACTGGCTGAGTTTAATAGATCAAAATTTTTTCTAATGTGCATTTGGATTCCTCAATGTATTATAACGACAAAGCAACGTTTTTAGAAAGTGCCATGTGGTGCATTGATAGCTCATTGCAATCCCTTTCAATTTGGCCTTTATTTTGATATACAGTCCCTGGTAATTGATCCTGGTATATTGTGTATTTCCAATGAAAAAACTGGTTAGCCATTGAAATTATATTGGTATTTTTAATGGTATTTTTGGTGCTGTATGTGCAAAAATTTAAACCATCAGTGTTTGGTGCGAGTGTTTTGTGTCACTGTTCTTGAGCCAAAGCTTCTTCTCATACAATCACAAAAATAAGAGCGTCATTTATTTTCAATCTGTCCAGTTTTTTGCCCTTAGGGAGGTAATTAACGGTCTAATGTTTATTCTAAAATAGTTTACTTAGTTCTAAATCTATATACAAAGCAAAGGAAATGTATCTCACCATATAAGTGCAATTAATCTTCTGGTAGATATCATTGGTGTTTTGGAAATGTGACTTTTTAATCTCAGACCACAGCCGAAAGGTAATTATTTTGATCCCTCCTTATGGGGATTGTCTGCATTTTTAGTGTCTGAACTCTAGAGGAACTCTAAAGGGAAACATTCTTCTTTGCATGATATTTTAAAAACTTGCAATGTATCACAACACCACTATAACTGATCAATGCCAATTACCATCACAATTACAAAATACCACAGTAGATGGTTCTCTTAATTTCCAGAGCAATTCGGGTGAATATTTCAATAATCTCTCAATTAACCTTTTATAAAATTACCCTTATTTACAGTTTTTCTACCGACATTTTTGTAAAGTGACGTAATTCACCTCAGAGGCTAAATACTAATATTATCTCAAATAATAATAACAAAGACAAAGCTTTCTGTATTTCAAAATAGAGAATAACTATTATATATTGTGATATCTCAAAAGACAAAATATTCAAATGAGGTAATGAAAGATTTTATACTTTAGATATAATTAAATTTATCTAATATATCTTAAGTGATTACAATACTTTTGACTCATAGTAATCCAAAATTAACAACAGAAAACAATTGAACATGGATTTCTGGTGTTCAAATTCTCACAATGAAAGACCTTCATTTACAAGTGGAGAGATTCATGAAAGGATTAAGTTGAAAAGTGTCTTCCATCCAAAAATAATTCTGCTTCCTTTTGTTGGTATACGTTTCCTTTTTATTTGCTAATTGATGGCATTCCTAAACGTGGCACTGCTTTGCCTTCAGTATTTCAGTAATGTAAAGTCTGTAATTAGATTGTCCTAATTGTGACAAAATTACTATAGATAAATGGACTATACTGAAAAAGCACTCAAACTAACATTTGCAGCTTTCTTTGGCGGTTTTATGTTTTGATGGTCAATCTAAACAAGTATTATATGTAATGTTTGTTGTTCATTGCATATTGCTTTGTTCATATCTTTAGTCAATTTAGTCAATATTCACACACAGTCTTTCTCACACACATACAGTGGCTTCAGAAAACAACGTTAGAGTAACTCAAACTGACTCGGAAGTAATTGTAAATACAGCTCTCTGCCTTTGCATTACGGCTGCTGGGACGGATATCTTCCTCTATGGCAGGAGGGAGGGTCCTAATGCAAAGACTGAAATTCCCCCTCCATCCCTTTGGGCAGGGTGTAAAAATGTCTGCATTTACAATGACTATTAGTCCCAAACCAACTCAAAGGCGGAATTTGTTTGTATGGAGAACACTTTTTTTGCTAACTTATAACAATGCTATCTTCATTGTGCTTTGTTATGTAACTATGCAGTGATAGTAAAACTTGGTGAAGCCATGGCCTGCTCAAAATCAAAAGGATTGCAGTCAAAATAATTGTGAATAAAAACTCACTACCTTATGCAGTTTATTACCAAGGTCATGTGTAGAATTTCACCTAGTAACTTTTAGTACATTAGTCCACTTAATTAACCATCACCCAGCTTGCTCCCAGAGTATGTGTTTTTATGGTGGGTTTTCCCCTCATAATATGTTTTAGCATAGCTTTTTAAATAACTTTCTTCTGCTTTGTTAATAATCCAGAACTTCATGTTAAGTATGAGTATGACAGTCTCTACCCAGTGTTTGTGAGGCATTTTGTATGAGGTATACTCACCGTTACATGTTTACAATTCTGCATTGGTTCCATGTTTAAAGGACACCCTGACTTTTACAAACCAAAATGAAGACCTACGTGATTAATATCGCGTGTGATAAATTAAAAAATTTTCTAAATAAAAATGTTTTGAAGTGCTTACAGAAACAGTTGTGAATAGTGAGTAGACATTTTTTGTGCAGTTGCCTGTGATTTGCAGTTTGCATATTGACATTTAAATAGTGAGCAGCATTTCCCCGTGCAGTCATTCATAGCTCTGCAGTGACTGCTTGCAGAGCAGAGCCGTTTATCCACCGTGTCACTAAATGATGCACCGGACTTCACCAATATTCTTGGAGGGATTGTAAGGAAGAGGGGATCAGGGTCGTTTAATTTGACAGTATATTACTGGCCCTTCCACCTGGTTGGGGGGTTGAACCCCTTCAGCATGGACACCGTTCGTTCTCCTTCATGATTCACAGCGTCTTCCATATCCATGTCATTTCAGGGCCCTCTAAGGGAAATAGGAATGGTATAAATACATGCCAAATGTCGGACTGCAGCATAAATAGCTTTGGAAATAGATTTGTGTCTGTTGGGGTGGCTGAGTGGCACGGTGCTTTACACTGTTGCCTCTCAGCACTCGGATCAGGGTGTGAGCCTCTGCCATGGCTCCATGTGTGTGTGGCATTCTCCTCATATCATGGCCTGTGTTTCTCTGGGTAGTCCGCTTTCCCCCTGTAGTCTGAAACCATGCTGAGATGATTTGGAATTAGTGAACTTGTCCATAGGTTTGCATGTGTGAGTCTGCCCTGTGATGAGTTGGCATCCCATTCTGGGTCCTTCCCTGCCTTGTGCCTATAGGCTCTGGACCCCCCACAATCCTGAATAGGACAAGCAGTTGCAGAAAATTTATGGATTTGTTTAGGTTGCTAAGATGCATCAGAAGTGCCCCATAATGCATGAATATCCATTACAGTGGAAGATTTTTTTTAACCACAGTTAAGTGTGTGGCTTTGTTGAAATGTTAAGCCTTACTGTGGTTAATATAGAGTGAGATATTTTGTTACAATTCTCTGGAATTTTAATTCCTGTTTTAAAGAAGTTTACCTAATTGTGGAAAAAGACTTGGTAACCCAGTCAATGTTTCACATATCTGGCCATATCATGATCCTTTTTGCCATCTCTGCTACTACGGTAGACCATGGAACTAACAGGACTATGGCTATTGACCTACTCAAAGTATATATTGTAGCATACGATGGAAATGTTTATTGGAGATGCTAAAGATATTTGCTCTTTGCAGAAAAAGATGGAAGTGGAATGTGTAACGTCTTAGTAAATCTTTGCGTACTTTTCGTCCATCTGTGAACTTTCAGGAGGTGGAGAAGCAATGAAATTCTCCCAGGAGAAAGTTCTGTGTTACCAGCAGTAATGGGATCTACAGAATGCCAGCAATTTGAAGGCTCATTCTTCTTTTTTACTGCAGAAGGTCAACAGACTGGGTCAAGTTCATTTCCCGTCCCCTTTTCAGCTTGTCTCTGCTTCTGCATAATCCCTTCCAAACAGCAGCCTTTAGGTACTTCCTTCATACAACTTTGAATGGTCAGTAACTTTTTAAATGATATTTTATTTTGTTTAGACTCGTATATTGTGCCTAATGATCTTTTTGAATGAGAATACATTAGAGGAGTTGACTCACTGGGTAGCGCTATTCTCATGGTGGGTTGGTTTTCTGCTGTGGATCTGTACAGATTGAGGCTGCATGTTCTCTCTCTGCATGTGGCTTTCCATTTGGGTACTCAGTTTGCCTCCCACAGTCCAAGTACATGTGTTCAGGTAACTCTTTGTTTATAAAGTGTCCTTTGTGTATGTGTGTCATGCAGTAGATTGGATTCCCGTCCATTGTGTCCGCTGTCTGGTGTCCTTTATGTCTTGGAATTGGCTGAAGGCTTACTGCAAACCCTGTGCTGAGTAAGTGATTTACGTATTTCCGCATTTACTTGTATTTATTTAGCAGATGCCTTTTTCGCCAAAGCAATGTATTGAGAAAGCAGGGTCAGCCAGTACAGGGAGCACTTGGGGGATAAGGGCCTGGCTCAGGGGCCCAATGATGAAATGACACTGTCCACCTCAAGCAGCCCCGACCAAGCTACCCAGTGTCCCCATGCTTCAGTGTGTATGCTACACAGTGCCCCCATGCTTCAGTGTGTATGCTACACAGTGCCCCCTTGCTTCAGTGTGTACGCTACACAGTGCTCCCATGCTTCAGT
>JAODKM010000037.1:4614048-4624052 GCA_026780845.1 Petrocephalus sullivani | reverse complement strand
GCTTCAGTGTGTACGCTACACAGTGCTCCCATGCTTCAGTGTGTATGCTACACAGTGCCCCCATGCTTCAGTGTGTATGCTACACAGTGTCCCCATGCTTCAGTGTGTACACTACACAGTGTCCCCATGCTTCAGTGTGTATGATACACAGTGCTCCCATGCTTCAGTGTGTACGCTACACAGTGCTCCCATGCTTCAGTGTGTATGCTACACAGTGTCCCCATGCTTCAGTGTGTATGCTACCCAGTGTCCCCATGCTTCAATGTGTACGCTACACAATGCTCCCATGCTTCAGTGTGTACGCTACCCAGTGTCCCCATGCTTCAGTGTATACGCTACCCAGTGTCCTCATGCTTCTGTGTGTACGCTACACAGTGTCCCCATGCTTCAGTGTGTACGCTACACAGTGCCCCCATGCTTCAGTGTGTATGCTACACAGAACCTGAATTTAAAATTCCATACTGTCCTTTTCCTGTGTAATGTCTCTTGCCCTAATAAGACTAAATGTGTGAGTTTTATTTTGAAAATTGAAACATTTTCAACACCTGTTTCTTCCAGCAATGTGAGAAAAATATGCCTAGCTTGTTGTAAATCACCCTAGCCCCTAAATACTTGACACCTACATGAAATTCCTCTTCCAAACTTCTATTACTCATTGCCCCTAAGACAGTGCTTGTCAGTAATCAATATTTTTTGTCAGTTCTAGAGAAGTTCATGCACTGACCATGTGACTATGGTCAGTGCATGATCATGTTTTAGTTATGACATGTAATCTTTAGTAATTGTGAAGTGTCATTAAATTCAAAAAGGTAATTAAGAAAAACCGTTCCAATTAAGTGTGCATTCAGCCTGTATGGCTTCTTTACGCACTTTATATCCTGGACTCCAGTCGAATGGGATTCTGATAAGTGAGGTTGTCCTGAGCCGTCCAGGGGGAGTCTTCCATCTGCATGTCACCTCCTCAGTTTTTTCTGCCTAAGAAAAGCCACCCAGCTTCTGGCTGTCAGGGGACATTTTTCACATACTTGCTCAGGGATCAGTCTGGTACCCGCCACCCAAGGAGAGCCCTCTGTTTTAAAGGGCAACATTTTAAGAGAGCTCTGTATTTTGGCTCTTAACAAAGTAGTGAAATGTTAATTCTTCCTGGTTCCTTGCAATGAATTAAATGGATTTATATTTTGGAACAACAGCCTCACAGACGGAAAAATGCCTGTTTTAGTCCAGGAATCAAACTAAATTATTATAGGATGTTAAAGACAGGGTCTCTTCTTTAAAAAGTACAGAATTTATTAGGTCAATCTGTAAAATTGAACTGAGCGAAACTGCACTGGTAAGACAAACAGAACTGCCCTCGTTCCTCATGAAAATGAAACAGGAATAAATTACTGACCAGAATTTTAAGTTTTTGTGGATTTTGCTACACATTAGGGAAATAATTCATTTCCATGATAAAATATCACACATTAACACTGTAACAAATATATAAGAATTGGAAAAAGACAACAAGCTGGCTGTACTAGAGTCTTATCTTTATTGACACTGACAGGTTGATCTGACAAGTCCTACAGCAGGCAAACATTCTGACTTGCAAGCAAATGCAATGAAAGGGAACTTTAAATTAAATTTCTCTGTAATGTTTCATGTGAATGTTCAGTCTTCTCATAAATAATACTTTTTTTTTTATTTGTGGCAATTATAGAAACCTCAGATCAAACCACTAAACACAGATTCATTCACCATTAGCTAATGTTATTGAAAGAAACATTAAGACTGTATACATCTTGATACACACTAAAGCAATACTTTCTTTCAAAACAAAATTTTTTGCTATCCTTCATTTGTGGCCCATTGTGAGCCACATAGGAAAATGTGTGCCAGAATGTGTTTTGAGTATAGCTGGATTGTAAGATTAAATTTCGCTGAGAAGGAAATGGTGAGCGCCTTCTCTAAAACCATTTTCTGTGTTATTTAAATGTTATTTAACTCATGAACGGGAATAAACACAAAAGCAAGGAAAGCAAATACATTTCCTAACAATTTTCTAATGTAGTCTCTCCAAGAGTTTGACATAGTACTACTAGTATTTTTTGAAAAATGTATTTTTTGAATGAGTAAAATATAACTGATTGAGAAATCGTATTCAAGCAGTGCAAGCCTGATAATAAGCGAGACAGTATAGAATACATGTATTTTCTGTGGGATGCAGGCATTATTCAGCCTAAGATTCCTAAAATGTCCTGCGTAGAATAATATTCTAGTAAGACAACCATTCTGCTATGTAGTGCCACATTTATTCATCAATTTAATTCCTGACCTCAAGGGCAAACACCAACTGTTTGGCAGTTGCTGTAGATAGCTGACTTCTACTTGTCCTTCGAAACTTGTGGCCAGCGAACTGTTAACTTGTTCATTAAATTTGCTAGGATCATATTTACTGCTCTGTATCCGTCTCCAAGTTCTTCTTTTTATTACCTTATTCTGACCGCATGGCACTATTTCTCCAATCTAAATCAAATTTGATATAAATGCACATAACACTGAAATCTGCAAAGGCTGAAATTTTTGAAGAGTGAATTTCAGAAGTACTTGGATTAGCACTTGCAGCATATATATAATAAAAAATAAACTATTTGCCAACAGAGGTTTTGGTCGGAAGGTATACTTTGCCTGGGCTCCATTGAACCAGTATCAGAATATATTCAGTGAAGCAGACGTCTCAGCACTTATGTACGTCGCTAATAATCAAGGAGGATGGAAAAACAGAAATGTAGTTCTACTCATTCATTAAAAATGGCCAAACAAATGTTACATAAAATGTTTTATTCAAAAATAAATATGACAATACATTTCCACAGGATAGTCATGTTCAATTTAATATACAGATTATGGAATTCCAGAAAAATCCTGTACCATGTGTCAAAGTAGTAAAAATAACATGTATAGTACTATTATAGTAAATGAATAAACACCAAAATTGCCTCCAGGAGGCGGATTCCAGTGACTGTGCAGTGGGTTTATGTACATGAAGTCTTAACTGAGATACCTTTGTTTACTAGTGTTTAATGACATTTCCCCTCAGAAACCTGAAAGCTGATTGAGCAATTAGCCTGGGGGAAGGGAAGAGGGAGCCCCCTGGAATAGCCTTCTTTGTGATGCATGTCATTGTTTCCCATTCAAGAAGCTTCCATTCAAGGGAGAAATCCTCACCTCTAAAGCTCGCACTTCTGTTGCTCCCAATCAATCACACGCTCCCCTTTTGCCCATGTCGCCTGACAGAGCTATGACCAGTCTAAGCATAAGGGCCCGAAATCTACCCCCCCCCCCCCACCCCTGTTCCACCAAAGCCGCCTACATCTACAGCAGAGGACGGCACACATTCTTTATGGCCACTTTGCACCCATATGCCAGCAGCATTCCTTTGCTCCCGGAACCCCCAAAACTTGCACCAAGGGGGCTGCGGCAGCCTTAATTCAACACTTAAGGAGAAGGAACTTCTCGCTAGCAAAAGATATAGTGCTCTGCGTTAGTCGCCGGGCATCCGGGTGGGGTTCATTTGCACACGTATCGCTCCACCGTCCTCTCACACTTCTTGCAGGTGACGTAGCAGCACCAGTGGTATCTGCACTGACACCTCTCCACCGTCTTCTCCGTGTACGCGTTGTATCCTCGGCCGCAGCACATAAGATGACAGCTGTCGCTGCCGTTCGACGTTTTGTTGCACTGCCTGGCGGACGGAAAGCACGCACCTTGTTAAATGGCTTGCACATGTACAGCCTCTCGTGCACCACGACGCCAACCCGACCTGCTGTGTATCAGCAGAATGGGAAACATGAAAATACCTGTCGTGCGTCCCGAAAGAGCCGTGCTTCTCGTTATGAGCGCAGTAGTCTGGGGAACTGACGAGGTACACCAGCTCGCCCTCCCTCACCGGCCTCACGTCCAGCTCCTTAGGCACTAGCTGCTTTCGGGTCCCCATGTGCCGGTGGATCACTTTGGTTGCTGCCAGGTACTTGGATTTCAGATCTGCAGCGATGTGGTTGATGTCATGCAGCCCCTTCCAACATGTCTTGACCGAACACGACCCAGATACACCATGACACTTGCACTTCGTCTCCATGGAATCTACGAGAGACTTAATATGGAGAAAATGTGTTGTTATTAATAAGGCATTTTCTTCAACCATAAAAGAGGCATTTGTAAAAGAAAAAAAAACAATAATCTAATTATTCAAATCTGCTATACCTGTCTTCCAACAGCATTGTTGTGCAGATGCATTAGCCGAAAGGCCTGAGAGCCAAATCTGCTGTTTTTCATGGGCGCATCAGAGAATGCAGAACCCATCTGAAGACCGTAGCGAAGATTATCACCACAGCCGCCCCATCTGAAATCGGGTCCCGCCTGCTCGGCCGGTGCGGGCGCACAGGAGCAGCTGGGGAGCTCCCCGGAAGCACAGGCTCGGGAGATGGTGTGGCTCACGGCGGCGGCGGCCAGTGCGAATACGAAAGCCGCTTCTCGCGTACCTGAGCAAAGACCACACAGGCTTAATTAACTGTGCAAAACATGCATATGTGCAGATAACATGAAAAAAAATAATCTTTAAACTAAACGGCTGTGCATGCAGGTGCACAAATAATTCTAAATAGGCGCAACTAAAGTTTACCTTTGGCTAAATCGGGTGTGAAATGCGGCGCGCTCTCGATCGAGGAGCAGTTCCAGCGCATGTCCATGAACGCGCTCTGACAAGCGAGCTTGGTGACCTTCGCCGCGTGCACCACGCTGTGCATCAGCTCCAGGTTTCGCCGACACAGTTGCAACTGATCCGGGACCAGGCCATCCAAAAGCTTGCAGTGATGCGTCTGATTCCATCCAACGGAGCTACCGTTTACCGTGAGTCCGCTACCAAAGGAAGCAAAGTCTCTCCATGTCAAATCATTCAAAACCCAACTGAAAACACATCAAATCAGAGAATAAACAGTGTACAATGAAACATCTAGCAATTAGACTAATTACATGATCCTTAAAATAAAATACCCATACTTACAGCCAGTGAATTGCTGAGCAACGGTATATACAAAGTAATGTCAGGAAAATGAAGTTAATGGTCTTCATTGTAGTTTACTTAAATTGTTAAGTCTTATAAAAAGAAAAACCGTCCAAGAAATGGTTGATTGGAAATGGAGAACAGAGTATTCCTGGGGTATCCCGCAGTTGGTTTGTAATCCAGGCAAAGCGATTCCTTATCCGATTGACACAGCGCCCCGGGTACAGTACTGCGTGTTTTAAGGGCAGTGCGCCCCCGGCCGCATTATATACACCCCCCTCTCAAACCACGCCCATCCACCCGGGGCAGATTAGTGACATTCTTAGGTATCCTGCATTTCCCAGTCGGGAATATCAATGAGTTCCATTCATAGGTAAATCGGTCGCAAAAAGTGTCATTCGAAAGCCATACTCGTGTTTTTCTTGATTATATGTTTAGAAAATACGAGACACAATGGTCAGTAACAATCCGTCTATACAAAGTAGTAAGTAGTAAACATTTTAGATTCGCATTGATTGATTTTACTGTATTGATTCAAAATATCACAACTTATGCAAACACTTTAGCGAAACATTTTAGGGAGAAAAAAAACATTTTCTAGTGCATGTACAATTTGCAATATGCCTGAGCAGGAATACATCGAAGTTTGTTTAAACACTCACGGCAATCAGTGCAAATCTGAAATGATACAAAAGCTATATTTTATTATAGATGATACTTTAGCACTATTGCTTTATAAACTAAAAAAAAGTCTGTGTAAATGCGAAAAAGTTGTGGCTGGCTCGTTGGTCTAGGGGTATGATTCTCGCTTAGGGTGCGAGAGGTCCCGGGTTCAAATCCCGGACGAGCCCTTCTTTTTTATTGTGTTACGCTTGACATTAAAATATCTATACACAAAAGCGTGGATTTTGTTCCATTATTATTGAGACACCATTCAGACAGGGAAACAGTTCAGGGATACTAACAACTTAACAATGCTCAATATAAAGGCACTAGCAAGAAACAGCCGACAATATTTCTTATTTAAAGCATGTAACATATTTAACGAATCAAAAATCATTTGCCCTATACTACGAGCATAGTATAACCTCTGTAAATAATTGCCGAAGGGCAATGTGATATTCGTTAAATCCTTTTCTTTCTCTATTACAGCTATCGTTTTCTATCAATAAACACTTGATACGGAAAACTTTCAGACTAGGGCTTTTACGCAACTAAAGGCTGCCGTTGTGGTTGCTTGTGTCTTGGTAACAAATTTGCAGGTGTCATAATTTGACACATCCTGTTGCCACATTCGTCAATAGATTATCATGCATGGGGGCCGCTATCTTCTCACTTTCTTATTTGAGTTAGCCACGCCGAGCCAACGTACAACACCTCCTTACCTACTGCAACACTGTTTTATAATTCTGATTTCCTAGATAGTTTCAGTTCAACCCTAGAAACTATTCTTTATGCGGAGACCATGTGTTATAAAATGTTATATATGCTGTAAATAAGTTATAAAAGATCAAACGACAGATAATAAGATCGTTGCATAAGGGACAATTAATTCAGTAATTTAGCGGCTAATTAACACAACTTAATCCACCAAAGAGTTTCCAGCACTATATAATCGTGAAACTGATTTTAATAATCCAATTAACAGGAGCTAGCAATTGCGCCAATATTGTTCTAAACCTAAAATCAAAAGGAATTTTTGAGGGAATTATTTTTGAAGTACAATGCCATTGTGTTCTCGGGTAGTTCTGCACTGTTGTTTTTGTCTCTATTTTGTGGTTATTGATTTTTTTTGCCAGGTTTTAATGGAATTACAGAGGCTTTTCAATCATTCTTTTGTTGTAATACATTTATTACAACTAATCCGCGATCATAAAAGAAAAGAAACCGAGAGCTGGCTTTAAGGGCTATTGCCTCAAGAGGGATTTTTAAGTAGCTAATTATCTTCATGTGGTCTAAGTCTGGGATTAGTAGCCGAAAGATCTTTTTCCAGGGGATATCAGTGGGTCATAGTAAAGACTTAATTTAACCTACTGTTTATCTAGGCCTCATTATACTCCCTCTACCAGAGATGAGAGCTCTTTCCTTCAAAGTATTTTTGGGAAAGTTTTGAGAGAATTGAGAGGCTTATTTGGGTTTTAATTGCTGCCAACATGAACTTTGTGGACCATGTGAAACTGAAAGACAAATTACCTTTAAAAAGTTAACTAGGGTCCAGTATGTCGTGCAGCACAGATTATCTCTTAGTTTTGATTTGCAATATGTTGTTATTGTTCTAAGGTGACTAATGGTTACCGGTCACCCTGAACCCAAAATGCCCTTTAAGTCTTAATGTTATCTTCCAATGTTTGGCATTACAAGGAGTCTTCTACTGAGACAATAATCACAGTGATGTGAAATGTCACAGGAGTTTGTACCATGCCCGCAGCCGTCAGTGCCGACCTCATGTAGCCTGTGTCGCGCCTTATACACTCTATCAGTGGTCATTCATTGCCATTTTGTGGCTTAGTACTTAAGCTAATCAGTGTCATTCTTCAGCTGAGTCTCAAATTAACCCAAATGAGGCAAATACTCAGAGATTCTCAAAATTCATATTTATGGAAGATGGGTATCCTTAAAATGAGCCTCCAGATTATACACAGAAGTCATCTTACAGACAAAAGCCATGCTACACCAAACGTGGCATATTGTTCAAAACTATATTATTACACTGTGAGGTATCATTGCTGTACTTTGTGTGTGCAGCTATATATAACAAAAAAATACCTTCTAAATGTGGCCACGGGGTAAAGGGGAGTGACAGAATGGTATATACCTCTGAAATTCTACAAACAAAAACGCAAAAAGGGCGAGGCTTGAAAATTGAATATCATTAATCCATCCAGTTTCACAGATCAATGTAATTATATGAAAATCTAAATGTGGACATAACAGAGGAATGCAGGAAATACTGCTTGATGTAGAAAAACCATGTACGCTGTGCAAAAACACAGGGCTGTTGTTAAATCCAAATGTCACCAACATTGTCTTCTAATTCTCATCTCAAGCACGTTAGAATTGTGCTTTCTATTTTTATCGTTTAAGTTCAAAATTAGCAGCTTTATTAAAGTGAGATGATATTACTAAAAAGTTTTTTTTAATTGAAGTCATTGTATCACAAACATTTAATTGATTAAATTAAAGGTCAGGGAGTGTGTGAACGGTGTGTACAAAAGACGCAGCATTAAGAAGGTTTTAGGAAATGTACCCCAGGGCAGTATGTGAAGAACATGATTTAAATTCATGGTGTTTGCAAATTGTTGGTAGATGTTGATCACCACCAGAACTGTAAGCATCCTTGAAAGTTCTTTCTATTGACATACATCACTCTCACTAACACCCCGGGAGACTTCTCTTTCTTAGATGACTCCTAGATGAACTACAGAAAGAGGGAGATACCAAAAGCCATGCACTGGGAAATCAGCCTCTCGGCGTCACTTTGACTCACCATAAGCCACCTTGCTTTCTCATTGGATTTTCCACTTTTAACTCGTTAGATCGATCATTTGTACATCATAAGCAAAACATTTTTGATATTTAATTGTGTTTTTCCCTTTGTGATAATCTGCATGGATATTCCATCAGCCTAGAGAAGGTGTCTTATGTATAACATTATTTTCTGAAGAAGATCCATCATTGCATGTTCAGTGGGGCCGCTTTACATGTTGAGGGTGTTTATTTGACTGAAACTCCCCACCACAAGGATTCTTTCTTGTTACAGCCATTACAGATCAAGTAGAGCCTTTTCCTTTTGAAGACTCTCCAGGTTGACGCTGGGTGTAATCACTGCTAAGAGGTGAGACGATGTTCATGTTTATGAAAGCTGCCCTTGGCGGGAGGGGGCTGACTTTGTATGCAGCAGCCCATCCTTCCTGTCTCTCCCCTTATTCCTCCAACAATGCTTATTCGTGGTAGTAGAAATTAACCATTTTCACCAAAGGATACACACGGTATAGCTGTGTGTATTGAGACTTCCACAGCTAGCTGTTTGAAGTCTTTCCTGTGCAAGTCGTTTCTCTTTGAAATACACAGGTGTGGCTGATGTGGGCATCCTGCTGTAGGACGGTATCGGGGTTCTCCTGTTTCTGTTGTGCATTTTATTTCTATCTATCTATCTATCATATAAGGGGATATAGATCTCTTGTGTTGTTCACTATAGAAGCAAATGTTCACTTAGTGCTCTGCCAGGAAGATACAAATAAACTGGTCACATGGTCACAGGCTATATAGTTTAAATAACTCAGTACCTATAGGTGGTCAAATCATGAAAGTTTATAATGTAACAGTACTTCTAACAATGTATTTAAGGCACAATAATTCCAGCTTGCCTGGACAATATTCATCTGTCCTCAAAGAAGTGAACAGGACCCAAGTGCAAAGCAGTGTAAAGCATGTAGTGTAACAACAAGATAATGTCTCAGAGTGTTGCACTTAACAAACAAACAAATACATCAATTAATAAAAGATGACTTGCTGTCATCCAGAGAAATCCTACAGCTCAAACACGGTAAAAGTGGAACCTTATTTATAAGGATGGTTTCATGGTTTTGCAGATCTCCGTCGTGTTATCTGCAGACCAAAGACACTCGCACCGCACCACACGTAGGAGAGTCCGGGCGGGTGTTTGTCAGGGCGATTGTCACCATCATTAAAGCAACAAAGTGCACAGTGCTACTTCAGAAGGTTGCTGAGTACTGGAGAAAGTCACATTTTAATTCTACTTATTCATCATATATACCCACATTGTTCAAGTAATTAATGCTGATGTATGATTCGATTTAAATAATCAATTTTCACGGGCGCCGTGTGTGTGTGTGTGTGTGTGTGTGTGTGTGTGTGTGTGTGGGGGGGGGGGGGGGGGGGGGGGGGGAGGGGCCAGGCAAAATAGTAAAAACAAAAAAAAAAAAATAAACAAAAAACAAAA
>JAODKM010000037.1:4585948-4605966 GCA_026780845.1 Petrocephalus sullivani | reverse complement strand
TATATGTACATATTACAGTTAGTGTATGTATTCTGCTCTGCACATATATGTACATATTACAGTTAGTGTATGTATTCTGCTCTGCACATATATGTACATATTACAGTTAGTGTATGTATTCCTCCAGCTTCCACAAATGTGTTTAGTGGGTAAGGATATTTGAAGGGCACTAATATTGCTTTTGACAACACAAAGCAACATATGACTGGAGAATATTATAGACATGACAAAGAATTTATATGAACAGTATTGTAATTAACTCAAACAATTAACTCACACTAATGAACTTGTATTGTCGTTTACCCGTGAGAGTAGGGTTCAGTAATTCCCTTTTATTTTAGCAGAAAAAAACGTGTTATGGCTACTTCACAAGAAATAGTCAGTGCTAATTTTCACAACTAGATACTTTTAAGGAGGTTTTTCGTCTTGAAAGTAGGAATATTGCCAAACTAAATCCTGGGATTTTCCTCACATTTTGCCGATGTTTATTTACAGGACTTAGCATGACTATTGCCAGTAACCACCAACACAAAACCTGTAATTAATAAATGAATATAAAATCTGACAGGAAACCCACAGTCTTATTTATTCTTGTTCTGAGCCTAATATACAGAAACAATTACAAATATATAGGAATAATCAATACAATCGAAGAGGAATTGATGATGAATTAAGGAATCTACACTGATTTAAGAAACAGTTAAATAAACTCTAATTAATAATATGAAAAACATGAACTGTACAGCGTCTAGTTGTATATGTACACACACACACACACACACACACACACAGATGTCAAAGCTACTACTTCAGTACTCTGCTACAGGGTGTCTTTTTCTAGTTTGATACATCCTTACATCCTTGCTACACCTCAGGGTTGAAAACATCTGAGAACCACGGTTACATAAAATGAACATAAGAAATGTACCACACTTTCGGGAGAAACATGCCCATGAACAAAAAATGAATGCACATATTCCTATTTAAAGGACATCAAAGGTATATTTGCCAGAGGGGTCAAACAATGACAATACATTTTCATAAACATGAGTGCCAAACATAGGCAGACACTCCCATTCTGGATTACAATAGTGTGAGAAGGTTTTTACCAAAAAAAGCAACAGTACAATGTAAATCAAAAGCAGATGAGAACTGCTGGGTGGGTGATTACATTAGGAAAGAAACGTGGGGTCCCTCCCAATGGGCTATGCACTGGTGCAAGACCACTAAGCGCGACTGGACTTCCACATAACCCCAGTGTCCTTTGGCTTAGCCGTTTCTGCATGGCAGAGTTTTGTTCCATTACAGGTACAAAGGCCCTTTGACCTAACATTGGCAGAGTCGCCCCCTTCAAACACTGTGAGAGGATGTAACCTTCCTGTATAAATTAGCGGAATAGCTTTATTAATAAGCAACCTGTCTGAAATCTGGTCCATATTACAGACACAAACATTCAAAATGCAGATTTCTTGATATTAAATCGGAAACACAGCGCAGGCAGCAGAAGAACCGGGGGCCTCCTCACCAGCTCCAGCCATCCAAGACTAATCTCCGAAACCTAGACTAAGACTAATCTCCGAAACCTTTCTTTAAGACCTTTACCTAGATTTTAGCAGACATTTCTTAGTGGCACAAAGTCCAAAACACTTTACAGGATTGCAGGATCTTACGTCAGGTGCCACCGAAGTGCGTCGATTGTATAATGAACAAGAGGAAATATGAAAGACGTGAGATACATCGAATGGCGAGCAGCTTCCTATAACACCGTCACGCCTAAATCCATCCCTCGTCTAATCAGTCATGCTTCTGCCATACATAGGTGCACGCGGAAATTCACATGGCAGTGTTCATAGTTTTTTTAGTAACAAAAACACCTGTTTTACCTGCTTTTTTGTTTGACATATCGATACAGTCAACATATGAGTTTTGTTGTTTTCAAACAACATTTAGAAAGACCATTGTTACTCCATTATTAGTTTTTCAGACAATGGTAAGAGCAAATGGGAAAATTTCCCGTAAAACAAAAACCTTAAGGGTTATATTTCTTACTGATGATCGACTGATTGATCCTATCCCCTCAGATGAAATCATACAGCTAACAAACACGGCATTGGGAATTAAATACCAGAAAGAGTGCAGAAGATGAATTAAATAAAAGATAAAACATTACGCATAAATTAACGTGATTTTTATTCTATTATGACAGGGATTTCCTTAGTTAGTTTGTAGTTATTTAAGTTATATCTAGGTCACTCATTTATAACTTTTATATTTCTTTCTCCCTTATATATATATTTCTGTCCTTGCTACTTGCTTCCTCACATCATGCTCTTTGTCACGGATTCTCAGCAAGGCCATCTGACTGCCTGGCTCCAGGAGTCTGTGTGAAGGCCATAGATTATGGGCCTGCTTCTCTCAGAGGACGCGGACAGACACTGAACCGGCCGTGTGTCTGTAACCATCTTTCTGTAACATCTACATTCTGTCTCAATAAACTACTTAAGCTGAAGGAACCTGCCTCTTCATTTGACTGTGAAAGAACCTGAGATTTCACTGAAGACATTATTATATGCAACATTTCTTTGCTTGTACAAGGAATTTCATATTACTGCATGCATTACACAAACAAGGAACCACATTCGTGATGTATAGTTTCCAGTTCCAACTGTGATCTGTCCTAATAACTAGAAATTGCAAAAATTTTAATGGTTGGAATAAAAAAAAAATGTCAGGGAAGACAACCTCAATTATCTGATTATTACATTACATTAATTTATACAGACATTTTTGTCTAAAGTGTTGCACAGCTGAGGTAGATACCACCTGATAAGCATACAGTTCCCTCTAAAAACTGGAACAGTTCAGAAGATAGTGCTGACATTATTTGACAGGTTAGTTCCCTATAATAAATACCTACTGCATGATGGGAAACATGAGGTTAAATCCATTGCATCTGTTTCTATGTGTATCAGTTAAATCAATAAATGATTTTGAAACAGAAATAAAATAACACTGAATCCTGAACAAAGTAGCACTAAACAGGATATACAGTACCAGTCAAAAATTTGGCCACGTCTAGCCACCTGATGCTCGCCTGCAGAGCCAAAAATGGTCCAGCATTCTCCTACACAAAAGAACCTATCACACCCCACACTGCACCACACTCTCTCTGATCCTCTAGCTCGGCAAAGGTGCAAAGAAGACATTTTGACACCTACATGGTGGAATGAACTCCCCCTAGAGGTCCAAACAGATGAGTCACTGGGTGTCTAAAGACCTACCTCTTTCACAAGTACTTGGTTTAGCACTACCAGTATAATACTCTTATTATTATTATTATTATTATTATTAAGTGCAAACAAAAACATATCCTTATAAAAAAATACAGTATAACTTGAAAAGATGCCCATATTGGGACCCCCCCCCCCCCCTACCAATACTGCAAAATTATTAGCAGCTTAAAAATCTGAACCACTAAGCCTGCTAGCATCACTTGAACAATGATTTGTTTTGTTCAGGACATCTGGCTTTGGAAATGTTTCAACAAAAAGGTGCCATATTAAACTTTTATCAAACAAAGTGGAGATATTCTTCTTAAGCATAATTTTAACTTCAGAACGTCAAAGGAAACCATGGAGAACAATATATTAAGCCTTATACCTGATATGGACAAAAGTATGTGGACACTTACTAAGTTGAGCAAGTGACTAATGAAGCCATATCCATCACTGACACGTGTGTCACAGCCTCTAACAGCAAACTTTAGCAGCATGATGGGGGATGATGCAGAAAAGGTTAGTGACCTAGCAGAGGGTTGTGGGGAGTTGAATAGAGCATAAGCCAGGGGTACACCCTGGATGGGATACCAGTCCATCACAGAACACACAAGGACACACTATGAGGAGTGCAGAAATGCAAACTCTACATACAAAGAGCAGAGGTAGAATTCCAAATACTGGAGGCACTACACCAAAAGCACTGTGCTTCCCAACAGTAACCTTTAGTTTAGATTGTGAGGAAAATGCAACCCAAAAAGATCAGTATCTGTACCTGAGTCGGGCAGCTTACTTCTGCTCCTTTTGGTGCGATGAAGAACTCCTTGCTCTTCCTCGCTTTGGTCTCTGCAGTCATCAGTATTTGCAAATGGGCTAGCCTGGAGAGGGACAAGCGAGGGAAATGTGTAACTATAAAAATCAATTTCTACTTCAGAATGATTCTTATATTTCATGGACAAATTAACATATTCCCTGAATAGTTATGTATTTCGGTAATTTCTTTAAATTTCAAACCACAACTGTCCTTCTAAAGAATTGCACCCTGGGACCAAGAAAGTATATCTCACTTTAAACTACAGGGGGAGCTGTGCACAGGGTCTCGTGCCAGCTAAAATAATACAGCCTCTAGCGAGGCTAAGTGGCATCTCGAAATTGCCCATAATGAACAAGTGTGTGTGCGTGTGTGTGCCCTCAAAAGTGAGCTGCTTTACCTGTTACTCTGTGGTTCTAACTTTTTTGTGAGGCAAGGTTCACAATGTTTAAGTTAATATAAGCCAACATATCTCCAACCCAGACTTCCAGTCTGATTTCATTGATTGGACTCTAGGTTTATTAACTCCTGACTCCAGTTAGCTTTTGTTGATATCATTGACCTATGATTGCAATTACTTTTTCCAACCTTCACCTTTACTGTTTGAATGCTGTGTTCAATACGTACAAGAACTATACAATAATTTCTTATTAGTTAAAACTTGTATAAAGATCAGACCATATTTTAAGGCAAATTAAAAATTTCACAAATAAATGCAGGTAATTCAAAAGTGTTCACATACTTTATAGATAAATTAGATAAAATTAAAGTTACCCTAGCAGTCATATAGTGGGAAATAAGTACTCACACGCACAAGACCAAATAAGATCATATTATTGTGTAAACTGAAGCAACTTCAAAAACTGTCATGCTAGCATAGAGATACTTGGATAGATTTTGAATGGCCTGAATATTTATTCATTGAAGAAGTAAAACATACTCTGTGCAAAGATATCCTCTTCCATTAAGGCTGTGTTAGATTTCCATTTCTATCCAAGATCCACTTACTGTGGATCTGTGTGGATCTTATTGATCTGTGCAGCTTGTCAGTACAGTGCATTCAGCAGTGAACTGATTTTGTTCCTCACTGTATCACTGTACACCATGCTCAAGGTCTACAGTGTGTATTGTATACTCTTAACATTTGCGGTTACTGGCCATATCATATTATTTTATATATAAACATTCTCAGCAAAAGAGAATACAGAACAATTTCATTATAATGATATAACTAGAGACCAATATAATATGATCAGTAAGCTACCTATTCAGTAAAACGCCTCCCTTCTAAAATTCCACACTACTGTTGTTCCAAAAACAATGATTCTGCTCATGTTACCATGGCATCATGAACAAAAAACCCGAGCAAAAGAAAAGCACTGTTTTTACTGTCCTTACATTACAATCCACCCTTTAACTCATAAGCATTTGTATAAAATACTTTTCATCATACACAGTTATACATTCTTACAATACAGGTATAGTCTATGGTCCTCTTCCTTCTCTGCACAAGGGAAAGTATACAACTAAGTAAAAAGTAAGTATAGCAAATAATTAACACACACAAATGTTTATATTCCTATCTTAGTAAGGATCGTCCATTTACTGCAGTTTTTTTTATAAAATTAAGTCTGAACTAAAAAAAAGCAACGTCACTAGTCACATTTTTTGAAGTTTGCTATACTTGTGAGGTCCTTTGGTCCTCAAAAGTATAGCAAAACCAGCACACACACACACACACACACACACACACACACACAAGCACACACACAGAACTGCTGAGGAGGCCCTAATGAGTGTCTTGTCAACAAGAAGACAAGAACAAATTTGTTACTTTTTATTGCATGCAATTTAATTTTGTATATATTCTAATGGTAAATATAATAGCAAATATACACTTAATGTAGATGGCCTAAGACTTGTGTATTCCTTTACTAATGAAAATGTAAAAAATCTATAGAGGAATCTACATATTGATTATCAATACTTGCGGAATGTTGTTGATGTGCTTATAAATGCCTATAAGCACATGTGGTGATGCCCCCCCGTACCTATTCTGTTACTGCTCTGTCTGAAATCAGACATTCACATCCAGTTGCCGTCAAAGCAAGCCCATATAAAGCAGGCCCATATAAATTCAGTATTTCGTGCACAGCTATTGGTGGAAAATGACACATGGTAAGATGAGAATGAAGTTAAGGGAAATATCACTTGTAAAAGGAAGATAATGATGCGGAAAAGATGAGAGAGGCAGCAGGACAGCAAGGCAGTAAGAGGAGCCCAGGGAGGAGGCCCAACGATTTATTAATCTATGTGAGAAATTTCACAAGAACAGATGCTGACCTGCCAAAGACTAACCTAATAGGATGGGCCTTGAAAAGCCATAGAGACGAGCTGTCTAGACTGTGCAACATGACTCTGTAGCGAGTAGCAAAGCATTTCAATGTAGGTTGCTGTTTCCAGTATGGTTTGAATTGCAGTCTTTAGAGGACACTGTTATCTCATCCAGCGTGTTATAATAGGGAGGCTGAAACACAGGCCTTCGCTTTCTCCCGGAAAGCAGAGCAACAGGAACTTGACTGGCTTCTTGAAATACAGCGACCCCAGCCAAACTCACAAGAATCAAGATACCATAAAAGTCAGTCTAGATGGATTCTACCACCTGGCTTTTATTATAGTCAAAGAGTTTGTTCTGATTAGTCATTTACAAACGACAGGTCTCTCCAGGAGCTAGACGCGAAACAGACTGACTATCGCTTGCGGAAAACGCAAATTAGGCCCACGCACCCAGGGGGCATGTCAAAATGTAGTTGACTTGTCCTTGTAGCAAGCCTCCTGCTTTGGCTTAGCTCGCTTACACATTCAGCTTGATTTAAGGTCCGTCTGCATAATGTGCTCTCCAGCCAAGAGAAAGCCCCAGTGGGGGCTTGAGCTTCTGCCAAATATAAGCACTGTGCTGGAAGCACTGGAGGGCTCCAGAGGGGGGAGAAAGGTAGGACACAGTCTTGACTAATTCAGCAATTTACCTCTAAAAGACCACCCAGCATCCAGCATTGCCCAATGCAAAACTCAATCCAGTCGTACACTACATAAACAGCACGTAACCCTATGAGAAAGTAAGGCAGGCTGGGCATAAGCACCTGGGAATTCCGGAATACAGCTGGGAGGGAGTTCAATGGTAGATATGATCTTTGAGTTCGGGTTCTAAAGAAAATTCAGATTTGGCAGTGAATCATGAATAGGGAATAAAAAAAAGACTAAATCTAATCCATAAGACAAGGAAACACCAAAAAAGTAGCAAAAGCTAGAAGCTTTAGAGGCAGGACGGGAAATGACATCCGTATTTGTTCACCTTGAAAAATGAACAGATTACTTAATTTGCTATAAAGAAAACTAATATCGTTGAAAAAAAAGCCCAAATGTTCTGGCTATTTTTGTTGCCATGTGTGGTTTTCTAGTGTCACAGATGCGTCAGTTTCAGGCAGGGGCAAGCAAGCTTTGTTAAGCATGCAAATACCTGTGAGCCCTCATTATTATATTCTCAGAAGAGATGGATGTTTAAGCAGGGTGGCACACTGGCTCAGTAGGTAGCAGGTCTCACACGTCCAGGGTTAGGGGTTTGAGTCTCTGCTCACTCTGTCTGTATGTTCTCCTCCAGAGCTAAGGGTCTCCTCCAGATATTCTGGTTGTCTACTTTAGTTTAGAGGTGAAAATACATTACTTGGTTTCTAAATTGCCAGTAAAGTATGCCTGTGTGTGCATCTCCTGTGGCAGACTGACATTTCCTGCACCCCAGCCTTGTGTATTTCTGCTGCCTGGGAGAAGGTCCAAATACCCTGTCCAGCAAGGAGAAGGTCAATATATGGAATTACTTCAAGAAACAAGGCGAATCATAGGATCCTATTTTATAAACCCACTGTTTGCTGGATAACAAGCATATACATATTAGGGCTGTAATGATGTATTGTTAGGAATCTGTTATTAAGGCGATGATTCAAGTATACCACTGTAACGTCAGAATTGGTCATAATCAATTATATTTGGCAAGATCCACCAGATACTCCAGTCTCTGGGCTGCACGCTATGTTCAGGTTCTGCAGAAAGATGCGCATGGCCACATGAATTTCTGGCAGGGGAAAGCTCATTATTATTCATAAAGGAAGCGGTACTTAACGGCCTTTGCACTACAACACTTTTGGGACCCTCGACCTTCCTTCTGTAGTGCAGAGCACTCTCTGTAATGATTAAGATAATCTTTGGCTATGATGCTTTCGCAAAACGACCCTCTTTAGTAGCCCAGAAAAAGTTGTTCTTGCTAGCTACAAGAGACACCGAGATAGCTACCCAGCGAGCTAAATAACAAGTAATCGTAGCCTTAGGGATTCTGAAAGTGTGTGGCGCACCCCGTGGAACTGCAGGCAGGGCATGAAGTAAGGGGGCAGGGCAGGTCGGGACAGGGGAGGGGCAAATGTAAAGCGGAAGCAAATTTGAATTTTCGTGTGTCAAGTAATAAACATAGGGATTTTTTTTCTAAGACAGTGAAACAAACATGAAGTAGAACATGGAGTAGAACAGGGAGTAGAACATGGAGTAGAACATGGACAGGTTTCTGAAGTGGATGAAAAGAAAAGACCAGGGACACCTCAGAGGTGAGACAGACTATGGCAATAGCTTAAAACTCAAGTCAAGAAAATATGATGATGCCCATTCACAGTCAGTGTGGCACAAGATTTGGGAGAACGTTATCTCTTAAATGTCTGAAAACTCTAGCAGACAGCATGAGACCAAACAAATTAAGGAGATACACAGAGACAATACACCCCAGTTGCATCAATAAACCGCTAAATTTTTTTCTGAGAAAACCGCAAAAATCACCTTAGAGCCAATGATATAAACCCCTAATACATAAATACGTGCGTACACTACATACATACGTACATATGTATACACACACACACATATATATACACAAATGCATACATGCGTTTCACAGTAGCTTGCATATCTTTTATATTTACACACAGTAAATATAAAAAAGCATCCCTACATAATTACTTTTCTAGTAAAAAGTACATCAAGTGCATATGAACTTTCACAACTTGAAGAACATTTCATGAACATAATCATGAGTTAGCTCCGATATAAACACAAGCACTACTTGTTTATAAAATAGAGAAAGACAGAATCTAGTGTATATATAGACAGGGATGCGAAAAACTGCTGCAGTCCATGAAGAATCAAACATTTACAGTGGGAAATGCTTTCCATACTGTCCTGAAATATGACTAAATGTACAGGCCTGTTCAACATTCACTGGCCAAAGCTGTGGTCATGTAAAAATCATCTCCACAACAGAACAAATCTCAGACATGCATTTACCATTAAATGGCCTGAAGTGAGTGGAATTCTAATGCACTCTCACTGGGATATTATGTAACACAATTAGACAGTTATGGGGTACATCACAGGTCACTTTCTGGGTGACATCCTGCCTAATCTAGCACTACTGCAAAATAAAATGCATTCCTGCATAAAATAGAAACTGTGTTCAATTCTTAAAATAAAGTGTTACTGAAATTTCTAAGGTCTGCTCTTTAATAGTTACTAGCCATTTAATAATATATTAGTAAATAAAAAAATTTGCTTACAATCTATAAATCAATTTATAAATGTAGTAAAAAGATATCTTACTACTGTTTCACATTTGCTAAAGAGCTTATAAATCACTCGCAACTAAAAAAACAACACATTAATGAGCATACTTAGAAATTAGTTATACCTGACCCTTAAAGCCTTAAAACACTCAGTTATAACTTATTTCTGAGAACGCTTCCTAACCCATTGCTTTATATTTGCAAATGATTTACAAGTTTTGTAAATACCAGGAACAATATATGTTTGTAACATTTGTTTATGAGTGAATCTCTCTGTCGGCTTATATATTATCCAACGATTTGTAACAGTTATTTAATAGTCTAGGAGCAGACCTTAAACGATGGTATTACCGAAATGTCTACCAGTAGATGTACCGGCAGACACGAAAAAACAAGCAAACAAACTGAAGGACTTTATAGCAAAGACAGGGCTCCAAGCCTCCAACCATATGGCTTATTTTGCAGGAAAATATCTACTACCTCTTAATGACCTAAAAAGCACAGAAGCGAAAATTATAAGTAAAACCCAGAGAAGAGAGTAAGGACAGTCTCTTACATGTGTTTTTACAGACAGTAATGGTCTGTCTGTAAAATTTGTATTGTTGTATCAGTGAGAAGCCACATCCATAACACATCCAGCCATTTGGGGTTCAATACTGGTAAATCCCTCTCTTTTGTGTGGTATTCTGAGTCAGAGTGGGACAGGGTTAGACACCCATAGGTGCTGGGAAGGGATCTTTATAAAGACAGACATTTCGGTCACTGGATCAACTCCACTTTATAACCATTAGGTCTGTATACACTGCTGACCTATGACTGCTCAGCCAAGGGCCCGAGCAATCATATAGTGACGTTTGCAGATGACATGGCAGTGCTGGAACTCTCTGGCGTTTACAGATTTTATAGATTTTCTTTCAGAAACCAAGCAATTTTTAGCAGTTCTCAGACTTCTCTTCTGGTTTCCATTACAGTTACCGTGAAACTTCCTCTTTTAGTGCCTCGGCTACATAAACCGACGATTGACCTTGTAGACAGCTTAACTCTGCCAAATCATTGAATAGTTATTATACTATTTCACTAAATATTTAGGTAGGTACCTGAACTGGAAGCCCAACAATTCCATCGATCTATTGATGAACTATGAGTCACTTGTCTTTATTAAAATTTGAGGCTCCTTGTGAGACCTGAGGTCCATTGCTGCCATGTCATCTGTGAAGTTCACTAGTTTCCGACATGCAGGGGAAATTGGACTCCCTTTCCAGCGATGGAGTCTCCACCTCCCTCCACCAATTCTCTGCAGAGGGGATGCAATCCATAGTAGGCTACTCTCCCTAAACCGCTGGTTAGAGACTAGGTGTGCATCTCAAAACATAGCCTTTATTGATAATTGGGACCATTTCTGGGAATGGCCTGGCTTTTAAAAACGGGACGGTCTCTATTCTAATTGGAGGGGATCATTTATGTTATCTCAAAATATAGCAAAAAAATTAGCTGCCTAACTGAGACTTACTCCCCCACCTTCAGATCATGTCTGGCCATAAGCCATGTGCCCCATAACATGGCATCACCTAAATTTAGGAACAGAGATGAATAGAATAAGCCTATAAAGAATATACTATTAGACCAAGACGTAGACCTAAACATTCCACTGGGGGCTCCTGTGTCTAACTTAATATCAATCCCACTGATAAGAATAAATGAGTCACAAGATAAACCTAGCATAAACCACCCCTCATTATTGAACATTTGCTCTACATGAAATAAATCACCCCCCTCCCCCCACCTGGGGGCTTTTGGTTCTTCTCCTCCATTGTCAGCTGGCTCTCGTTCTTTCATTCCTTTGTCCTTCCCCCTTTCCCTGTTTGGGATTATTCTCTCCTAATGATGCTGTAATGTATCACAACACACCCATGTAAAGCGCCTCGGGGCGACTCTGTTCTGAAAGGCGCTATATAAAAATTAATTGAATTGAATTGAAAAGGTTAACAAAATCCAAGGACACAAATGTATGTTTCATAAAAGGCAAAGGTTTCAAAACATGCCATATAGGCACACCTTTTTGCCATGTACATAATGCTCAGTTTTAATATATTTGACCCAAGTTCTGCATAATTGTAGCAACTCTGATTTACTACAGAAGAAAAGTATGCTGGAATGCTTCGAATGGCACAGAGACAGAGTCTGAATCCTGTCCTGGAAAGAAGTACAGTATTGCTAAATACGTCTTTGTGACTGGAGCCAATAAGACTACCACTGGAATTCATCCTGAAGGACGCAATGACCTTGTGAACAGTTTGCTGCAAACAAACACGGAAATTCTCAGAGTATGAATAAGAGCTGAAATCTGAAGCGAAATAAGAATTTGCTCCTGAATAATGTGTAAAAGGTCACGAAATCTTTTCTGTAAAAGGCATCCGATGTTCATATATTCTCATATTTGGTTTTGTTATTTTATCGAGTATTTGGCTGTATGTATGTTTGCCCATAAACCAGATGCAAAAGTTTCGGTAACACTTTACTTAAGGCCAGTATCCATAAAGCATTATAAACTCATTCATAAGCACTTATAAGGTATTCATGAAGCCTTATAATGATTGACATTAGACTACATAATCATTTATACATAGTCATGACTGTACACATAAAGCGTTATAATGTTATTTTATAAGCCTTTACAGCTTAAAGTGTCACAAGGCATTATAAAGCTTCTTTTGCCTCGTTATAATGCGATGTTGACATCAGAAGAAGCTTTATAATGCCTTGTTACTATCCCATAGAGTCACGTCACTATCCCATCGAATCAAGGGATAGCTACGCCATATTCAGTGGTACCAGGGGGGTTTTTCGGGAAAATGCGGTAATTAGGGGCACAGGGGGGCGGAGCCTATCCAAGAAGCCAACCCACCGCAGGGCACACCCTTCACACCTAAGGGGGGGAGTGGAGTACCTGGAGGAAACCCCACAACAACACGGGGAAAGCATGCACAATCCACACACATGGAGCTGGGCCTTTGTCTCGGAGGTGTGAGGCAACAGTGCTAACACTGCACCACCCTGGGAGGATATTCATGTACTACAAAGCAGTTCATATGCAACCTCTTACATTAAGAATACTGAGAACTGGATAAAAATTGAAGTGGACATGGATTACGGCTAAGCAGAAGTGTTAACCAAGTCAAATAGTAAGGCAAATACGAGTCCATGACAGAGTGATGGTTAACCACAATGCGAGGCAAACTCAAACCAATCAATGTTCTTGTCATTGGCGTACCTGAAACATATTATTACCCGGAATGCCCAAGATTCTGTCAGCGACAATCAGTTAGGAATGGCCTTTCTGGATGTGAAGCCCCCAGATGTCCTCTAGTCAACAGAACCACACAGACGGCACGCAGCTGTGATACCCACAGAGTGCTGATTTGTAAGAAACTGGACAAGGCTGTTCACTTAGCTCACCTGCAGCTAATCAGCAGTGATTAATCTTCTACCCATGGAAAAAAGGATGGTCACCAAAACAAAGTGTTGAACCGCACTAGAGGTTGCTATGGCACTGTCTAGATCCAGATGTAAACACATTGTTACAGCACTGCATGAAGACTCAGAACTATGCCGTGCTGATTCATGATACAGCAGTCCTTTAGTAATTATTGAATATAAAACTGAGTACAGCCGAGCTCGGCAGAGATACTTTCTTCAGCCTCGTCCTTCATCTGAGTGACAAACAAACAAGAAGGCATTTTCAAAATGAAAAACTGTCATACCCTTAGTTAATACTGTGAAAATCAAACACATTTTTTCAAACATCTAAACAAAACAATGTCTATTAAACTATAATGGATTTTACAAAACAACGTGAATAATTAACATTTCGATAACGTCACTTTTTCAGTGTATGTACAGCTTATACTGGTTATTGAAATGTCCTAAAACGTTTCAAAACGAAATGGGTGATAAGTCTCTTTTTGTGGCATAAGCAGACAACAATTCACCTGCATTAAGAATTTTTGTACAGTTACCTATATAGCTACCTAAACTGATTTATAGCTATATGATATATAGCTACCTAAAGTGATTTTTTTATTTTAATGATAAATGATATTATCACTACAACATTTAGCTACCTAAGTAACTAACTAATCTTATTATTTGCATTTACTATCCCTTTGTCCAGTAATTTAGCTACATTATAGAAAGTCTTTTGAGTTCCTATTAGTCAGCAAGCAATTTTCTTTTGAGTTACCCCAAACGTTATAATTAATTAAATAAATAAATAAATAAAAGAAGTTAAACATTTTCAGCCACAATCACTGATTATTCCTTCTTAATTTGATTAATTGATCAAAAGAGACAGTCACTTAAGTGACTTTGCAAAAGAAATGGAGGTCTTTAAGATTTCACTATTTGTGGATGCCAGGACATTCAAGCAATATAGGAGATAAAAAATAATACAAAATAAAAATCATTTAGGCTTTCCAACTTTGATGAACTGTCGGATTATTCCTGAGTGAAAGTAATCCAGAAGAAACCATTTGCTCATGATTTTGAAACACAGAACTGTGGTACTGATAATGATGATTGCTTAGCAGTTACATCTGCACAACAGTAAAATCTTTACATCTGCTTGAGAGTTTTCACCTTTGAGTACTGCCTTCTGGTCCAGATACAATTCAAATGAAAACTTTATACCACCTTAACACTCTGAACAACCCAATGAACAGAATGTAATTAATAAGTGTTGCTTCATGGGATGACAGACATTCAAAATTAAGTTAAAATTGAGCTTGACCAAATATTTATTTCTAAAAACAGGGAAGGAAAAATCTGAACTACAAGATTTAGAAGCACAAAACTTTAAAAAAGAACTTTCTGTCATTGTGAAAACATGGCAACAGCTTTGAAACCTCAGCTTTGAATCACATTCAGAGCTGGAGTACTGAGCAGCAAATATAATTCAGTTAAATGATATCTGAGAAATGACTCACTAGGATGATAACGATGCACTTAATAAGCACATATTTTTCAGTAAGTCTTCCTTATATAGTTCTCTGTAGATGCACCGAGATAAAATATATCCAACATACAAAAATTTTACTCAACCATCTGCTTTCACAAGTAGTACAAATGTTGGAGGAGTTCTTTGCTGACAAAATCATTGCTGACACAGAGGATGCAGATGTTCACTGGGTGATAATTAAAGTAGATGCAGTGAATTTTACATAAAGCATCCACTGTATTTCAGTCGTACCACCATATTTTAACGGGAAGCAAGAACTAAATAGGATTCATTCTTCCAAAGGCTTTTATTGTGGATCTATTTTCGGGGTTGCCAACTTCCTTTGATGATTTGCAATTTTTTTTTTCCTCAAGGAATGAAGACCTTTGTATGGTGGCACTGACTTGCAGCCTGCAGCTTTGAAATATGGATGGAATACTACGGATTTGGCATGAGATTTCCTCCGTGAACGTTAGAGCATGAGACTAGGGCTGATCGCATGAGAGTCACGCCAGGTGCCTGAGAGTTGGCAACCCTGTATTGTGCTCTCCAGTCAACTACATCCACATTGGCGTAAGAGATATCGACTAAGGCAATCCCGGGTGACATTTAGTCTTTCCCATTTCAATGTTTTAATGAACTATGATGGTTTACATCCATATCGCTCAGGCTTAGAAAAATGCCAGGGTGCCTGGTATCCATCATCACCTTCCTTTTTTTCCGAACGTAGAATCACCCTGACGTGTGACATTTCTACTGCTGAAGGTTTTTTCTATGCACTTGCTAATGATTGTTCAGACACCTACAGCATAAGAACAACTAGTTATAAAAGTCCAGCAGGAAACGTGCCTATGTATTTCACTAACCCGTCACAAATGTGTGGCAGCCTGTACATCACGTTCTCCACAATCCCGATACTAAACTGTAATACTTCAAAATAAAAGTAAACATATTACACATATTCAAATTTCATTATTATCATATGCATCTACGAAAATGGCATTGCTAAGATTTTGTAAATTTCCCTGCATTACAAAGAACCAGCACTGAAGGAATTAGTAAAGGGCAGATTTTACAGGATTTTTGCCTAAAGCCCCACACTGCTTGTGTATGGAGTTTGCATGCTTTCCATGGGCTGTGGGGGTCTGCTCCGGGTAAATGCTTTTCTCCCACAGTGCATGCAGTTAGGCTGGATAGTGGATATCGGGTGATGTTTCTAGATTGGCCGTAGTGTATGTGAGGATCGGAGAGATCGTGGTGCAGTGCGGGGGTGATGAGGTGTTTTAGGTAGGAGGGTTGCATGTTCGCCCTGTGTTGTTGTGGAGTTTCTGCCAAAATTATGCTGAGGCTAATGGGTGTTATCAAATTGCCTGTAGGTGTGTGTGTGCCCTGCTTTGTGCCAATAGGCTCTGTGACCCTGAATAGGACAAGCAATTTTGGAAAATGGAGATTAATAAGGCAAGTCAAAATGATTCTTTCCTCAGTAAAATGGAAAAAATGTATTGTGTAAATATATCATAATATAGATGTTAGATATGTTTTTGAGCATTATTTTGTTCTGCAATATTCTTTTGCAAAGGTGTGGCTGTGAATATTGTACCCTAAATGTTTATTTACAGACAATTTTTAATTACAGCAAATTTTGGTTTTGAGTCTGTTGAAGGGATTGTTCCCAACTGCACAATATCAGGGAGTCGGGTTACCGGCCGCTTCAGGTTGATTCTTTGTACTGCTTTGAGTTTCTGTTCAGCACATCTTCTCACCGCCCCCCATCATCCACAGCAACCTGATCCCACACCTGTCTGCTCACCCGCAGCCCGACACCCCCCTTATTCACATCCAGGCACTTCCTACTGACCCCATGCTGCCTCTGTCCCTGTATCCCTACACCCAGAACCAATTCCCAATGCCCAAGACCATGGTAGAAAATGCAAGACTCGGATGGCCCCATATCGGGCCCGAGAGAATTGTTTAACGTTGCTTGCAACACTCACTGGCTTCACCGTGGTTAATGTGCGTGTGGACCCAGTCTGAACAGTTTGGGGAACTCATGCTTATACTTTATTTTGATCGTTTGACCAATAATGCAATAAAATATGTATATAGCATTATGCAGAACCATATAATGCATTTACTGCCAGTCTGTCCATCTTGATCCTAACACTCCTAACAGAACTAGTGACAATGTATAAACACAAAAAAATCTTTGGCTCTGCATATTTTGTTATATGTTTATTTGTTAGCCATCTTAATAAACAATATTCATAAAGAACATGTTAATATTGCACTCAAGGTACTCATATTCCTAACATCCAGAAATACTAAGGAAAGAGAACTGGAAAAAGTTCAAACAACATAAGATTCTTAAATGTGTTTCCTTTATGAAACACTGCGATTCCAACCACCTGCCCCAGCTCGATTCATGTTCCTCATAATAAAATTAGCCTGTTCACACAGGTTGGAAACAGATGTCTGTATATGTAAACAACAGTTCTACAAATATACAAATATAATTTCAAGGGATTCATTTGATTGACGTTCCAACATTCTGAAGTTAATGTAGCATGAGCAGTGTAGTCATGAAAAGCTTTTACACTCTGCCTTTTCACAAATGGCCCCAGAAGGTATGAAAAGGTCGTAATATGGCTTTCCTAAAGCAATGAGTGGTACTGAGAAACATCTAAGCCATTACTAGGATTTTATGAGTTTGTAATGAAAGATGCCCGGTGATGTGTTTGCCCACGGCAAGAATCTCTTTCCTTATTAAGTTAACCATTTTAGCGTCCTTCTGAAAACGCGATTCAGCTTCACGGTTCAGTGCTAGACTGAGTGATTCGTGCAAATTGTGTGTTGATATCTGGTCATATGTCAGACTAATCAGACAAGGAAAACATGCATCATATATGAAAGTTCTATGCCATTATCATATTAAACAAAGTTACAAAGCTACAAAAAGCCTTCAATAGCATGGTATGAAGGGTTTACAGAGGGCAAAAAATGCTTTTGCTGATTGCCGTTTAATGGACTCAAAGCTATTATTAAGCTAATTAATGTACAGTACTGTTCAGAATTTTTGACACCTTTAGCAATAATGAGCAGCGAAAGGTTATGGATAATGTGTCAGTTTGTGTAATCTGACACCGAAAAAAACACCAGAGGAAGCCAACATTTAGCTACAATTATCTGTAACACTTAGTGGTAACTCAGTGGTTCCTTAAATAGCTCGCAAAGGTTTACAGAATAAACAGATATAGTAACAAACATAGTAATTGCTTGAAACGAAAGATGCTGCACGATTCATTAATTATGAATGAACATGAGATCAAAATGTAGCTAGCACTTAGTTTGTGGTTAATTAATATATAAGAAATAGCGGAACCCCATCCTGGGTCGTTCCTTGCCTTGCAGTTACAGAAAACGGATAGATGGATGGCTGTATATGAACCACACCTAACTTTCAAAGGCAGTGTGAGGCTCAGCGAGTCTGGACTCTGTTCCCATGACTGGAATATCATTGGATCATTGAGTCCTAACACAAACAATCTCTAAGGATCTAAATCAAAATAGCCAGATATCTCAACTGAGTTTGCCACAATTTCCATAGCACTACTTCCCTTATGTTCATTTCTTTGTCCAGGCTTCCCAGGCTTGATGTTCAGTTAATTAGAGAAGAAACACTGATATATAGTGATTCAAATCACACAGAAACTGGGCTGTCAACTTTCATCAGCTGGCTGGGTGAGATTTTCAGTTCAGACAGGAAACACGACTTGGACTACGCATGCGCAGAAATTACATCATTTCTGTTTGTATTTTATGGTTGCTTGATTTTAAAGTTTGATGATTTATTATATTATTTGCTTTCTACCACAACTTTTGCAGCCTTTAAGGAATTCAACATAATAATCTGATAAAGACCTGGCCACTTCTGACAGTCAAAATCAAAATAATAATTTGATGAAAAAAATTATAAAGTGATGAATATAAACTATTTTTAAATCAGCTGTAATAAACCAAATCATAAAATCCAGCAGCTGGCGTAAAGCAGTAGTGATGCATGGTCCAAATTGGGTTTCTGGTCCAAATTGGGGAGTCACCCGCTTATGCGCACACAAGTACACTTACAGCATTTTGTAAACGCCCTTAGTCAGAGTGACTTACATAAGTGCTTAAAGACTCCATTAGTGAATATTTTCTGATACTGGTTCAATAAAACTCAGGCTAAGAATATCTGTCAAAACTCTGTTGGGATTTTTTTTTTAAAGAGTACAATACTGGACAATACGATATGTACTACATGCACACGTAGTACATGTACATGTATGTAGCAGTTTTCTTACCTTGTTAATAACCTGTAGGTTTTGAAAACTACCAAAAAAATTTTTATTTTTTCAATGAGAGCTGGCAAGCCTGCAGAAAGGCACGCGTGCAGAGCATAACACAAAGGACCTTTCTGGTTACAATAAATGAGAAACAGCATTTCTATGACTCACTGACACTGGACGAGTGACATGAAACACAGCGAAGATCGACACTGGGCCTGGGACTTCTCAGGCAAGTCTTATTAAGTTACAGTGATGCAGCACAGCTGCATTTGCTCAGAGATTCATGAAGGTTTTTAGATGCTGTCTTGAAAGAGTAAAACAGGACCATCATAAGTAGTGGCCCACATGCTCTTAACACCCAAGCAAACATCCAACCTCACCATAGGCTACACTGAGCAGCAGGCTGCTTCCAGGCTCAAAGTTTCTAAGACAGCAGTGTGAAGGAACAAGTTGAAGCAGGAGACACTGGGAATGACCAGAAACCAGCCAGGTAGAGGGGGGAAGTGACCTTCTAATGTTCAGGCTCAGAGATGACTGTCAACTACCTGGCAGTGCTACATGAATCAGAGGATGACCTCAAGTGACCACGGACAGGAATGGAAACGTGTAGTGGTGTGAAGTGCACTGCTAGGACAGTTAATAACAGGCTCTTACAGCAGGACTGACGTCAGTGGTGTGAAGTGCACTGCTAGGACGGTTCATAACAGGCTCTTACAGCAGGACTGACGTCAGTGGTGTGAAGTGCACTGCTAGGACGGTTCATAACAGGCTCTTACAGCAGGACTGACGTCAGTGGTGTGAAGTGCACTGCTAGGACGGTTCATAACAGGCTCTTACAGCAGGACTGACGTCAGTGGTGTGAAGTGCACTGCTAGGACGGTTCATAACAGGCTCTTACAGCAGGACTGACGTCAGTGGTGTGAAGTGCACTGCTAGGACGGTTCATAACAGGCTCTTACA
>JAODKM010000037.1:4545276-4573476 GCA_026780845.1 Petrocephalus sullivani | reverse complement strand
CTGACTTTGCTGCAGCTCTAAGCTTGGGCACTGCCTACATCACGAGCCCTTTGGTAAAGCGCTTTGTGGTGGCCATGTTGCACTGGCCCCTCTAATGCACGCTCTCCGCTGGCTGACTTTGCTGCAGCTCTAAGCTTGGGCACTGCCTACATCACGAGCCCTTTGGTAAAGCGCTTTGTGGTGGCCATGAGCCATGGCACCTCCCACCCTAGAACTGGCTCCAGTGGAAGCAGAGCAATTACAAGTGTTTCTTGCACCTCGTGCGGCCCCCACCAACACCAAAGCTTGGCAGACAACTGACAGTGAAGAAGAGGAAGAGGAGCTGAGGAGAGGAAGAGGAGCAAGCAGCTGTCCGCTGGATTGTCAGGGACGACGATCACATACATGTAAAATTTTGGGTGTAAAATGAATACAATGGTAAACAGCATAATCTATTTTATATCTATCTGAAAATTGTGCCAAAGGATGACAATTGTATATTGCAGATACGTACTGAAATATTTGGAAGTTGGTGCAAAGTGGCGAGGAATGATGCTCTGCTGTGACCTTCGGTGTGGGGAGTGCACTGCTGTGTCGCAAATGTTAATTGCCATTCGAGAAATGTTCCAAAGCAATGAAGAAAAACTGTAATAGGATATAATAATGGACTGCCATTACTCTAAACTTTAATGTATTCTGTATACAATATCACATTAGTCACAATATAAAGAATCATGCATACATCATGGGCTGAAAGAGCTGGGTACATGATTTGGTTATTAAAGCAAAGCTAATTAATTACTTCTCTGCTTTATACATGGCAAGACATATTTTTCACAGCATGTAGCTTAAGATTTTTTATCTTATTTTCTGAAAACAAGTTTGAAGTGATTAATTGTCAACACACCACAACAAAATGTGTCCTCTGCATTTTACCCATAAGTGAGAGAACCATACTCAGGGTACCTCAGTGGTATGTCACAGGTCAGGGAATCGAAGCAGCAGCCTTTCAATCACAAGCATGCTTCCCTACCACTAGGCCACCACTGCCCCATGTACAACATATAGTTCATCAGCTGAAGAAGATGTACAACTGTGTAGATTTACTCTACTGCTGTCACTTCTGCTTTTTGCCCTGGGCTGATTGGGAAGCTCTGGTATACGGTATCATGCAGTGTTATGGTACACCACACCACAAATCGATTGATTGATTGATTGATAGTGTCAGTATCTGTCTGTCATATTCTTGTGTGGCCAGCAGAGGCCACTGCAGGCCATTCCATTCCCTTCCACTTGTGTCTGTTGCTCACACCTGCCCCTTGATGAACAATCTTACCTGATTATCTGAATGTTGATAGAAGGGTCATATACTGTCACACAAACTAGCGAAGAGCCTCTCCGTTACTAAGGACAAGTAGTAACACCATGTACTAGTGATCAATAATTGAGACAACTGAACAGTTTGCTGTGAGGACAGGCTTTGTAAATGTTATATAGATTAAAATGTCTGTTAAGCCTGTCAAGAAATGTAATAAGATTAAATTGGATTGGAGATGTATTTGATGGACGACTCACCTGTTGATGGCCTGGTCCGGGGCCTAATTGTAGCAGGCTATAAAAGGCCTTTCTGCTAATCCAGAGGGCTTCTTTTTTCTTCTTTCCCCTGTGGGAGAAGGTTAATGGTTTTCTTACTTTTCTCACATTTTTTTTGTATGTTCACCGGGATGGAGAATAAATCACTGGGTTTTGCACTGCACCACCTTCTCAAATCTCTTACCTGTTACACCTAGCTGCTCGGTCAGTGTAACACAAACCAAATCCAAGATTACATGCCGACATGACATGAGATATATATTTTTATGAATTTTAATTTTATTTATGTTTATATTAATTTTTGTTCTATTTTTTCAATTTTTTGTTACTGTTTTTCTACTCAATTTCCCTGTTTCTTGCTATAGTTTTATTATTGGCTGTAGCTATTGTAACAAAACCAAATTTCCCCCTCGGGATTAATAAAGTATTCTGATTCTGAACAACATATAGTGTTTCCTAATAGACTGCCACTTATAATAAGAAATCAATACATAAGATACATCTTTATTGTGATTGGTTGGCCGGAGAAGTGGCTTGATTGAGGAAATGGTATTTTGGGAACTAGATTTTATTTTTCTAGACAAAAGGGTTTGCACCCTTACTGTGCATCAAATGCACTGGAAATAATATGGTGTGTAAATCCAAATAATGCTATGCATGCCAAATATTACATACATATTCACATACGAAAACAAGACCTCAGACATCCAATTTACGGAGTATCACCTCAGTGTTCCACCTCTACATCAGTGAAAATGTTTACCACGAGTAAATATGTGGGGGTGTCTGAAAGACAAGGTAAACAAGAGGCAGAATAGAAACACAACTAGGGGTTAGTCACTCATTCTCATTTTATTTCTAAATAAAAATACTTTCAGAGCTTTTGGCTTGAATGTTTTTATACAGTAAACAGGTAAAATACTAAAAAGTATGAATAGTAGAAGATAATAGCTTACTTTGTTAATTTTCTTACCCTTTCCCTCTCAGAAAGCAGGAGGCTGTAGGTACAGAATGAAAGCTTGCATTTCTTTATTGAGGTTAAACACTGAGCAGGGTCTGTTCTGCTCAAACACAACAGAAACAGATACAGATTAAGACTCAAAACACATATGATATAATATTTGATATACAACTGAACAAAATAGCACAGTTTTCAAACGATTTGAAAAAATAAATATTATCAGAAGTAGTGCAAAAGTCCTAAACATTAAAGTACAGTGTATAAAATGGCATAAGATGTATTCCCCTTAAAGAATACAGACTTGCAGAGATGTCTAGGTCAGCATCTTACCTTCACCACAATAGGTGAATATTTAATAAAAAGGGTACTTTATCCCATTGGAGGAGAAACATCCATTTATGATGTTTAGGAAAACAGAGAGTAGAAGTGGCCTTTCGGGTCTTACAGAACTCTTTCCATAACAGCATGAACACAAAAAATATATATCAGTATAGTTACGTAAAAAGCCCTCTGTCTTATTTTATTTTTATTTTCCTTATCATTTATATTATATATGACAATAATATGATTTTTACTTGAACAGTGAGTGCATAAATCAAAATTTAATGTTTCATAATAAACACAAGAGGTGAACTTGTTTTAAGCTTAAGGATTTATTCCTTAAAAATTGCTGGTTAGAGTTTGAAAATCCTTATTATAGTTTAGGGCTTGCAGATACTTATTAATATGGCAAAATTCTAAAACAGATTATCTACAGCACATATTGACTAAGAACGGAGCCAAACATTGGTTTTGGTGAAATTGGTACAAATAATTATTTTGGGCACCACAAGCCAGTTTTATTTAATTCATTAAATGATTTTTTTTCTAACATATGTCCTTCTTTACCTTTTTAGGTATGTATGTTTCTAACCAATATTAGGCATTCAAATAATTATGAAAAGCATTGTACTGAGTGATGCAATCAACTTTAGACTTTTGTATGAAGGGAGATTTGGAACAGATATTATTGAAAAAAATATTGTGTGATTTTTGGAGATCTTTACTTGTAATAATATAGTATAACAAAAATTATTTAGGCCAGGAGATTTTTATTACAATATCACCTCTCTAGTTTTCTGATGGATTGGACAAAGGCCACTTGTACTCCAGCACCTTCCTGGACACCAGAACACCCTTTCCTTCGTTATCACCGGAGCACGTCACACCGCGATGGGTGACGGTCACTCCTCTCGGGCAGAGCTGTCCTCCATGGAAGCCAGGGACTCCAAGCTGACCCCACTGTGGTCGGTGACGGTAGAACAGGTGACTACGGTGTGCAGCAGGATGAGCACCAGCACGCACAGCCTGAAGCGCCTGCTGACGTGGGCCGGGAGGCGCGGCGCGGTACGGCGGAGCCACAAGCCGCCCGCGCGGCCGAGAGGCAGCCGCGCCTCCTCCCGGTGCAGCACTCCGGCTCTGCGCTGCTTACGCGCTTCGCTAGTAGCCCTGCGGCGAGAGAGAATCGGAAAGAGAAAATGAAACGTTATCATTTCTCCTTTACGATTTACATGCTACCAAAATAATACATTGTTTAAAAAGTGCATGTTTCACATCCACCAATCCATCTATAACGCTTATTGCTTATCGTCACTAGAGGGCAGTATTTGTACAGACTTACACATGTCTCAGAGGACACATTGCACACAAGACCACGGCAGCATGCCTTCGTTTATCTTTCTTTTTAGAGTATTTAAGTACTTTAAAATTAAAAATTTTAAAATTATAAATAATTCATCTGAATTTAAGTAATACTACAAAATTACACACACACAGACAGCAGACTGCGGAGGAAACTGAAGTAGACCCACGCAAACATTAGAAGGTCAAGCTCTATAAATAATAATAATAAACTGAATAATAATAATAAAGAATAAACTGAAGTCTGCATCCATTTACACAATCAAATATTTTTTTTACTGGAGCATTTCAAGTTGTGTAAAGAAATATCCTGTGATCTGAACCTATAGTATCCTGGCAGTTTTGTGTTTGACTAGCTGAGCATGAACAAAACAAGATGTGGATATAACAGCATTTAAGGATACGCAGATATAAAGTAGTAAACAATATACTGTGACTGACCTAGGAACACGTGCACAGGGAGCTGAACAAAGGAAGCAGGTCACCTGTGCAGATGAAACTGGATAACCCCCCATAAACTAGATCCTCATTGTCAGGCAGCACAAAGGGGCAGCTGGCTTGTACCTCCAGGCAGTATTGCTGGCAGGGAATCCTGTGGTGGCACTGGCTCTGGGTGGCACTGAAATATTCCGAACATAACCAGTCTTTGTAGGCCATCTGAAAAAGGTTTAAGAAGCAGCCAGTCAGTTGCTGAAAACCGCGAATGAACCATGAACGGATTCTGAAATTCTTAATCCTGTAAAACCATAAACTTGCTCTTGCATGGTGAAAGCAAGGGGTAAACAGCTGGTTCTGAGGATGAGTCCTCTTCTCTAGTACCCTGCCATATGCTGTCCCAGTGAGGCTTCAGGAGTGTGAAGCCCCCTGATGGAGCATTTGCCCTGGTCTCCTTTCTTGAAGATTAGGGCCACCATCATGGTCTGCCTATCCAGAGGCACTGCCCCGACCTCCACGCAATTTTGAGGCTATGACTACTTCAGTGACCTAAGCCCAAGTGATGGGTGAGTCCTTCTCCAAATCCTTTGACTCTGCTTCCTCCATGGAGGGCGTGTCAGTGGGATTCAGGAGGTCCTCAATGTGTTCCTTCCATCATCCAATAATATCTTCAAGTTGAGGTCAACAGCATTCCATCCCTGCTGAAAATCAGTATGTTGAAAGCCCTGATACCCCGCCCAGCTCCCTTTGCCAGCTAAAAGTTGAAGTGATTAATTGTCGACACACCACAGCACACAACAACAAAATGTGTCCTCTGCATTTAACCTATATGTGACATAGCAATGGCCAGCTAATTCAGCTCCGAGGGAGCAGGACTTTGCTCAGGGTACTTCAGTGGTACCTTGCCAGGGAATCGAACCAGTAAACTTTCAATCACAAGTGAAGTTCCCTAACCATTAGGCCACCACTGGCAACTTCAAAAAAAGTTATTTTCCATGATCTCACCGACTCCTCCCACATTCAAATTCCCTAACTGCTAAAACCACACAGTGCTTGGTCTACCAGTAGCTGCTAGCTGCCTCCAGAGTTCTGAAAGCTAACAAAGCTTTGACGGCCTCCTTGTTCAGCCTAACGGGTCCCTCTGTTTCTGCACAAATACTGCATCCACCATCTGTAGTTTGCAGTGAGTCTTCACTGCTTACAGGTGTTTCCCACCACTCTGCTCTTCTACAATGATTCAAATTTCCATCGAGCTTTCACTGGCAAGATCAAAGCAGGACGCAGCTTTTACTCTATGTGAGTAATGAAGCTTCTCTTTTATGTTTATTTGTGTACAATAGCACAGGGTCAGAAAAAACTAACGCCATGCTCTCCTGTAAGCCTGCACTCAGTTTTCACTTAGATGCTGGATCACGTGGGCACTGATATTTACATGCATTCAAGAAAGTTTAGTGAAATCAACTGTACTTTACGTAGCACCAAATAACTTCTATATGGGATTGAATTATATTGATACTACGTATATTAATAGACTAACAGTGAAGATTAAAAAAAAAAATCATGACAAAAGTATTTCATTTAATTGAAATATTAGCATTTCAATAAAATGTATTTAAATGTATTTATTTTGCTTTAACAACAGCTCTCAGGTACACAACAAGTGCACTAAAAATGCAACACACAGAGGCACAGAGAAGCCAGTCTTAATTTACCTCAAATTAAATGGCTAAAATTATACCCAAAGAGATATGAGGTTGGGATATGCGAATCCAATATTTCAAATGTCAATGTTAGACTGAATTAATAAAACAGAATGAAAGTGGCGGTCCTTTAGTTGCAGTGTGTTTATTGCATGGACAGTGCTTTGCTGATAGTGCTGCTTTTGTCTGTAAGTTTTGCATTTATTAAACCAATATCTGGAAGAACGATCAGCACATTATGCAGTCGATAGGGCCTTTTTACCACGGAGTTAAGGAGACCATGTCCTTTTAACACAAAACCACAATCACTCTTCAGTGGATCAGGACCACAGATATTGGAAAAAGTACTGTTCTAATAAACGAACTACCAACTCATAAATGACAAATACATACAGCACAGTGCAAAAGTCTCATACAAAGTAAATTATGTTTGCTCAGCACAACTGAAATGGGATGGAATATAAATTCTCATCATCATCATTTATATAACTATAAAAATCAGTAACAAAATGGTCAGTAAATAAAACATTTTCATAAACTTCAAAAACACCTGTCACTGTTTTGGGAACCAGTCATCAGCTTTGATTATACAATAAAAGCATACTTAAAGATTATTTTTTGCAAAACATTTTATAGCTATTTTAGTCATAAGACAAAGCAGTCACAGATTTTCTATTAAAGATAACTAATACTTAAGAAATTGAGTGGAATAATTAATTAACCTAGTAGTCTTAGCTACCTCTTTTTTTAACATAAGACACATGTCAAGCTAACTGTAGTGAAAACAGGGAGTTGGGTGACAGAAAAATTGTATGTTTTGGTGAAGACCTACACGTAAATGACTGTTTTTATTATTATTATTATTATTATCATCATCATCATCACTTATTATTATTATCATCATTACTACGACTACAAAATAATGCTTCCCATTAAACTTACACGGAAAAACACATCAATCTGACCAATAATGTATATAACCACAGAAAACATCCATAAGCAAAAATCTAAACATCACAAGTCGGGGTCACCCCCGTCGGATAGGAAAGCAGGTTGGCTAAAGAGGGGGCCACAGGCCTTCATTTTTTATGTGCACTCAGATAAGCCTCTGCAGCAGTACATTTCTAATACTGAAGTAAACTTTTTTCTTTGATTTAAGCACATCCCAATCCATGTGATTCACATCTCATGGCAGAGAGACAGCAGAGAAGAGAACATGCCGTGAGTCTATGCCTATGACATAAAACACATACATTCATACATATAGTGAATAACTCCAGAACACACAAAGATTTACTTTAATATTTCTTAAAATAATTGAGTACCACTAGAAATATGGACGGATAAAAATACTAGCCAACAAAAACTGAATGTGACACCTGACATTTACTTAGTTTTGACCCATAAGCATACTGCTAAAATACATCTTAAACAGCCTACAGTTACTGGATAAATCAAAGTAACGGTGATAATGAGATCAATGCTATGCTTTACTTATAGCACTGCATGGTAACTGCGGTACTGCTATGCCTTACTTATAGCACTGCATGGTAACTGCGGTACTGCTATGCCTTACTTATAGCACTGCATGGTAACTGCGGTACTGCTATGCTTTACTTATAGCACTGCATGGTAACTGCGGTACTGCTATGCCTTACTTATAGCACTGCATGGTAACTGTGGTACTGCTATAAGACCATTTCGTAAGGTGTCACTGTTTGCATACGAGCGGTGTTTGTCATTAGAGCGCCCCCGCCAGCGGCATCCTTACCCTGCAGTCCTCCGTACGCGCCCTGACCGAATAACCCTCCGGGGCGTATCTGAGGAGGAGGTAATGTAAGTCCGAGTATTTTTCCTGAGCGTGTCGGTCCAGCCGGACGAGCGCCTGGCGCGGGCTGGGGGCGCGTGGCCGTCCTGCGCGCTGGTCGCCTCCAATGCCCCCCATTCATTTATTTCTAGATACCCCTGCTGGGAAGGGAAGGGTCCCGAAGATATTGCAGTTTAGATGTCAGTAAATGTGGCGAATATAAAACCAACTTCATCTCAAAGTATGCCCAGGGAGCTGGGCTTGAACCGGCAACCTTTACGATTACAGGCGCAGAGCTTAACCTGCTGAATCACACTCTGTCCCCGACATAATTATGCATTTCATTTAATTTACTAACAATCAGGGCAACAACAAAAAACAAGGTACCGGGCTGAGCAGTGTGCTGCTCAGAGGGTTAGGATACTGTGATCGCAAGGTCAGTGCTTCAAATTCCATAGTGCCATTACTCCTGAGCAAGGCCCTGAGCTCCTGGGACTGTCTGACCTGGGTTTCTCTCAAAAATGCATGTTGCTTTGGGTAAAAGCATCCTCTAATTTAAGATAATATAAAAAGGTAACAAATAGATCAGAAGTATAATTACGCAGTGTGACTGTTTATTAGCAATAGAACTGTCAGCACCTTCTATGTTAGGTTGAATGTTGCAGAAGGCATCCATTATAACACTGGCTCCCCCTGCAGGAAGTGAGAAATTAACAAATATCAGAAGCATTTGTTAGGGAACCACTGTTATTGAGGGAAGCATATGATGTAGAATTATTAAAATTCATCCAGAATTTCCCCCCAATATTTATCCAGAACAGGCCAGTGGGGAGCCTATCCCAGGCAGCACAGGGGACAAAGCAACAGAAGACCCTCAAAAGAATACCAGTAAGACACACAGTCATATTTTACAGGCAATTTAGAGTCACCAATTTAGAAGCACATTCAGACTAACTGCATGTATTTGTACAGGAGGAGGCAACCAGAGTACTTGGAGGAAACCTGCATAACACAGGGAGAACACGCAAAGTCCACAAAGCATAGGGAGAACATGCAGATGCCATACATACACAAGAACAACACGCAAACGCTACACAATACAGGGACAATGTGCGGGCACCACACAGCACAGGGAGAACACGCAAAGTCCACAAAGCATAGGGAGAACATGCAACCTCCACACAACGCAAGGAGAAACCACAATCTCCACACAACACATACACAAGGAGACCATGCAAACTCCACACAGCAGAGGGAGAAGATGCACACTCCATGCACATATAGTGATACCACCACAAGGTGATATTTTTAAAATAGTAAAATGTAATTCATAATTCATTTCAAGGTAAAAAGCATGAGTGGCGCTTTTGATGAATGTGGTATATTTCATTCCAAATTAATGTCATAATTATCTTTTATTGTTTTTTCTTTTGGCAGACCAAGTGATGTTTGGCAATGAGTAGCCTTCTACACAACAAACAAGAAGCTCTCCCATTCTGGAAGTGATTCATGGTTTCAGGACTAATTCAAAGTGTGTAATTGCCAGGAGTGGAGTGTGGAGAGATGCATGGAAATCACTGGGTTAGGTTTATTAGCTTCTGGCTTCGGTAGGGGCACTGGTGCAGGAGTGCTCTGATAGTTACTAATGAAGTCACTCTCATACCATTCAGCTATAGGGAACAGACCAAAATGGGGTTACCAACCCATCACAGGGTACGCTCACACCTATCAGCAATTTGTTAGCTCCAATTAAGCAACTTGAAACCTGATCGCAGAGGTGTGAGACTACAGTGCTAATCACTGCACTACTATGCCACCTCTCGAATCACACTACGGTAGCAAAATTTGACAATGCAGCATGCAGGCTTTGGACCCAGCCCCTTTATCTCTCCTCAAGGGTTATTTAGCCACACCCTTGTTTCTTTTACCTCCTTGCCTCCCATAATACTGTAGTTCCGGGGCACCCATGGGGTAGCATGGCAGGCCGTATAGCAGCCAAATTGAAAACAATGTAAATAGTCTGGCATAGTTAGTGTATATTGTGCCGTTATAGTGTGTAATGTAATGTCCAGTGTAGTGATTAATTTTACATGCTGTAAATAGTGGCGTGTGCGCGCCCACCATGTGTGGTGTGAGCAGACGGGGTGACCAGCACGGTGGACAGTGTGAGTGTGTTGCAAGTGTGAGTGGCAGACAGCAATAAAGCGCCCCCTTGTGGTTTTACTGCACTATGTAAGGCACACGTACTATACTGCTTTTACTTAAGATAGCACTCTTGTGAGAAATCCCAGCCTGTTTTATTACCCTGGGTATTAAGTTATTCTAATAACAAAATTCCTATCCAGGAAACATAGGACTCAGGGCTGTTCATTTTATATTGAGTTTAAAAAGGTCATAGCTAATGCAAACACACCCACCTTCATTAGATGCTTACCTGGTTAGGACTGTGGTGAACTAAGGGATTAAACGTCAGTTCTTGTGGTTGAATGGAGAACAGGAACAGCTTGCATAGACATCTCTGATAGACATCGAAATAGCGGCCCCTCGAGGTGGGAGATGACAGGGCTACTCACGAAAAAATGTATTTTAACAGAAGTAACATAACCAGTAGATGGTGCTATGAGTAAGCATTTAAGAAAAAGCTAAAGAACACAATTTATTGGTTTAATATGTATGAAATTCAAATGAGGAATAAACTGCTTACATAATGTACTGAGGTAGTTACTGTGCAGTAACGTGTTATAAATAAGTTAATGTGTATTTTAATCTATTTTATTATTGAGTATGAAAGTTATTTTTCCAGGCATTCATCGCTTCTGAGTTTCACATGTGGAATATACACACAGGGAGCACTTTATTAGGAACACTGTACTAATACTGGGTACACGGTCCCATCGCTTGCAAAGCAGCCTCAGTTCCTCAGGCCTTCACAAGATGCAGAAAAATACTGGTGCATACTGACATGATTGGTTCACACAATTTTTGCAGATCTGTCATCTGCACATCTACACCATGAATCACCATTTCAGAAAAATGATCTACTGGATTCAGAACTGGTGACTGGCGAGGCCACTGAAGGATGGAGAACTCATTGTAATGTTCATAGAACTAGTTTGAGATTACTTTTGTTTTGTTACATGTTATATTATTATGCTAGGAGTAGCCATAATATTATGGGTAAATCATGTCCATGAAGGGATGCTTATAGTCAGCAACAATACTCAAAAAAGCCGTGACATTTCAGCAATGATCAGTTGTTATTAATGGGTCCAAAGTGTGCCAAGGAAACATTACCCCTACCTTTATACCACTAACACCAGCCCGAACTTTTGACACAAGCCAGGTTGAGTCCATGGATTCATGCTGTTAAAGTCAAATTCTGACCCTACCATCTGTGTCCATCAGCAGACATCTAGATCCATCAGACGAGGCCACGTTTTTCCAGTTTTTAGCTGTTGTGTTTTGGTGAGCATATGCCCACCGCAGCCTCAGCTTTGAGATGACAGGAGTGGATCCTGACATGGTCTTCTGCTGTTGTAGCCCATCCTCCTCAAGGTCTGATGTATTGTACTTTCTGAGATGTGTTTCTGCTTACCACAGTTGTATAGTACACTTATCTAAGTTACTGTAGCCTTTCTGTCAGCTCAGACCAGTCTGGTCCTTCCCCTCTGACCTCCCTTATTAACAAGACGTTTCCGTCCACAGAAATGCTGGTCGCTGTATTTATTCTGTTGTACACGAAAATCCCAGAAGATCAGCAGTTACAGAAATACTCAGACCAGTCTGTCTGACACCAACAATCACAAACACAATCACATTTTTCCCATTCTGGTGTTTGATGTGCACATTAACTGAAGCTCCTGACCCGTATCAGTATGATTAAAAATATATTATTAAAATAACAACTGTTTAACATTTATGGAGCCCCTTAGCTGTCATGGCAAAGAAAATTATTATCTCGTAGTAATTTGTATGTTTAAATTAATAATTCATACTCTCGAGTTAGTAATTTGTGCGTTTGAGTTACAGAGCACAAATTATTAATTAGAGAGCATGCATTACCAACTCGAGGGTGTCATGTCCTGCCCTGCCTGACCCACCTGTCTCGTCCCTGGCATGGCTCTAAGAAGCCGCACCCGTTGCTTATTAGTCTCATTAATTATTAATTCAAGAGCACAGATTACTACAAGATAATATTATTCTCTACCATGACACCTAAGGGGCTCCGTAAATAATTCAACAAATACATTTTAAGGTAACCCAATTTATCTGTAGGTCAAGTGTGTCACTATCACCCATTCAGCAATATTATGTAATGCGAATTTTACAAAATTTCAATTAATACATTTTTACATAGCGCCTTTCATAACTTTACAACTTCATTAAGACAGAATAATACAAACACAAGGAAAAGCAAAGGGAAAATTTACAAAATTTACATTATAGTGTTTATATGACAGGAATCAATACACATTAAACCTGAAATAATGTAGCTACATAATGGTTCAAAATTGCTGACAGTAAGTAGTTTTTGCAGTGGACTTCAGCAGTTACATTTAGAGATGAGTTAAAATGAAAGTTAATGAATTCAGATCCATTTACCCATCTTCCACCAGCTTACTCCTGTCAGGGTCACATGGAGTGTATCCCATGCAGCACAGGGCACATGGCTGGGGAGGAGCCTGAATGGGATGCCAGCCAATCACAGGGCACATGGCTGGGGAGGAGCCTGAATGGGATGCCAGCCAATCACAGGGCACATGGCTGGGAAGGTGCCTGAATGGGATGCCAGCCAACCACAGGGCACATGCATACACACACAATCATATATACACAGACTGTAGGTGAGATTCTAGTCCCCAGCCTTTAGGGTGAAAGGATACAATGCCATGCACTGAGCCATCATGCTGCCCTTGAAAAGAAGCAGATAAATGCACGAGCAGCGTTTTAAAGGCGAGGATTACAGGGTTGCTCGCATGAAGACATGAACACTTGCATGCCTCCCAGCAGCGCTTAGCAAACACAGCAATCCGGCCATCTTCATTACAAACTCGACACAAGTCACTGCCAGAGTCTCTCGCAGCACTACTGAATGCCCCCACTTCCCAGGGCTTTGATGTACGGGGTGGGGCTGCAGTAACACTAGAGTTTTGAGAGAGAAAAGGCTGGGAGTCTGGAGGGATGGACTGTTGTTAATATCCCAGAGGGTGATCACTGAAGGGAATCTATTGTTCACATGAACCTAGTGCCTTCACAGTCATTAGCGAGGTTCCCTCCCAACAGCTTTGCCACTAAGGCTGGAAGACTAGGGTCAAGGGTCAAGGGTCAGCCGTCACTGCGGGGCATAGTGCTAATGTCGTGGCAACAGTAACGATTGGCTGAGTTGGTAGACAGCACCAAGTTTTCCCTGGAGTTTGTCAGTGTTCTGCAGAGACGCTGCCTGGGGGAGAGATTCAAAGCAGGGTGCAGCAAACAGGAGGCAAGTCACCCAGGGTTGGGAGGAAGCTTACACTGGACAGGCATGATAAGATCAGTTTTACTCAGAATGGCAGGATCTGAAGTGCTGTGCTGTGTTACCGGGCAGGGTACTCACACTGAGCAAGTCAAAACAAGGTGGCCCTCGTGCTTGGTGGAGGTACGCCGGAGAAGTCAGTTACCCGATGACTCTGGGCTGGGGACTCCCCTATAGTGCCTAACTTTTTAAGCGCTTTTTTGATTGAAAGTACTTGATGGGAGAACAGACCCCATATAATCTGTACTAAATAACTACATGTATTCTTGCATTGGACCTTCTAAAAGGGTACACACAATCCATCCATTTTCCATAACTGCTTATCGTGTTCAGGGTTGCGGGGGGGAGCCTATCCTGGAGGTTACGGGCGCAAGGTAGGTAAACATAATACCCGCTGTAAATAACATTGGATCAATTTATCAAGTCAGGTTGACCCTGACTGACAGAACATCCCCATTGTTCAGCTATTTATATATAGGGCAGTGTGTGGCCGGGCTGTGGGCTGGGACTGTGTCTGTGTCCAGAAGGTCGCAAGGTCACATCCCACGGTCAGCAGAGTAATTTCACATCTGGGCACTTGGTCAAGGTCCTTAACCCCAATTGCTCCAGACTGACTGGCCCTGCTATCACATTTGTACATCACTTTGAAAAGTAAGTAAATGTAATATATTCCCTTCAACATTTCCCAGGGGCCTGACAGGAGGAGAAGGTAACTACCTCTGATTCTGATCTGCCTTTCCTCTAATGCCGGCCCCGGCCTCAGAGGGCCTTGGGGTATCTTCCAGGAAGGGAAGGTCACAAGCCGGGGGTACCCTAGGCAGGATGTTAGTCCATTCCAGGACCCGTACACGCACTATGGGCAGTCTGAGCTTGCAATTAGCCTAAACGCGGGTCTTTGGACATTTTGGGGAGGAGGCAGAAATCCCTAGAGAAAACCTGCCCAAGAAAAAGCAAACTGGAGACAGGATCACATCCCAGCCCTGGAGGTGTGCTTCAATAGAAGGATATTCGAGTCACCATGCCATCTTCCCAATAAAGCAGAAAAGCAATATTGAGTAAACACTTTCAAAAATCATCAGAGGGCGTGAACTGGAACATATCGCTTTCATAACCTCAAGCCCATTGTTTTAGGTTTCTACTTTGCCATTTTTTGACTTACAGTACTTAATCAAGATAACACATAATAGATGGAAATGTCTGTGCTTCACACTACAGGTATTCCTGTGTATGTATTTCGCGACAGCAGTATTTAATCTTTCTTCTATTCATTGTCAGAGGAAAAGCAGATAAGCTACACATAGATTATTCCAGCATATATGCCAATGTGGGTGACATGTGAGTGAATTTCCCAGATACCCCCCATCCATCAGCTTATCCTCGGTAGGGTTGCGGAGGGCGAGGGCCAGGCCACCACCGGGCACAGACACGCACATACATCATTATATTCTAGCCGTAACATTAGGGGAGGAAACTAGAGAACTTGTGGGAAACCAGGGAAAACGTACCCTACACCCTCCGCTGTTCTTTTTATTTACCATTCACACCCTGTTTGTTCTTAAGATATTGTTCTTAAGCTTGAAACTAAAACCTCGGTAAAGTCATTTAAGTTGCAAACAATTAAAGTATCTATATCATAAAGCAGATCTTTTAGTTGCTAGTATCAGTTTAACAGCAGTCTCCAGTAAGCTTCTTCTTAATTGAAAACATTTAATAAATGTGTGTATACATATGTCTGTGTGTGTGTGTGCATGTGTGCATCATGTATACATTACATTGTGGAGACCAAATGTCTCCACGATGTGATAAAACCTGTTATTTTGACATTGTGGGAACCACTTTTCAGTCTGCCACAAGGTGAATTGGATAAAATCTCATAAAAGGGGGATTTGATAAAAATATGTGATTGCAATCAAAAAATTAAAACTGCCCATGGGTAGGGTAGGGTTAAGGTTCTTATTGTAGGGATTAGGGATTTTCCCATAGAAATGAATGGAGAGTCCCCACAAAGATAAGAATACAAACGTGTGTGTGGAGGGGTTAGTATTTGCGACATTGTGAGGAACAAATGTCCCCACAATGAGGCAAAATCTTTTACTATTTAGTACTATTTAGACATTTTTTCAGGTAGTATTTGGTTTGTATTTGGTTTGTTACTTATGGTTAAAGCTAGGGGTGGGTAGGGGTTAAGGTTGTCTAGTAGGGATTATGATTTTTCCCATAAAAATGAATGGAGAGTCCCCACAAAGACAGGAATACAAACCTGTGTGTATGTCCATGTGGGTGTGTTTTGAAGTGGGCAGAGTAGTATTTAGAGCATGTTGCATGTCGCTTATCATAATTTTTATGTGACACCCCTTAAACATTACAAATTACACCAATGTAACTGCTGATTGCAAACGGATTGAGGTTTACAAATGTTGTTCTATGAGTTAACATGTAATCTCATGAGCTAACGGTACATGCTATAAGCCTCCACAAAGACCTAGGGGTCACCTCATCTCAACACATGCTTCACTCTTCTTGCTAAGACCCTTCAGACCCCGCTGGGCAGCTGTCCAAATTATTGCACCATTTCACCTTTTCTGGTTCTTATTTCAAAGCCTACAATGCTTAAATAGATTTTGCATCTTAAAACAAATTACATACATAGCGGCAATATATATTCTACATCAGTGTTTCTCAACCCAGTCCTTGGGGACTCCTAGACAGTCCGTGTTTTTGGGGAGCTAGGAGAGAGCAAAAACGTGGACTGTCCGGGGGTCCCCAAGGACCGGATTGAAAAACACTGTCCTACACTAACTGCATTCTGGAATTTAAGCAGCATTTTGTCATACATGCCAAGAGCCATTGTGCAGCCACGCCTGTTCTCCGCAATTAAGTCTTCATTAATAACAGCTTCCGTTAGACTCCTGAAGTCAGTTGATGATAAGCGGTTACCACAAGAACAATACAATAAAAATGGAAGACGCAATTTAGCATCAGGTTATCCGGCAGGGATGCAGAAAGGCAACACTGCTTAGCCCAGTTCTTGACATTTTAGTTTTCTTAGTGAAATTTTAATTTTAATTTTGAAGCCTGATACATTCACCACAATACAATTAATCACAATAATGTCTAATAAGTAGTATGGTAAGATACCCTTAAAAAAACTCTGCACCATTATTTCTGAAATGACCACATGACCCCTATTCTCCTAGACAAACTTCTCAACAATGCACTCAACAAGTCACTCAGGTTTGGCACCTATCAGTAATACATGTTCTGATGTCTTTGTTTTACCTAAATGTTATTGTCCCACACATGTGAAGGCTGAAATTCTATATTTGTTAAGCATACAGACACATAAACACATTGCAAGACAATCTGGCCTGGACCCAGGGATTTTTTCTATTCTCTTTCATTTAAGCTTGCAATGTGTGGTTTCAGGATAAGGGTGTTAAAAGGTCAAGCTCCTCTTGATGAGTGATGCCTGTCAGATTAGTAGAGTTCAGCTCTGATAAGAAGATTGACAGGGGTGGTTGGTGCTGGGTGGGAGCCCTGGGTGAGGAGACACGGCTCACGCTCATCTCAGCATTAACTGAACCTTTGCAGACAGCGATAAACCAGAGCAATGAATAACCTCCAACAGGCCATAACCTCCTACTATTAACCTCCTGCAATCATTGCTGTCTGTCAGACTGAGGAGAACCTTGGCACTTACCAAAGAATAAATAGGAAAATCTGGCTAGCAAGAGGAAGTGCTTCTGAAACACTTTCTGCATAACAATATACCAGACCAATATGTTCCTTTATGTAATACGCAACTGTACTTTACAGGCATGTTGCATTTGAAGGAAATTATGAAAATTGTGGGATTTTGCCATTTAGATCACAGCTCGCTATGCGCGCAAGGATAATCAAATACATTTTTATGGTTGATAGAAAAAAGATAAAAGGACACCTGAACAATAATATATAACAAATCATAATTAACATATTAAAAATGTATCAGTGTGATGGCCAGGGGTGCATTAGTGCTGGACTTTTGGTGGCGGCAGCTGGGGGCCGCCATTAAGGGGGGGGCTTCAAAAGGCTCCATGGCTTTTACCATCACTTCTTCCCTAAACGTAAAGAGCATTTTTGGAGGGAGTTGTGGTTTATCAACTGTAACACATACCAACAAACGTTACACTTAATAAAAACTCGTACCACTAGATGGCAGCATACACTTATCTCACTAAAGGGTCGGTCCTCTTCTGCGCTTAAGTCAAAAAAGCCCTAAGGGGTCGGTCCTCTTCTGCAATAAAAACTCACATCTACTCATACACCTTCCCCATTAAGCGTTTACTAGTTATGAGAATGTCTGGATCGGGGAGTTCTGTTGGGGACCCCTGACCTGGTGTATGTAGTGTATGCATGTGTATGAAAACATGAGACAAATCATAATTCAAAACGCAAACAGTTGAAGCGCATGGAGACGAGGGCGTCTCTGTCTGTCCCACTGTCACAGCAACGCAAGTACATGGACTGAGGCTTAGGATTGCAAGGAGACGCTACTTCCTTTGAACCTATATTTTACTCATTTAACTTATCGACCAGTCATTTAAACTAATTTATTGGCTTACAGGGCGTGTTGACAAGACAGATGTCAGTTGAATCTAATAGTCTAATAGTAATATATTTGTATAAGCTAAGCAAGGTGTGTTATAGAGGGCTGTGACTTAATTCAGCCCTCCAGAGCTGTTAATGAAAAATGCAGTTGAAAGTGCTTAGGTCAAATACAGAATGCGCTTAAGGGTCATTTTCATGCAACACACCCATAATTTGGTGTTTCTCCACCCATAGTGCCCCTAAGTGCACGTAAATTGAATCAAGAATATGCGTAAGTTGTGTTCAGTGCTAATTTATACGATTTAGAATTCCAGGCATTAATGTTTTGCATGAACACATAATTCAACATAATGAGGTACTAATTAGCGGAATGACTGAACCAAACCTCACCGAACAAGGGTAGAATTCGGAACCGTCACATTCTAATAGGACGAACTGGATGTCATGAAACTTTCCTAATAATGTATTTTAAACAATTTTAATCAATAATCATTACACTACAACGACTGACCATGCCAAAGAAGAACATTTTTGAGGGAGGAGAAAGGCCACTGCTGTCCAGGATCTACTGGCCTCAGAGTTCCAGCACAGCGGTGCACATGAAGCAGGAGACACGGGGAGCAGCCAAAAGCCAGCTAGGCAGTGGGTGGATGCCACACTCTAATGTCAGAGATGACTGCCAACTCATTTGACAGTGCCTCAGGAATCAAAGGATGACATCAAGTGACCTTCAAAAAGAATGAAGTGGTATGAATAGCAGGACTGAAGTCCCACAAAGTCCTTCATCAGTGAGAAGCAGAGAAGATCCAAGATGGAGTTCACAAAACACCATCTTCTACGATGATGTTGATTGTTATTGTTTTATTTAAGCATGGTTATAAACTTTCCATGTGCCAAGAGCCCGTTTTGGTCGCCGACTATTGGTCTATCAAGGCCACTACATTCAACGGCTAGCCTATATTGTACATGAGCTTCACGACTTCCCCTGCTGGTGGTGAGCAGACCCATGTTACTCCTTCAGGCTAGGTCCGGCTGGGCATCATGGGTGAAGACCCGACCACCAAATTTCTCAATTTTTAGTCTCATCTAATATAAAAATTTTATAGTTTTATAAATGTTGAGATTACAGCCTTTATGATGTATAAAATAATTTATTACAAAATGCAGCAGATTATCAAAATATACTGTACGGGAGTTATTACATGCATATACCAATGCGTTGTTATTACATAATGCAGTTTTATTACATAATGAGGTGTTATTACATAATTCAGTGTTATTACATGATGCAGTGTTATTACATAATTCAGTGTTATTACATGATGCAGTGTTATTACATAATGCGGTGTTATTACATAATGTGGTGTTATTACATGATGCGGTGTTATTACATGATGCAGTGTTATTACATAATGTGGTGTTATTACATAATTCAGTGTTATTACATAATGTGGTGCTATTACATAATGCAGTGTTATTACATGATGCAGTGTTATTACATAATGCGGTGTTATTACATGATGCAGTGTTATTACATAATGCGGTGTTATTACATAATGTGGTGTTATTACATGATGCAGTGTTATTACATGATGCAGTGTTATTACATGATGCGGTGTAAGAGGGGCTTAAAGTAGAGGGGGTTTTGGCATCGATCTAGGAGGCCTCCTGGACGGCTCCTTGGGGAGGTGTTCCAGGCATGCCCATCCAGGAGGAGGCCCCGGGGCAGATCCAATACATGCTAGAGAGACTGTATCTCTCGGCTGCCCTGAGAACTCCTTGGTATTCCCCCGGTGGAGCTGGAGGAGGTGGCTGGTGAGAGGGAGGGCTGGGCATCCCTGCTTAGGCTGCTGCCCCCGCGACCCCACCCCAGATAAGCAGCAGAGGATGGATGGATGGATTTATAGTTATAAACTTCTTTAGTTTCTTTAGTATAACAACATTGCATTTTTTGGAATGTTGGGCATTTGTCATCTCCTGCAAGTAAAAGACAATTTTTTTAGAATCTCTGAATGAAATGTAGACAGTGGTTTTAAACTGAAAACCACACATTTTATATTGAAAACCACAAATAAAATTAGCAGCACTATGCACCTTTTTGCATAAACACTGAAATAATAACATAGGCAATACCTTATGTAAACATATGAAAACCATATGAAATGTGCATTAATGTTAAAAATTTCTGGAGCACTGTCAGTGCCTTCCGTCCTGGTTTTACTGACACGAAACAAACCCACAATACTGCACCTGTGCACCTGCATCTGGGAGATGGCTGCTATCCTGGGTGATGCTTTCAAAGTGCAGTAATCAACTACAGTTTTAATGATTATTAAAATTTGAAACGGTAATACGATATGTTGCTTCTGTCCTGTCTCCCGGTAATTTTCATGCAGCAGAGTTGACCAATGGCTTTCAGTTCGATTCAGTTCCCAATCTGCTTTCGATTATGAATCATTAGTGGAAGATTAATGGGGTCTCATAATGTGTAAGCAGATGTTATTTTCGGTGGAATATACTTTTACAGTAGATTTATGAGTTTTGGTCCAACTGTAATGTTTGTACAGGTGATGCATATTGTGAATCCATAAGAGTTATCATTTGATGTTGGTCATCAGTGCGGTATTTGTCGTCAAAATAGGAGGGCTTGATATAAGTGCTGGGCGTGGGGGGCTTTTGGGTGTTGTGAGCTGCCGGCCCCTGGACCACACCGCAGATGTGACGGGGGGGTGGGGGGGGGGCAGTTTGCCAAGAAGGCACCTGCAGCAACACAGCATAAAGGGGCTGTCGTGGCCGACGGGGAATCGTCAGGCTTTGCTCAGTTCTGAAAACCATTGTGTAGCCCGACCTCTGCCCTAGGATGAGCTAACTTCCCAGCAACTTACAGGCAGGAGCTCATGTCTGCCGCTAGTGTCTCCTCACAGGCAGTTTCTTTTCGTTATTGCAAGACATAGTTTTTGGAAGTTAATTATGCAATATTAACCAAATCACTAAAATGAGCAGAATTTAAAAAAACTACGCAAATAAACTAACAATTGCAACCCATTAGTTAAATAGTGTTTTTCTCTGTTAGCTGCCTCAGGAAATATATTTTAGTTCATGGACAAAGCAATCAGAGCAGTCAAGGACAGCAGAGGCACTCAGTGCAAAAGGCTAAGCACTAACGAAGACCCAGAGCCCCTAGCGAACTCAACTGTGACATCACTGTGCCTTGGAGAGATGTAATAGAGCCGCGGCATATTCAGGCTGAGTGCTTTTCACCTTAAGAGGAGTCATTTGTTAGTTTAATGAGAAAATCGCAAGGAGTATCGACTCTCTGGGAAAGGCAGCAGAAATTTCCACTTGATCTGCCTCTGATGATTTAATCATAACAAGGGCCTTATCCCCACAAACTTAACACCTTATGTTATTTCAGATGTGGACTGAAAAAAAAAACCCTTAAATTACATGTATATTTGTCCTTCTGTCCAGACGCTCTGTCTATTGATATTAAAGATGGAGGGAGTAAGGAGAGGACACAGTTTCTCAAAACACAATTTCTAATTCATGACTTTTTTTTTACGGCTCGTTTGTAAAATTCTGCCGGCCTATTGGTTACACTGTGAAAGGATGACATATCGTGGAGCCCTTTAAAAGTCAATCAGGCAGCATTGGAATGGGACTTACCAACTGGAATGTTGGCATCACGAAGCCCAATAAACACAGATTGCCTTTCAGAACGTGGACCCTTGATTTGCTTTGATTAGCAAGACCAAGCTAATAACTTTGTCTAGTATAAACAGACAGAAACTGGAGGATATTTGGGAAAGGTCTGCCAGTGCTATTAAATTTTCTGCTCCGTTTGTGCCCCTTTCTAAATCTCTGGGACATTTTCAGTGATAAAAAGTCTCCGAAAAGTAAAAAAGTAAAGGCCCTTACATAGCATATAACCAGACGGATTGCTTGGAAAAAGGTCCATTTTACTGAAGGACTATAATTCTCACCACAATCCAATACAAAAGTTTGGGGAAGAAACATGCTGCAATGGATTCTGCGACGGACTAAATGGCCATGATATGTAGAGATCATTATAGCTAAGCCAACCATGGCCAAACACTTTGGTGATCCACTGAGGTGTGGCTCCTCCTTCAGTCTCTCCCATCCATCTGTACATGGTGATGGTTCTTTGCTGGGAGTGTTCAGAGTTACAGGAGCAACTGGAACAGGAAGCTGCATGTTCTTTTGTCACCTCAGAAATAGCCAGCACATGAAAAGATGTCAATACTGGAAACCAAATATTCTCCCAGAGACACAGGAAAGCATATGGCTCAGTGCGATACGTCGGATTGTAACCGAAACCTCTGCACACAGTATCTGATGCTGCAATTTTGTCCAAAGAAATACAATAGACGTATAACAGGCAGACACAAATGGTTCTTTTGTTAATATAATACTAGCTGAACAATTGACATTTATGAAAGAATAAAAAGAATTTCTAACGTATTGCTTAAATGTAACTTGAACACTTGTTTTGTTTAAGCAAATAAGACAAATATTTATAAAAGAGTAATGTCATGCAGATTCTTGGAAACACAGAAACGGACAAATCGATAATGGTTTTGGTTAATTTTACCTGAAAAAGTTAATGTCAGAATGTTTTCATGCCATTAAATCTAGACTTACTCGGGAACTGAAACAGCAAGAAATAATGTAACTGTAACGCAGAAAAAAGCACAGATAAATACCAAAATGACAAGCACACTAGTCAGAACCATGTTTTTGTAAGCAATCGCAATGTAAACCTTCAAGTGATAATGCAGAATCCATTTCTCGAAATCCACAAAAGGAATTCCACCACAATGTCAAATCTGAATTGAATCTGCTCTGTAAGAACTTAAAATATAAATTCAACGTGGATTTTGATATGCTTCCGTTTTACAAAGATGATAAAATGATTCAATTGATGTGCCTTAATTTCTGGAGCAAAGCAATTTTCTTTCAACTGCTACTTATTTTTAAGCTTGACTGATCTGATATTACACAATCCTATGCTCACAAACAGTAGTATAGTTTTTGATGTGAAAAAATTGACATATTAATCTTTTTTATTACCAAATATAATAATATTATTGCCCATGCTTGCCATTCTGATATTACTTCATGCTTAAAAAATAATAGCTACATTTCTATACTGCATAATTATACTACACAAATATAAATATACATATAGCTCAGAATAAGTGATTGGAACATCAAAGTACAACCTCCTTCATATATCGTCCCTTTAAAACAGCCTACAGTTAAGCCCAAAATTATCCTTACCCCTGAAAGATTTAGATTTAAACTGGATCATTTAACCAACAGGTTTCTTCTGACTGGAAAGGACATAGCCATGTGTCAGAATATCATACAACACTGCGCTAGAGATATCAATGAAAGTAATTATTTCTATGTTTTATTAACGTTTTTAAGAAAAACTGCATGTCTGAAATTATTCATACTAAATGCAAATAGTCCACAATGTTCTAGGACATTCTAATTACCCTGATTAATTGTGAACAGCTGTTTTGAATGAACTTTTATAAGTATAAAACAGCAGCTCTGCAGTTGGTCTATGGCAGGTCATGGCTAAAATGGAAAAGCTCAGTGAGGAGCTGTGGCAGTACACTGTGGCTGCTCACAGCTCAGGAAAGGGCTGTAAGGTCATATCCAAATGTCTTCACATTCCACTGGCTACAGTACCAAGTATTGTTAAAAAATACAGGAAGTTCCACGCTGTGGAAAAACTCAAAGGGCGTGGCAGGAAGTCAAAAGTGATCCCTGTGCAGGCAAGGCTGAGAGGTGAAGACGAATCTGAGGATCACCACCAAGACCACCCTGATGAATCTGGCCCATGCTGTGCTAACATCTCAAGGCAGACAGTCCAAAGGATACTGCATACTGCCGGGTTGCATGCATGTAGACCAAGGAGGACGCCACTTCTCCAAAAAAGGCACTCTAAAGCGCGCTTAGCCTTTGCAAAAACATGTCTAATCAAAGAACAAGGCTTCTGGTCTTATATTTTGTGGTCAGGTTAAACAAAAATGGATTTCTTTGGCTGCAATGATGTGACTTTCATTAGGTGTAAAAAAGGAGAAGCATTCAATCCCAAGAACACCATCCCTACAGTCAAGCATGGTGGTGGGAACATAATTCTTTGGGGGTGTTTTCCAGCCGATGGGCCGGGCAGCCCAATCAAAGTAAATGGCACCATGGAAAAAGAAGACTACATCAAGATTCTCAAAAAACATCAGGCAGGCTGCAGAGAAATTTGGCCTTGGGCACGGGACAATATTAACATTTTGGAGTCCCGACTAGAATCCAATCAATCTGTGGAGGGAGCTAAAGATCTGGGTGATGGCAAGGAGACCGTCCAACCTTGAAGACTTGGAGCTCATCGCAGAAGAATGGTCAGAAATACCAGTGGAAACATGCAAGAAGTTAATCAGTAATTAAAATCAGTGTTTTAATGGACTACTGAGAAGGGTATGAATAAACATAGACATGCAATTTTTCATTCAAATATAAATAAAACATAGAAATTATACCCCTTGTATGTTGTCTCATTATCTTTTGGGACATGCCTATGTTGTTTGCAATTAGGAACAAGCTTACTGGCTGAATAAAAATCACTTTAAATCTGTCAGGGATATTAATAATTTTAGGCTTAACTGTACATTTTCCTAGAAGCCAGGGCTTTGAAAGGGTAAATGTGAAATCAGAATATTTGGTAACACTTTAGTTGCTTATTAGCTTAGCAGTTACTACTCAAGCACAAATCATGAACAACTGTAGTTAGTTGAGATAAAAGCTCACCGATAGTAACAAATATAACACAGTAACAAGTATAGTGACTGCTTGAAATAAATGACCCATTACAATTCATTAATGATGAATGAGCATGAGATCAATCTATAAGTACATTCACTGATACAATATGTAAGTAGTGGTACTTTTCTTTTTTAAACTTGAGCACACCCACTTATTATTTCATTAGAATCATAATTACCAATATTGGGTTGATTGATAATGACTATGTGCACTATTAAATGACAGATAACTAAAAAGTATAGAGACATTAGAACTTGCCATTACTTATCTATTAGTTCTATGAATTTATATTGTTATATATTTATATTTTTACTACATTTGTGCTATGTGACCACGACAAGTGTTTGGAAGATGTTTGGATGGATGTTAATATGTGTTAATAGTGTTAATAAGGTATGTTTATAATAATGGGGGTAACAGTAGTGGAGTTGTAATGGGATGGTGAATTTTATCGTTTAAGGGATGGAGGGGGGGAAGTTAGCTTTAGAAGGGGGATGATTTTGACTGCTTTTATTGGTTTCATTTCCTCATCCCCCCTTAATTTGAGTACTGGGTGTTAATAAGGTATTTTATTTCATTGTACTTATAAAATGCTCCACCTCCCCTGAAGACTAGGCAGCTCATCAGCCTGCTTAATTGCTGTAGATGTAAAGCACCTGGGGCTCCCGTTAAGTACTTGTGAAGTGTTGTGTGTTTTACCATACCGAGGATTTGCTTTTTGGCTGTCCTTTTCCTGCACATGACGTCTGTCTGTTCTGGATATCTGGCTCGTCGTCTTGTGATTTGGATTCGTCGATTCCTCCCCTGTCACTCTTGCCAACTTTTGACCTTCTGTCTGTGTTTGTACAGCGGGTTTGGGTTAATATTCAGACTTGTTTTTGCTAGTATACCTGCGGGTGCCCTACCATTTACTGCCCGTTTTCAACCACAAATTCTGATTGCGATACAGGGACTAAAACCCAGCGATGCTTCACTTGGATCTTCTCTCGTCTGATCAAAAAAATTTGCATTGGTATAAAAAAATATAAAGGCATCTCCCAAAAGAGCAGAGTGCTGTAACCCTCAGGAAGCAAATGGACTCCTTTTCAAAGGCAGCTGGGGTTCTCAGACATATTAATCCCCAAAGGAGTTAGTTCACCTTCTTCCCTCATGTTTGCTTAAATTTCTGCTGTGACCCTCGAGAGACAAGGCATGTTTGAAATGATATGTCTCACGGGAGGGAAAGACATGAGAAAGAAATGGGACGTGGCTATAAAACTGTTTTGCCGGAGTTTGCATTAAAACCACACCTTGTGTCATTATACATAATGATTAACAATTAATAATGTGAAGCAGAGGGACTTAAACTGGTCAGTATTCAAGCATTAAGTTGTAATTTCAGTTATTAAAACTATACAGGGAAACAAAAAAACACATGTACCCCAAAACGATTATTAAAATCAGATTGTTTTTGCTTCTGAATTCAACCTCAGTGACATGTTTACAATAACACGACATTCCATCATTTCAAGACATAATAAATCAAATCCTATTTAAAAATCCTGTTTTTATAACTGCTGCTATAATTTGACAAAGTGCCAGGCTGTGGACACTTAAGTCTGTCCTGGAAAGGGTGAGAAGGGTACCGTACTGACGGACCGGTGCCTGATGCCAGATGAAGCTTGCAGCTGACAGCTGGAGACCCGCCACGAGGGATGCCGGCCATATGTCCCGGATCATGTTGGCCAGTTCGATTTTCAGTTCATTTGTACCACCTACCTCTAATTCAGCACTGTGCTACATGGCTGCTTCTAAAGGCTCTCAAATCCAAGAGTAACGGATGTCATGCAGGCAAGTTTTATCTGACTGGTGTACACAGTGACTTAAATGAGTTAGATCAGATCAAGTCAAACTAAACAAACAAACAAACAGACAAACTATCAGGTCAACCAAGGCACAGTTGTCAGACTACTAGGTCAAGGCTTAATCGTGTTCCAGGTCCAGTGACTGGCATTATAACCAGTAGGGCATTTTGTGTGCAAGTGCTTCAGTGTTACGTTGCCCACTGGAACACCTATACTGTACATGGATTTGTATTTCAGTTGACTTCCAGACTGTAATGCCACACTACAGTACAATTACATTCAATAAGAGAGCCCTTTTCATTTGTCGGTTGATGGAAATAAACAACCAGCAACTGCACACACACACACACACACACACACACTACCACACTCTCCTCTAATCTCTCCTCCTCATTTTTCAGCTCCACTTAGACATTTACACACTCACCTCCCCTTTCATATTTGCACACTCATCCACCCTTGCATATTTGCACACTCACCTCCCATTTCATATTTGCACACTCACCCACCCTTTCATGTTTGCACACTCACCTACCCTTGCATATCTGCATGCACTGTAACACAAAGTTGTGTTGTATTATTTCTACCTTTGTCTTGTTGGTTTTCTGATATTTCATTAGTTGTATATTTTATTATATTCTGTATATTTTTATATGACTTTGAATTTAATAGTGTTCCAGGTCTGCCTGATACATTCGTTTCATCACCGTACTGCCATCAACCTTGTTGCAGGAGTAACTGGCTGTGAATGCTCCACATTCTTCTTCAAAGAATAATTAAAAAAATTCTTCTGGCCAAATTCAGCAGGTGTCTGGGTGTTATAGTGTTTTTAATATTGGATATATTCACCTTCTATGCACTGAACCTGTTAATGGTCATGTGAGGGATGGGAGCCTATCCGAGGCCGGGGTACAGCCTGAGTGGAATGCCAGTCCATTGCAGGGCACATATATGCACACACACTCAGTGGGAGGAATCTGGAGCACTCAGGGACAACCCATGCAACACAGGGAGAACATGCAGACCCCACACATACACAGGGAGAGCATGCAGACCCCACACATACACAGGGAGAACATGCAGACCCCACATATACACAGTGAGAACATGCAGACCCCACACATACACAGGGAGAACATGCAGACCCCACACATACACAGGGAGAACATGCAGACCCCACACATACACAGGGAGAGCATGCAGACCCCACACATACACAGGGAGAACATGCAGACCCCACATATACACAG
>JAODKM010000037.1:4518175-4542900 GCA_026780845.1 Petrocephalus sullivani | reverse complement strand
ATTGTCTTGACCAGGACCACACCCCTAAATGCATTGAAGCAACTGCCATGTGATTGGTTGATTGGATAATTGCATTAGTGAGAAATTGAACAGGTGTTCCTAATAATCCTTTAGGTGAGTGTATAAGCTTAAATTCACACAATTAATATTTTAATCCACAGTAATATAATCACATTGCACAGGGGCAAAATACATACACTCACCTAAAGGATGATGAAATTAAACAATAATCAACAGATTTCTGAGATCAAAAATGTAAGCATCCAAACAACTGAAATGAAATTAAATATAATTTAGTCAAAATATTTCAGCACAATATGGGATCTGACTGCACTTATGAGGAATGATTTTTCTTGATGAAAGAAATTGGTATTAAATAGTATTAAAGCTTTTCCTTTATTCCATTAATACAAATGTAAAATAATATTCCAGCCACAGACATTAAAAACACTAGCACAGTGATATCATAAAGAACACAGAGAAATGATATCATAAAGAAAATATTTGATTTGGAAAAAGTTATTGTGAAGTGGGTAGTAAAAGGGCAGAGTAGATGATTTATACGGCATTTGCTTTTTAAACAACAGGCAGTTAGAATTTATGAATGAACAAGCCGTGTTTTTACTATCATGTTGCTTTCTAACCATTGGTCCCAGATGGTAATAGTGCAGAGGTCATAGGACCCAGTCAGAATCGGACATCCCTAACATGCACCAACAGGGTCTGGCAACTAGCAGGGTCCTGGCAAAGCCTCTAACATATCGATGGCCCCGAGCACATACCTCACACACAGGTTTGCTGTGTGCACCGCTGTGGAAATGCCATCCCCAAGGAAAGCCTTTAATATATCCCGCGTAAATCTTCTCAAGGCTTCACATTAGACCTGATTTACGATCTCAGCGCCACTTTGTTCTCAATTTAAAGGCTGTGACTTAATATAACGCAGATATTTAAAAACAATAATAAGTGATAAGATGGGCGCCTGGCCTTTGAGGATCTGGTGTGTAGTCAGCCTTCCACAGAACGGCTTGTTATCAAAGGACTCAGAAGAAGGACAGACTTAACCGTCTAGCAGTCCACAGTGACCTGGAAAATACTGGTTATTCCCAACACAACAGGATCCTTGGATCAGGGAGTCAAATAACATTTATTCATAGCTTTCGCCTTAGAAGAGATGATTGATCCATTAGAATAGAAAATAAAATAAATGTAAAAAAAAATGCTAGTTTTTAGAGTTAACAGAGTAAAACAAGCAGGGGCTGGTGGTATACGGCAAATAGTTTAATGTGATGAAGCATAGTCTGAAGTGATAAAAATATGAATAATACCATGAAGACTAAAGAGCACATATTCTCATGTAATATATACATCTTTGTCGGTATTGCTGACATTGTAGCTCATGCCTCTGCGATAATGCAAGATCCATTCCAGCTCTATATATGCATGTGTTCACCTCATGCATATGGGGACTTCCTACATCAGCTGATCGATTCTCCCTCTTGTGTCTGTGTGGACCCAGGGTGTGCCTTGCCTTACATGCCCTGTGTCCTCAGATAGGCTGCGCCATGCATTTAATGCATGTCTTTAGTACACAGTGTTTCTTAGACATGACATATTATATATAACGCACATTATGTACGTTATGTATTATGTAACAAAAAATAATATGCATGTTAACTAGGCTGTTTTATGTTGTTATTATAAATGCCATGCTATTCTGGTTTAACGTCATTATTATTTATTATTTATTGAGAAAGTGCTTTATCCAAACCAGCAGTCATCCTGATAAGTTTGACCATTTATCCAGTTGCTAAATCCTTTGGCTGAAGGCACAGCTGGGTCTCCAACCCCTTATCCTCGCCTAAATCACTGCTGCATATCACACCCAAACATCACTGTCCAATGCAATGTATTATTCATCTATCATAAAACGTGTCAATAAAAAAAGTGGGGTGAGCATGTCACAGAGCGCAGCTCCGCGTGGACGTTTTACTTTCACGTCATGAATATTTAAAAACACGGAACGGAAAGGGAAGCTTCCATCTGCCCATTTTCCGAAACCACTCGTCCTATTCGGGGTCGCGAGGAAAGGGGAACGTCAATGATTGAAATTCACACCTGTGTTTCAAACTGGGAAAGAGGGAATGGTGGGTAAGAGAGAGCGGACGTCAGTGTTTCAGCACCTACCCATTTCTTGGTTTTCTTTCTATTGCCTGACACTATTTCAATATGAACATAAGAAAGTTGTCAAAAAATGCTTTAGAGAAAAGCAAGAAATACTTCACTTTGCGAGGTTGTTTTGGGGTTTTATAAAGGATATGCAAAGCAGACATTCAAATGTATAGTATGTAATTAAACTGCAAAATATGGTAAAGAATGCAGAGCTATTTCATTACGTGAGGTGACCTAATTACCTAATTCATCAGCTGAGGTCCTTTAGAAACCCAGCTAAGTAATGTCTTAGGTTGAAGCCCCCCACTTCAGTTGGAAAGGTATAAGAAGCATTTCTGTTTGACGAGTACAGGAGACAGTGATGACAAGTTGGATTCAGTGACCTGGTGATTGACTCCACAATGCTCCTTTATTGTACTGCTGCGGCAAAGAATTGCAGTTGAATATTTTCTGTTTTTGGCTCCCATTTCAGAGTTTCACTGGCTTGACGTACAATCATCAGATAATCCAGACCTGGGGCCCAGGAAATCCATCTAGCATGCCTCTCCTTCTTTGGGACAACAGGTTCACAAGGAACTCAGTATAAAGTTTAGGTTATGTGGATTAAATATTTATTCTTAATTTACCATGCAGGACAGCCTTCAGTTTATGGATGTTGTGACTAACTTGGAAAATAACTTTACTATGCAATGAGTCAGTTTAAGTTGCATCATGACCAGCTCATGTGCTGAGAAATATAATTAATTAAAAACAAAAGTTGGAGACTGATTGCTTTCTAAAAAGTAGCATTTCAGAGTAATTCCACCATGAGACATATGTTGTGAAATTGTCCTGTTTGCTCTGTCTGCTGATAATCCCTTAAGGTTTACAGTCTTCTGTGTTTACGGCTTATTTGTGGCAGTCATATTGTTAGCACTGCGAAATGCTGCACGAAATCAGGTCTATTATTCTGTTATTAGTTAAGTAGAAAGTAATAAACAGCCAGAAAAGAGCAAGTATTCTTCATGTTTATTAAAGCAACTTTTATTATTACTTCGACATATTTTCCCTTTATTTGCATGCACATGCGACGTTCATAGAGATTAACGCCCATTAATGAGATACATAGTGCTATATCACAGATAGGTGAAGACAAATGGTTTATGCCATATTCGCTGTGACTTTGGGGCATTAAATTTAAATCACAATCAGCTTTTTCTTTTTTAGTATGAGAAATGGCAAGGACTATCAAAGAATAACAGCTTTTAATATATGTATTCTTTCTAGATAATAGAAGAGCATAAATTTAGCAGGATTAACTTCCTGGCAGCTCTGAGCGTGAGCTGGCAGCTGTGCTCACCTACTACACCCATCTTTTGTAGCGTTCATCCTGCTGATTCGCAAGCAGGAAAAGTGTCTAAGTCAGATAAGCAGTGGCTAGCATCATAGCATATCCTGTTTATGACAGAAATAGCTCTGATTGGACTTGCTACATAAAAAAAACATTAATATGTAGTTGTTCTTTAAAATGTCAAAACTACTGACCAGATTAAATGTGGCTAACTTGTGTAAAATGCAACACACCCCATGTAAAGCACCGGGGGACAACTCTGTTTTGAAGGGCGCTACATAAACTGAATTGAATTGAATAAAATGGCATCCCATAATGTCTGGCGCTGGAACCTGGAAGCTCCATACCGAGCGCAAAGGGATTGCCCTGAACTTGAAGATCGACGATGGTTGTGCTACCCACTGACTGGGAAGTGCTTCCTCATTTTTTTTTATCTAATTACACATTGTTAAAGAAAAATACTTATCAAAAAGCTTGCTGAAATCAGCACAGACACATGCTGAGGTCCAGCGTTGCTGAGATCAGCACAGACACATGCTGAGGTCCAGCGCTGCTGAGACCAGCACAGACACATGCTGAGGTCCAGCGTTGCTGAGACCAGCACAGACACATGCTGAGGTCCAGCGTTGCTGAGATCAGCACAGACACATGCTGAGGTCCAGCGTTGCTGAGACCAGCACAGACACATGCTGAGGTCCAGCGTTGCTGAGATCAGCACAGACACATTCTCAGGTCCAGCGTTGCTGAGATCAGCACAGACACATTCTGAGGTCCAGCGTTGCTGAGATCAGCACAGACACATGCTGAGGTCCAGTGTTGCCTAGCTAACTGAATTTTTTCCCACAATTTTCATTGAGTCTGGCGTAGTCTGTTGTCACCACTTGCTTAGCTCCATTGTTCCCGTTCCTAAGAGCACCAAGCCAAGTTGCTTGAATGATTACCAACCAGTGGCACTGATCTCACTAGTCATGAATGATTTTAGGAGGCTCATCAAAGTCTCCATCTGCTCCTCTATCCTCTGCACCATCGCCCAAACAGGTCCATTGATAATTTGAGATGTTCCACAAACCACCCTCACTCGACAGCAATAAGGGAAATGATGTAAGATTACTGTTTATTAATTATAGCTCGGGATTCAACAGCACAGTCCCCAACAGACTAGCCTCCAAGCTCAGGGATCTAGGATTGAACGTCCTTCTCTGTGATTGGTTATCCTCAAAGGTAAGACAGTGGTTGTACCATCTGAGGAAGATGAGTCAGTTTAAGGTCTTCAGTGAGGCTTCCTATTCTGGGGCTAGAGAAAGTAGCCTGCATCCTACAGCACCATATAGCCCTGCAAAGAGTGGCCTGCTTGGCTGAGTACTCCTCCTGGTCAGCTGTGCCATCCCGGCAGAGTATCCATACCAGTATCCATCCAAACCAGGAACTGCTGAAATCAGGCAAACATATCTGCGGTCTGATGGCCGAAAGCAGAGAAGCTGAAGAGCAGCTTGTATCCTCAGGCCAACCGGCTTCTCGAGCCGGACACGCCCGATGACGTTTAGTAACTGACTGAGGACTGTTTATGCCTCAAGTCAAGTCAGCTATCCACATTGCTCATTACCTCTTTCATGTATGTATAATGCCATTTGCACACTGTCTAGCCTGTATACTACTCTGCTATTTTCATACTATTCTCTAAATGTTTGTATTGTACTTAAAGCCTTCTATCTCTCATTTAGCCTTTATTTTTAGCACACTACCCTCCCTTCCCCTTTCAATTTCATTCATTGAACTTCACCTTTGTTTAAACTCCCTTTCTGCACAGTTTCAGGAATGAGCCAGATTTATATTTCACTGCAAGTTGTCCTAGTATAGCTGTGCCCGTGGGAAATTAAACACTATAAGAACACTGTTCTTTCCATTTACACATAATGTAAATTGTAAAAAAGGTAACAAAATAATGCAAACGTAAAAACATAGAGTTTTTGCAGATAAATTCTTGCTTTTTTTTACAGCGCTGTAAATATACTGCCTTAGGTGTCCCAGGGGAACATTTTCATACAGACTCAGAATTGGGTAAATCGGATAAATACAAGCATGATCTCAGAGTCACAGAAGACAGCAGTACAATGAATCCATAAACAACACTCCATGGGAAACAGAGGTCATAGACAAAGTAATTAGAATTGGAAGTGTGTTAATAACTTTTAGCTTGAATGCTAAAATCTTGAAATCTTTTTAGCATGGCATCCACCAGCTCTTTCACAGTCATCTCAAAAGGAGGCAAATTGTTATAATTTTAGATTCTCTGACTAAAAAACATGACAAGACATTACGTCGGCTATAGCATCACTGCATGCGGTGGAAGAGACTGAAAAATGGAGCTCTGGATGTGATTCTTTTCAAGCCAGGTTCTGACTCAGAAAGCCAAGAGCTAAAAAGGGCATCCTTGGTCACAAGGAATCTTACTGCATCTTCCCCATGAGCTAAGGAACATTCTCCCACATCACAACTTACTGCACTCTACATTCAAGTCACCAGATTAATTATATTCTATGTTAAGAGCAAGAACTAGATTGTCCCTTTGCTTGTAGCAATATAAAAAATGATAGTCATGTACCATAAAAGAGTCTTTTTATTAATTAAAATAATGTTGGGAAAACTTGTATTGCATTGAACTACACTCATTTCTCTCAAAGGAAAATGTACTGATTTTCCCAAGTAAAACAGCAAGCTGCACGTCGTCCAAGGAGAAATCCAGCTGTAGATCTGGGCCCTCTCCTAATTTCATTTCTGTGACGAATCTCTGCTAGACATGTCTGTAGACACAGAACTGAATCTGTTTTTAGCCTGGCTCAGGACTTGAAACCTGTCAAGCTCGGGATGAAAACAGCCCTGACTTGCAGGCTTGGGAACACTAGTTTACATTATACAGCACTGCATTTATGCGACTGCACACATAAAGCCTTCCTGTCTTTCAGGCACAATTCATTACTGAATAACAATCCCGCTGAATTATAAATAAAACTTCAGATAATGTTTCAAGTAAAACATTTTGCCTTTTTGCCGAAAGGCATGTTTGGGGGGCATTAATTAGCAACTCTGGTTTTCCATTGCAGAGTAATTGGTAATACTGACAAAATACTCGTAATATCATTTTGCAGTGGCTTAAACTTTTCATCCACTGATTGCATTACAAAAATGTGTCATGCAAGCAAAGCAAATAATTGCTTAGGGTTACAGAATTGCTTGTGGTCCATCTCCTCACAGGTAGCCATAACATTTTGAGATCAAACACGTTCAATTTCCTTTGAAGCAGAAGGATTTTTCTTCACTAAAAAGAAAAACAAATGAGTCCCATGTTCGTGTTCATAAAATTTTTCATATTTATGGGGAATGTAATATTTCAGCAGGAAAAAATGTTATGCTTTCATAAACTAATTGGGAATGATGCTGGAAAGAGAAGATAAGCAGAGTTTAAACCACTTGTCAAAGAGAACCGGATCAAAAAGACAATCCCTGCATTTATTCAGCAGTTTTACACTGGAGCTGAAGTTCAATCATGTAGTATTTGATAATCTACTATCTTTACCGTCTTGTACATGGTCTTGGGCATTTTAAAATTCATACATTTAAATGTAATATCCTTTTTATGGAAACACATCTGAGGGATGTAAGTGTTTCCTGGAATATCAGGACTGGGTCCTTCTGCCCTTGCAGCTGACAGTTCTGTGAGTCAAAAAAAAATAAAAAATATATATATATATGTATGTCTTGGCCATCCCTCCTTGCAAAGCTGCAATGCTCAGGCTAAAAGCAAGGATTAAGTGCCCAAACAGTTTGATTACCATGTTTGATTTCCTCAGCCAAACATTACATTTGATTTTTGTTTCGTTAGCCTTGCTCAGCTCATTCATTAAAGGCCATACGTCCCGGAACGCACGAGCTCTAGAAGCCTCAGTGTGTCGCCTTGTGCTGGCGGCAGAATTCTTGAGGAAAGTCTTCACAGGAGACTTATAGTCTTCACAGGAGACTGAATATATACTGTGTGACTTGGCTGTAGACCAAGCCTAATCAACACCACTCTTTCAAAGGGGCTTTGGCTGCCACTCAACACTCTGCCCTCTTAAAAAAAAAGATCTTTCCACATTATGTTGCAGGTAATAAATTGACTTTCTTTGCCACAATTGCAGGGACATTCAACCCCTGGAAAATGCAAAGGAAAACTTAAAGAATAAGCAGATCCATATGATGTCACACTATCTAAAATATAATTCATATTGTGTGACTGATGCAGCGCAAAATACTTGGGAAACAGAAGAAAAAGGCATAAAACGCTTGAGCGTATGTCATAAGTACATCAGCCTATGAAATGCTGCCCAGGTTACCGACTGAGACATAAAAGATGAAAGTTTTTCTCCAGCTATGGAACATTATTGCATTATTATTACGGCAGACACGGGGACATTGAATCCTACAGGGTTTGACAGGCAGTCTCTGTTTAAACATTAAACGGCCAGTTAGATGTCTACCTCGGAAAGGGTGGGGGGAGGGACTCCCAGTAGCTAAAAAAGCACATCTTATTTAGCATTCGTGTCTTGAAAGCATTGGCTTACCTTAAGCCAGCTGTAACGATGGCTGCTGTGTCCTGCTGATGGAAGCCATGTGTGCTGAGGGGCAGTGCTGGTAGTAGTGTCGGCTTGGGTATGGGTAAAGCTGGCTGCAGCCTTTTGGGAATGCCTTTGTAGAGGTCTGGGTCAGTGGGCGATGCACTGTGATTTATTATTGTCCCGTTACACTTGGTGACCTATGGGCTGGCACCAGGTGGAACCAGACAGGAACTGTCATTAGTGCCTGGCTGACAGCAGGTGGTTGAGGTCCCACAAAGAGCGCTGCCAGTTGCTTGGAGATGGTGTTTCCTTCTCTCGACGTGGCTAGCAGCACAGCTAACAGCGCAGGGCTGTGAGCTAGGCGGCGCTGGGTCAGTCCTAGCAATTGGAATCAGCAGTTGGTAATTGAAAGGCCTGTTTCTAAAGGGCAACTTCTAAAGTGGCATTTCCCTGTCACACTCCAAATTACTGAGTCATCACTGTCTACATTATAGAACAAAATATGTGCATTTAGTTTCTGCATTTGTCCAAAGTGTAAATTTGCTAGAGCAGTTCAGCTTAAGGATCTCGCCCAAGGGTACCACAGTAGTGCTGGCACAGCCTTAGGATTATAGACCCTCATACTTAACAAACATAACCCTCCCCTGCAGCCCTGTACTGGGTAACCACTTGAAGAATAGACCATAATAAAAACTGAGCTCCAGCTTCTTCATTAAAAATATCCAAACTTTACCGCCGGGGAACGAACATATAAAATAGTATAAAAATACAAAAAGCGACTACATGTTCTAGACTACAGGATGTGGTTGCGATATTCTTTGCGTTTACTGGGTGAGTCATTGAAAAGGCTGCTAAATTATCAAGCAAAATAGAACAACAGAAGTCATAAGTCTCACTTTGCTGAAAGTGTCTCTGACTATATACTGGCACCTAGACATTATCGTCCATTTTTGCAATGAAAAGGCAGGTAGGCACACCACAAAAGAAGGTGACGCATATACCGCTTTAATACATATATAGAGCTCTCTGGATATTGTGGCACAGAGAAGGATTGCACAGTAAAAAACATTTTTTTTAAAGAAATGCACTTAAACCACTTAAAGGTTTTTTTTTTTTTACAAAAGGGCTTTTTATTGATTTTTATTTACAGGTTTTCTTAACTGGGTGCCTATTGGCCAGAAAAGTTTAACAAATATAATACATTTAGCTTATAATTATTATTGGCAGCAAAAAACACCCACCACAAATCAGCACTGATTAAAGTAATTCATTTTTTTTTTTTTTTTTTTTTTTTTTTTTCAAAGCTACACCTGGGTATTCTTTTCTGTCAAAGCCTTCCATAACTTATGCTTTTCATTATATAAATAGAACTATAATTATCAGTATGATATTGGTTGCTTTGGTCAAAAAAGCTCCAAAGGTACATGTGAAGTTGCACGTGCAGATGGAGGGAATCCTGGGGGTAGGAAGAGCGGGCAGATCAGCAGTGATGTGCAGGGGCCAGCATCAAGTGCATATCAATATTCATCCTCTTTTTTAAACCAGCAAACTGTTTGCATACATTGTGCTAAGTGGTCTATAAATCACTGTGGTGGAATTGGCTGAATTGGCCCTTAGATGTTTAACCATTCATATGTGCTAAACATTGGGAGGCAGCTCACTGTCAGTTAGCAGGGTTATTAATGTGTCTGTTGCTAAAAAGGCCTAGTGGTTCAGAGAGTAGAGTCATCGGGGGAGGGCAGTCCTGCGGGCCTGATGTCGGAGGGCTTTCTCTGTACAATGTCAGTCAGGGAACAGAGGATCTGAGGCCTACCCGCAGCCAGAGGCGGTGACACTGACCTGGTGTCAAATAATTCAGCTCTTTGTTTTTCTTTCTTTGGGGATGGAATTAGCAGCAGACAAAGATTTTTTTGGTGTGTTAAAACTGCAACACCTAGAGCACATGAGTGTGGTATGAACTGCAATTTTTAAATGAACTAAAATCCATCTTCATCTACCAGCACATGAGCAATATGGTCTGGGGGAGATATGCACTATTGTTATATATGTTTGCTATATGTGCAGTTCATAAAAATGTCACCCAACAACTTTTATATTAACAGAATTAGCTTGGGTTGGTATTTTACTGAAAATTGTCTGAAACTGTACTCGCATTAAAAAGGACAATTAAAAAACTGCTGATGTCTAGGCCCTGCAATACATTTAATTATATTAGTCTCTTCAGAATTCAGAAATATGGTGACTGAAACATGTTAGGAATTAATTTTGTTGCTTACCCATAATTCAGTGCTAACTGAAGATGCATTCTGTGTTCTGCATATAAATAAATAAATTATTCTAATAACATTTTTTATACTGTAATTCTTTGCTTATAAAGTATAGAACATATTTATACTCCCAGTGTTAAAAATATTTAATGAATGACACTATTTAAATAAAATCTATTTATGATTTCCATGCATTTTAAAAGTAGTAAATTTACAGCAGAGCCTGTACCTCTGGGAGTTAATTGAATCTACGTGTTCCTCAAGGGCATGTGAGCTTGAGTGTCAGGAATGAGGAATCTCTGGTCAACCACAGTTGACAGCCTCTGCTCATTAAAGGAAGCCAGCATTTATGGGCCCTCACTATGCAATAATGTGTGAGAGACATGCTTGGCATGTAACAGCTTTTACAGAGAATGGGGAGGAGAAAGGAAGCCTGAGTTTATTGTCCTGACAATAATTAATTAGAGAATTAATTAGAGTAGACACCATGAGATGATCATGCCAGTGGTGCAAATTAATCTCCTATCTTTGTGTCATTTCTGCGACAGCTACATAAACCAAAGAAATCAAAGATAAAGTATTTTTCTGGCTGTCCATTGATTGTATTCCCCAGATGGAGAAAATGACTTGCACTTACGACTGAACTTTTTGTAAAAAATATTTTTTTTTAAATAAAGTTTAGGCAGCCACATGCCCGGCAGCACTATGCAACCTAGGGTGCATGGCGTGCTATGTGATAGCCACCGGGGAAATTACTGTGAAGATCTGGAACTGATAAAATTTTGAGACAGACTGAAGGAGTTCCACTTACTGATATCGAAGGAAAGGGTACCTTCAGATACTTAGCCCATTAGCATGATAACTCAAAGAAGTATTTAATGGGTCTTTTTCAAATTTAACAGACATATTCCCTCAGTGAAGATCTGAAAGCCCCAAAATTGAAGAAATGCCACCTAGTGATATGAAAGATGACGCCTTTGACGCTAGATGTTAATGATATCAAAGAGAAAGGCAACCTGAGACACGATCTTTTTAGTGCAATAACTCAAAAATAGTTTGATAGCTCTTAGTAACATTTAACATAACATTATAGGAATTAAGATCTAAATCATATATTGAGATAAACTGCGCCAAAATTGAAGCAAAGCTGCTTTGTGAAAAGAAGAGCCATTGTTGGGGAGAGCATGCAGGTGGCCTAGACATTGTAGCATTTTGGGGTGTGTGAGGAGCAGGTGTTAAATGGAGAGAGAGGGGGACAGGATTGTTGGTCTCAGAGCATTGAGTTTTTTATGACTTTGTAAATGTTGGAAAGTGTAAGTAAGTGGCAGGCCAGATAATGACAGGTTAGACAAACATGAGAAATAAGCACGCATGTACTTCATGCACTTGATTATGAAAACAATGATACAACAAAAAGAAAAACAGATAAGCTTTAGAATTTTATGTATATTTCTAAATAAATACATAATTGTAAAAGTAAACAATGGAGAGAAGGAACTGTCCAATACCAGGTCTGCGTTTCCTGCAAACTAAAATCTTAGTAAATATTATACACCACAGTTTTTAAAGTTACACAGGAGCTCCTGTGACAACTTTCTTTCATTCTGAAAATAATCCCAGACACTCAGAACTGAAAGATATTTGTATTCAACAATTTAACAAGAGGACTGTCCACTGATACATACAGATATACATTTTATGCAATTTCTTTAACCACAACTTCAAGATGAAAGCAGTGTAGTGGTTATTATAATATCTCCTTTTTTGTATTTTTATATTATGATCTTTAAAACCTGACAAACCTGACCTGATAAGACTAGATTTAATTCTGTAAATTCCCCGTAAATGTTTCAGTTACTATCCACTCATCCATGTGGTGCCACATTTGTGAGCTAAGGGTCTCTTACTGTCAATAGAATGGGTGGTATGACATAAAAAACGTGGAAACATCCAGTAGTTCTATAATAATTTTAATGTAGAAAATTATTTCTTTGGAAAATATAATAGAACCTATGTCCATTCTATCCTTGTTTGTTTCAAGTTTCAAGATTTCATGCATGGCTCTACTTCCAGAGATGTAATGCAAACACTGCAATAAAAATGGTTATTCTACCAAACATTTTAAAAATCAATTTCTGTCTGGACAATGGATGCACAGTTCCCTATAGATTAAAAATTCATAATCCAGATCTCACTATCTTGCATGACCGTCTAATAATTACATGAGCACATGTTGGTAGCATTCACCGACACCCTACGGCGCACTCCTTTGGCCATGTATGACTAATGTTCCGAGGCGAATGGGAGACAGAGCTGTTACATCACTGCAGTGACCCTCGCCATGACAGCTGCTGGAAAGTTCTACCACTTGTCTTGTCACGGACTTTAAACGAGGTGTTGGAAAGGAAATGACCCCGAGCGCTCTCTTAATGGGGACGGCGTTGGGACAGGTCATGTCTGCGGGGGAAGTCCTGGAGGGGCTTCATAGGTCCCGGACCGGCTGCCTGTGTGACAAGACGCTGAGTTGAACAATTAATAAAAATTACTTAGAGCATAACTGATATAACTGATCTTTGTTTTTACTATGTTTGCTGTGGGCATTAAAAAAAACTGTGCATAAAAGTATTGAAAGTATTTCTAGTCCATTAAAAGAAATATATGTATTTAATACATGGGAAGATAGCCCACTCTCAAACATTACTCTAATCTGTGTTTATAGCATCCTAAAGTGCAATATTTAGTGCATGATTCACACCTCTGCTGCTATAGATAGACTCATATCTTTTATACTCACATGCCCCTATCAAGCAGTGATATTTGATTTTTTTATATATATATATTTTTTTTTTGTGTGGTGTTTCTGTGCTTGTTTGTTGAGTTTGCACTGCTCAGGAATAGCACTTTTTAAATGTCATTATATGCCCGGCAATGACAATAAAAGCTATTCTATTCTGTTATATTCTATTCTATATAATCCCAAACAAAATTCCATAATCAATAAAAAAGAGAATTTATATACATATATAATTATAATGACTATAATGGTCTAGACGTCAAAAGCATAGGAGTAAACATTTAACTCAATACAGGACAGGCAGCAAGACAAGAGGTTGTTAACCACATAACAAACAGCTCTTCAGCTGGGAACGGGGTTTCCACTGACTGTTAGTCTGCAGATGGTCTTTATCTGGGCAGCCACCAGACACCTGCGGGGAGATATTACCATGCCCAGGTGTTCCAGAGCAGGAACAAGGTGAAGGGGCAGGAAGTCGGGCTGAGAACGAAAAGACAGTCACACTACTTACGCAACACCACCACACATCCAACCACAGCAGAGAAAATATGTCAGCGGATGTAACACTATTAAGTTTAAAGGCCAGTCACACACCACCACACATCCAATCACAACAGAGAGAATATATCGGCAGATGTAACACTATTAAGTTTAAAGGCCAGTCACACATCACTACAGATCCAGTCTCGACAACGTAAATACGTCCGCAGATGTAACACTATTAAGTTTAAAGGTCGTTACGTACAACTGTTTTGTCTCCCCTTGTGTAGCGATGAAATCTATCATGTATGACTGACTGTTTAATTTGCAAAAAAAGAACACGCACAATTATGGAATCGTTAGTACGAGGACGGACAAAAAGGAACGGAGAAAAAAAAATCAGCGGAATGTTTACATTTACATGTACATTTACAGCATTTGGCAGACGCCCTTAGCCAGAGCGACTTACATAAGTGCTTTAAGACTCTATAATGAATTTCCCGATATTAGGTAGGATGGTGCTGGACCATTTCTGGCTTTGTTTGCGAGCATCAGTGTTTTGAATCTGATGCGGGCAGCCACTGGAAGCCAGTGGAGGGAGCGGAGCAATGGAGTGGTGTGGGAGAACTTGGGAAGGTTGAAAACAAGTCGAGCAGCTGCATTCTGAATCAGCTGGAGAACATAAACATCAAACGTAAACTCTATTTTTCAACTGTACGGCTTCAACACTTTCCCAGGAGAGTACGATTAGTGTCTTAGGTAAGGACTGTAGCTATTTGGGAGTGTGGCTCTGTGGGTGATGCCTGTACTCATGATCAAAAGGTCATCAGTTAAGATCCTGCAGCTGGCAGAGTGATCATGTCACTGCCGGATCTGTGAGCAAGGCCCTTAACCTCAGTTGCTCTGGGGACCTGGTCTTGGCATCTGCTAAGAAAGCAAACATTTGTTTATTTGGCAAAACTATTAACAGAGGAAACAACCAAAATATAGTTTCAGAAAATTAAAAAATAAAGACTACTACAATAGTAATGCACTCATGTGTACAAAGCACAGTTCTGAAGGTATAAGACCAGAACAATGCGGCACATAGTCTCTGCATATAATCTATTTGGAATTCGTCAGGTGTCCATTGTCTGGAGAAAGGAGAAAAATTGCCTTTTTCCTCTCTTTTATTATCACAGCATTATTGTACTGTGCCTAATTATTTCTGTGAATAGTTACAAGGAAAGGAAATGTCAGGTGCTCCGGGAAAAACACAGGGCATCGAATCACAAGGGGCCTTCAGCTGTGCTCCTTAGGCATTCTCTCTCTGTAAACCGGACACATTCCGAGTGGGAGATACAGATGGGGCACAAATACAAGAATCCCCTCTTGCTAAAACAGAGCAAAGCCACTACACACCTGTGTTTTCACAAAATTCAAGGCCTCCGGAATATTAGGCCGGGAATGCGCTTCATTCAAGATGCCACATAACAGTATCCAAGAGGAGAATAACCTAAAGAAGTACAAATACTCTTCTATTAAAATTAAAACCTTAAAAAATAATTTAGAGCGTAAAATAATTTTCATCTTAAATAAAAACTGAAATATTTTTCACTACTAATATAAACCCAAAAACCTGTCACTAGTATTTCCAGTGGCTTTTCAGAATTTGTTTTATTCTAATTTGATTTAGTGTAATAATAACTGAAATACACATAACTTCCTTTCTTATGGTTTTGACATAACTGAAATTCTATAATTCAAACTAAGTAAGGTGTATTTGCAAGGTTAATGTGGGACTGCTGTGGCAAGAACACATAAGATTTCTTTAACGCAATATACATTTCAGAAGTAGCTTTGAATCTCTTTGGCTCTCGGGAGGTTAGTCAATTCACTTATCAACTTCTAAGAAAATAATCAGAAGAAGGAAAGGAATTGGGCGCTGAAGACGACAGATTTGATTATAAACGCAGACCAAGCAAGGAGAAGCTGAGGTCTGTAAAAGCGATCTGGGCTGACACCTCAGCCCCCGCCGAAGCGCGCACCCGACACCTGCGTTCTTATTCTTGGGGGGCTCTCTGCTTTGACTTGTTGGAGTCATTCACTGCCTCTCCCCACCCACCCTGTTTATGTGACCACTGAATATGTGAGGATATTCGGAATGGAGGGGGCTGTGAGTGGCGGGGATTGGTGTTGGGGTGGGGGGCAGCTCTTTACTGGGGGCTGTTGCTGTCCCGCTAATGGCCAAATGCATGCTTCACTTTTCTGCGTACGGTTTTGGTTGCGGGTAAGCAAAGTACGGATAAACGGGCTACTCCTAATAATATCGTAGTGTATACGAGTGCTGACCACAACAAAGAATCTATGAAAAATAATGAAAACAGGTCGCACTTTGCTTTTGATTTAGTTTAATGAACTAAATTAAAAGCTAAGTGCGACCTAGACAAGGGTAAGTGACATCATCATCATCATCAGGGGTCGGTTGCAGATGACTCTGGTAGGTGCACATGTAGCCAAGATTTTTGTCTAGCGGAAATCTTTGTGCATCCGTGCGCATGGACCGCGCATGTGCAGGGTAATTGACTAGGTTTTCCAGCAGGGGGCAGCATGAAATTCCACAGATCAGCAGTCATTGACGAAAGAACAGAGGAAGAGTATCTGCTGTCGTTGTAGTAGTTATGGTGAGCAGCAGGAGGAGGGTGGGATGTACCCGCATATGTGATTTTTCATACTGTCCAGACATTATACCAAGGTATACAGTATTTCGAGAAGCATCACCATTTCGGCATTTTGAAATCTTGGCAATAAAATTCACCGAGTGGGCGGGGTCACGGGTAATTCTGTCGTAAGGATTTCAAAATACTCCAGTATGCCTTATTACCATAAAAATGTCAAAACTAATCATTTTAGAAGTGTTCATGAAAGTTTCCCGTTTAACCACACAGCTTGTATTTGTGTTTCTTGCAATACTTCTGCTGGTCTGCTGGGATGTAACTGTTGTATGCACACACAGACTGCGACCATCTGCATTCAAAGTCAAAGGCAATACAAGCTGCAATGTGCATGACCACGTGCAGCCAGAAACCGCATGCGGCGAAGAACCATAGGAGTGACATAAGGGGGTTCCCCATAAAAGGGTCACTGGTGTCTAAACTAAGCTGAAATACTCCATCAACATACGCAGACTTGGTGGAATCTTTAATATTCATTTAAATATCTTAAAATATTTTGAATTTGCTACTATTTTCAGAAGAAAATGTGTATATATGTGTGTATATATGTGTATATAAATCCCTTTTGTGATTCACCACCTTCCCCCTACTTTATAGAATCCGCACCCAATACTGCATCTTCCAACTACAGCTGTAAGGTAGCATGGGGGTGCAGTGCTTAGCACGGGGGTCTCTCACCTATGAGAAGCAGGGTTTGTATGAGTCTGTATGTTCTCCCGGTGATGTCATGACGCTTCCTCCACATTTTCTGGTTTTATCATCCACAGTCCAAAAACAAACTTGGGTAAAGGTAGCAGCCACGTTTTCTGTGTGAGTGAGTGGTGTGATTACCCTCTGATGGGCTGGCTCCCCATTCCGGGTTATTTCCTGCCCTGTGTCTGTTGCTGCTGGGACAGGCCCCAGACCCCCGTAACCCTGCAAAGGACAAACGGGCATGGATAATAATAATAACAACAAGAAAAATTATGTCGGCAGAAGAAAGGTAGTTAAAATCAGTTCAAATCGCTATAGTTGGGGATTTTGCTTAACAGAGAGAGAACACGTACGTTTTCCAATTCACTAGCTGTGTGACACACATGAATACAGATATAGGAACCACCTTTGAACTGCAAAAAAACACACACTCTCTGAAATCTCTTTTGAAGCTCCCATGCCTGGCTTTTTTTCGTCCTGCTATTGCTTGTAGCCATCTCCTGAACGTGAAGATGCTCTATTCTTCCTGGAGGGGCGTCATTGTGCTCTGCTGGGACCATGGCCCTATCCTTAAATGTTAGTTCCATTAGCATTCACAGAGAGGGCTGCACGGTTCACAAAAAGGGCTATGCTTGTGTAGCTGCTGTCAATCACACGTGAAACTCATCCAGTTTTAATTAAACTGGATTAAGGCCCACACTTTTGTTTGGTTATAATCCCCTCATCTCAGTCAGCCTTTCACTTGGACTTGGGTGGAAGGGCCCTGTAGCTCACACAATTGGCCAGTTTTTCCCCTGATGTGAGAGCAGTGTTTGAACAAATGTTTGACAGACAAGTTGTGTCGGCCAGAAGAATGGACTCAACTATAACAGGCTTGTAATTCTATTAAAATAGACAGAAATCCTCCTGCCTAGCACCTGTCTGGCACACAGACACATTCAATTTGCCAAATACATGGCATATTGCATCTTTAATGTTGCATCTAATACAAACCTAAATACATATCTATCCATCTATATATCTATCTTTATTGCTAGGTTAAGCAGTAAACAATTCAGCTCAGTTCAAACGTATTTATATTGCACATTTTCACATTACATTGTCTTGGAGTGTTTTACATGGTCCCTGCCTAAAGCCCCCAGAGAGCAACACAGATGGGACAGTGGTAAAGAGACACTCCCTAGCAGCAAGAAACCTTGGGAGGAACCACAAGATCATTAATCACTAGTGCAAGCAACAATAATTAAAAAGTACAGTATATCTCTTCCACAACAGTATTACCTAAAGGACATATTAAAACATTCCTCTTGTAAATTTCAGCATAAAATATTAGGACGATAATGTGAGGTCATAAAGTACGACAGTATGCTAGCAGGATCATATGTTTTTGATTTTACTCACCAAACAATTGGTTTGAATTCTATGGCTGAACTAATTCAGTGATACAATAACAGATCACAAATACAATTTTTTTTTTCATTTATCATATAGATATACCCTCTAATAAGTATATTTAAAAACATTTAATTCTTTTGCATTTTGCATAAAAGGATCTCACATAAGAAGCTACAAAACTAGCCATCACGTGATACGTTTATATACAGCAGTCCTCTTCAATAAGCATACAATATCAGTATATTATTAACTGTTTGAATGCAATATGAAACATAAAGAACCATGGCCCTCTTGAATGAAGTTTAACCCTCCCTGCAATATTACTTTGGCACTGACAGCGGAAATAATTAAACACAGTAATAAAATGTAGGCTTAAAATTTTTAAGTGATGACAGAAGTCAATGTTTTATTATCAGGAAGGCCATAAATTATGTGCCTCCCTTTTCTCTCCGTTCTCCTCCCAAAAATTCCTTTTTTAGTGGTTTGCTGATGCATGCCACTGTCAAAGACCAGAGAGGAATGGTGGGTCATTCCTCAGGCAGCAGAGGGAACGAGGTAGAAAAAGACATGTGCGTGTAACACACAATCACACACCACGGGCAATTTCAGTGATGTCGAAAGCAAATGACAGTGTATCACTGGCCCATAGGAAAACAGGGAAAGTGGAGTAAGAATGTGCAAAGTCCACAGACAGAGATCTGATGCAAGAGAGCTGACTAAAGACCAACACACACAGGAAAGTAAAAATGCAATTTTCATCCATTTCATAATACTTACCATTTATTTTATATGCACTGAGTGCATTTCTAATAAACAGAACTAGAAGCAAAAACGAAACTTTTAATTTGAAATGAACTTTTTGAGTATGGAATTGCGGCAAGAATAAGCTTTTTGAGTAACGTTAGACTGTGGTGTTTTTACCGCACATTACAAGCTTGAACAACAGTGACTCCACTCTCTCTTGGAAAAGCATACTACTTAGAGTGATTAATGCCCACTACGTGCATACAGGGCTTCTCATAACCAAGGAGAGGATGTTTGAATCACAGACAAGGGCATAGTTAGAGATTCTGGGACAAATGTGACCATTATATAATTTTAGAATTTTATGTATTCAAGGGCCCCAGAAGAGATGGGTAGAGAAGCCAAAATTAGTACTCAAGTAAAAGTACTTATAATAAAGTAAATATAATTGTAGGAGTAAAAGTACTGAAAAATCTCACTACTTGAGTAAGAGTAAAACAATATCTAGAAAAAAGACTACCTGAGTTACTTTACTAAATCTGAATTTGTTATTAACAATCTGCATAGTCACAGGATTGCCCAACTAACAGCACAGCACTGCCGGGTGTCGATTTGACCTGGTTTAGCTGCTCGGGTCCTCAGCAATGAAAATCCTGCATGCTCATTACCAACGCAAACAGAATGTGCACACACCCCTAATGTTTTTGAATCAATAAACAGGAGTTAAAAACTATAATAACTAAAACCAAACTGACCACTTGATGCAATCTCCACTCAGCTTCATAAACTGAGAGCTCTGATAAGACCTATAACTGCCATAATGAATGCGTCCCTGTCATCAGGTGATGTGCCTGACTAATTTAGAGGTGCAGTAATCAGACCATTACTGAGAGTTCTGGAGAAGATAGTCGCTGCCCAACTTCAGTCATACTTGGAGAGACACAACACATTGGGTAGATTCCAGCTGAGCTTCCACCCAGGACACAGCATTAAAACTGCCTTAATTATAGTCATAAATGACATAACAATGGAAACTGATGCTGACAGTGTGACCACGCTAATGCTCTTGGACCATTTTACCCTGTTACACAGATTTTAATTTGATGTTGAGTTGTGGTCACACTGGTGGTGTTGAAGTGGTTTAAATCGTATTTGACTAATCATTATCAATATTTTCAAGTGTTGAATAATTGTACTTCATCGTTTATGTCATCAGTCAAATATGGAGTACCACAGGGATCAGTTCTTGGTCCTTTACCATTTTCTCTTTACATGCTGTTGTTAGGTAACATAATAAGAAAACATAATGTTAATTATCACTCCTATACTGATGACACCCAAATATATATTTCAGTTACGCTTAATGAGTATTGTCACTTTAGCTAATTGCTTTAATGAAGTAAAGACCTGGATGACTGAAAACTTTTTATCACTAAAAGCTCAGAAAATCGAGGTTCTGCCGTTTGGAGGCAAGTCCGCGGATAGGAATGCTATAATCTCTGCATCCGCTCCAAAGGGCTGAACTTCTCCCTCAGCAGCTCAGTCTATAGCCTAGGCATTTCTTAGATACAAGCCTCTCATCAAAATTGCATGTGGATGGAGTCTCTAAAGTGTGCTTCCAACAGCTATGCAACATCACCAAACAACGATTCCTTACTATTCAAGACACTAAGCTATTGATACATGCCTTTGTATACAGTAGGTTAGACTACTGTAATGCTCTGTTATCTGGGAGCACACAGTGTACAGTAAACACCTTGCAGCATATTCAAAATGCAGCCGCTCAAATTGTTACCAGGAGCAGGAAGTTTGAACACATAACCCCTGCTCTTCGTTCCATGGCTTTTACTTAGGTTCAAGACTGACTTGCATATAAGGCTCTTAAAGGTCTAACACCTGCCTACCTGACAGAATTACTATAAGTGTACAAGCCGCATCGTACATTCAGATCACAGAACGCAGGTTAACTTGTTGTGCCACATACAGTGATAATTGGTGGTACAGGGTCCCTATATTGCGGAATGGTTTGCCAACCTATTATTGGGATGCAGAATCAATCTCAGTTTTTAAATCTCGCTGGAAGACTTATTCCTTCATTTTAGCTTGCCCACAACCTAACACATAACATACCGTAACTATGGCCATAACCATTTTTTACCTACTGGTCCATTAGTGTGTCAGTACATGTTCTAACCATCCATGCTCCCTACCTTCCCACATGTCCGGATGGTGCCCGAGGTGGGCATCGTTTGAGCTGGAGTCATGGTTCAGTCCCATGGAGGCGTGACATAGCGGAAATGGCTTATGACCTGCAACATCGTGGGTGCAGCCATCACTCTGCCCTCCTACACAGGCCGGTGTGGAGAACTGACTCATCGATTGACTTTGGCTTTGCCCTTGACCACAGCTCACACCGTGCTTGTAGCAAGCAAGCCCACTCTTTCTTTGTCAGTGATGTCAGCATGCCCAGGGGGGGCAGCCAGCTGACTTTGGACCCCCAGAGGTTTTTTTTTGGATCCTCTCCTCCGATGTCATCTGGCTTTCTATCATTTCTTTGTCTTTCCATTTCCCTGTTATTCATTATTCTATCTTAATGATGCTGTAATGTATCCCAACACACCCATGGAAAGGGCCTCGGGGCGACTCTGTTGTAAAAGGTACTATATAAACATAAATTGAATTGAAAAGTTAAAAAGTTAAAAAGGGCAACTAAGGACCTTGAATTGAATGTAACTGCCAAGGTAAATGAACCTCTCGACAAGGTCAAGTCTCTCTGCAGACAGAAACAGTGCTGATGGCTGTGCTCGAGAAGTTATTCATTTTGATCCAGGACACTCGTAAAGCAAGACACTCAGACTCCTCGCTTAGATCACAGCAAAGTCAGGATCGGTAAATTTTGCCTCACCAACAGATGCCCCACAGCCACTGGACCCCCGAACCCAGCCCATCACCCAGTCCATGCGAGCATGAGCAGAGCACGTGGGCAAGAGCAGACACGCACTCTTAATAAAACAATGTAACATAAAATGTTACATAAAATGATAATCAAGATCATTGTGTGAAGGGAAGCAGCATCAGACACAAGAAAACAGCATTTTCACAATTTTCACCATTTTCACTATAGCAACAAAAAAGTGATTTAAATATTAGGTAACATTGTACTTAAGGGTGCTCTGTGAAGGCTATATGACACCAACATAAGCCCTTCATGACAGCTGACATAACTTTTAAAAGCATTTTCAAAAGCATTTAGAAAGGCTCATTCCAGCTTTTGTGGCTGTCACAAATGCTGACATTGGGAACTCCTGTGTCAAGCCGACATATCACCTGTGTCGACTGTCACGGATTCATGCTGACATAAGGTTGTGTTATGACACACTTGTCATTCAAGTAGCATGAAGGGTTATAAGACTGACTCTACACGTCAGTGCGCCAGAGTGACATAAGGTGACATAATTTGACATGAAAAGCCAGCTGTAAAACAGAAGGCGAATACTTTTATAAAAAAGGCTACACACATGTAACAATTACAAATACACTCACTCGCTCACTCACTGGCAGCTTCATTAGGTACACTTAGGTAGCAGTGAGTAGGGCCCACTTGTAGAATCACTCCAAGGACAGACTAGCTGAGCATGCAGAGAGGCCTTTCTGCGAACCCCTGTTGAACTGAGCTGTTAGTTTTCCACTTTCCTTTGTGTTAGCTTTAGCTGACCAGTAAGTGACCCCCCCGAGCTGGCCCCAAGTCTGGTTTTTTTAAGGAAATGTAACAATAATATCACTATGATTTGTAATTAGGTAAAAAAATTTAACATTTTGAAACAAACGTTTAAAAAGTTTAAAAAGTACAACAAAGGGCAGGCAGTCGTTACCTCATTCATAAAAATAGCAGCGTTGCTGTCAGAGGCTAGGAAACAGACAGTCCTGGGAGGGAAGCTGGAAGTGCCAGGGCTGATAGTGAAAGTAGTGAGAGACAGCTTTGGATACTTTGTGAATTTGGTCTAATGAACAAGTACACTATCGCATTATACGGTCTGAATTTATACTGTTCTTTCTGTCCTCACTTCCCACAGGGGGTAATGCTGACTTATATAATGCCATTGGAGTAGCTTCTCTGGTATCTGAAGTCTTGTTAGCCAGCCAAAATAATATTTAGACTTTGGCTTTTCATAAACAAATCCAACTCCTTATTCTGCAAGCAGAATGTAATATGTGTCATCTATTTAGAAGTAAGTATATTATTCATGAATTACACAGGCTCTCTGCTTTCCTATAATGGAGAGGTAGCCACTGCTGAAGTCAGGTACAAAGAATGTGGGCAAATAAAATGGCGTTCTGTTTGATAAACGCATTTTCGTACGCCACATTTTCGGACTCTGTTTTACTAATCCGGTTCTAATCAGCACACTGACTGGTTTCATTTTCGTTTCGGATATCTATGTCAATGTTTTACATGCTCCGTAACTGCTAGCAGCTTCCTATTTGCTGTGGTTCCGTGATCAGAAATCTTGCAAACAGATTATTTTTTTTTTCCTTTTTCACCACCCGAATATTACAAATAAAAGTCATTGCAAACAGCTTAATCAAAACAAAGTTTTAAACAATGACAACGACAGAAAAAGTACATAATACAATTTATTATTTAGCATAACAAAACAGACATATTTCCGATTAACTATAGTATTGATTCTGAAAATAGACGATGGATTGGACAGAAAGTCAAGTCATTATTGGTACCGTCTGCTCGTTTTTGTGTTTACAGCGGATCAGATGTCGTTGTACTCTGATTGGATGTAGCTCTTCTGGCGCTGCATGTAATTAAAGTTACACGAAAAAAGGGCAACTAAGGACCTTGAAATAGTTTCTGTCCCAGCAAGCCCAGAAGCCTCGTATATCCATCTCTCCTCGGATGACTGATGCCTTTGCAGAACAATTTCACATTTTTGGTACCTGACCATCCTTTTTATATGGCAGAGATGAATCAGCCTACTAGGTAATGCAATCACATTTCATACTCTGGGATGTGAAGCTGAGTCTTTTTTTTTTAGAGCAGAACGTATACACTATGCACCTGCCTGACACAGCAGATGACATCAAAGTGATGTTCTCCATGACATCTAAGGGAACACAGGAGAGTTTTGGAAAGGGTGCAGTCCATGACTGAGGGGCTATGCAGCTTCTTTCACATTGACAGGACTAAGCGATTCATATGCATGCAGTCCCTACAAAGCTGTCCACAGTGAACCAGCCTCACTATTGAACTCTAATGGGCTTTAGAGGTGAAGGTGTAAAATCTTCCCATTATTATGGATGTCTGTGTCAGCCTCCCTTGGCAAATCACTCATCCGGAGAGCTGGGGGGAATTCTGCAGAAGGGGGCGAGCTTATTTTCAAAGAAAACCTATTTTATATTGTTCTCCTGACTCAATGCTCAATTGACCTTTTCCACTCAAGAATCACCCCCCCCCCCCCCCCCCCCCCCCCCCCCCCCCCCCCACCCTCACACCCCCCCCCTCACCCCCCCATCTTCCTTTTTTTTCTACCA
>JAODKM010000037.1:4496986-4510536 GCA_026780845.1 Petrocephalus sullivani | reverse complement strand
TGCCGTGGGCCTGCTTCCACCTTATGATTCTTCAGCTTATGTAACACATTAATCATATCTGTATTGCTATGCCGACTGAAATATGCCGATGCTATGTAACACTGACATACAAAAATGCTGTCTCTGGTTCTGTTTCTGTGTCACTTGTTAACAGAACCCTCTAACAAACATGTTCTCGTCTGCCCTCAGAACCCTCGCAGCTGTCCTTCTTGGTTCCTGCGACTCCTCTCGATAATACCCAGCGTGCCCCGTGAGATGAAACACCCCCTTCTGGGAACAGCAGCAACACCAACTCAGGCCTCAGCACATCACGTTAGAACTGGCACCCAAGTCTGCAACTTCCTCATACAAACTAGATGCAAACTCATTAGAAACAGCCTGGGTTTGGAGTCTCGTCAGATTCGGCCACATTCTTTTAGTAGGTGGTCGCCTTCTAGACCTAAGCCGATTCTTCACAAGCTGGGCACTTCTGTGCACCCTGCAGTTCTGTAGGAGCCTCCAGTGTTGGCCCATGGGGATGTCATCAATCTCCTTCACCATGCCACCAGTACTGGAGTACCAAGTAGCTCAGTGTGCTAGATCAGCAGCCTCTGACCTTTTGCAAAGAACATCACTTTTACCACTCTCACCAGACCCATGGGACTGACAAAAACCTCACAGCCAGCCTTGTCAGTGCCAGTTGTCGCTTTGAAGTCAACCATGACCAGAGGAGTGTCACTTCATGGGCACCCATCAACCAAGCGGAGCTGCGAATGAAATGTCTCCCTCACTGAGATATCACTCACCGTGGTCGGAGCATACACTGAGACAAGAGATAAGACCCCCAAAGAGCCTTAATCTGAGTCTCGTAATATGTCCGTTGAAAGGGTGACATTGGACACCATCGGGAGGAGCCAATGTGCCTCAGCAACAGCTACTACCGGTGTGTAGCAGACATCAGAGCGACCAGACCAATAATAGGTGTTCCACCTACAGAGATCTGGCCACTCCCCTGTCTGCATACCTCAGAGTGCTGTCACTGAGATGTGGAGCTTGTGAAGCTCCTCCGTCAGCAGAGGAAGCTGGTCATCATGCCAGAGAGATAAGACATTCCATGCCCCTGCACGGATGGCCCGCCTCAGATTAGGACCCGAGAGCTGCCGTGTAGCGGGAGATGCCTCAGCACCACACCAGCCCCATCCCCAACGGGCCTGAGCCCACTGGCTCTCCGGTGGTTTCCTCTCTTCCAGGCATGAAGCTCCCGAGGGCTTTCTCCCATCCCCTTCATGAGGCGAGCTGCAGAAGACCAAATCCCACAGAGAGTAGAAAAGGACCCTATCTGCTTCGTTGGAGCTGTGTGAAGTGTTTTTGCGGTGGCTGGAGTTCCAATCCTGCCACCAGCACCCCAAAAATTTTCCCCCACAAGTTGGAGGAGAGCTGGATGCAGTTTAACGTCATTTTAGTTATGTTAAGCTACCAAATTGTACTCTAAACAATGTACATCCTTTTTTAATTGATAAAATCTTTATTATTTAAAATATTTTTTAAGTAATATTCTTTGGTTTCTTACTGTATGTACTGATTTTTCTTTTGCTATCAAAAGCTTGCGTTACTGATGGAACACCATGATTAGGCAGTTCTGCAGCCTTCTATACTGGATTTGTATTTCAGAAACTTCTCATTCTCTCATACTCGCCTTAAGGTGTTTAGTATGCGGGTGCAAAGCATTGTGGGTCACCATTTTAATGGGAATTATTGGCAGCAAATATCGGCTCATTTTTCCCATCGGCAGATAGTTGGCTGATACAATTGGTTGCATCCCTGGTATGTTTGTTTATCTGCAATTCAATTCAGTTAAAAAAACTCCCTAGAAGGAAGAAACCTTGGGAGTAACCAGACCCAAAGGGGGAGCCCGTCCTCCAGGGGCCAGCAGAGGAAGCCCTAACCCTAACCAGACCCAAAGGGGGAGCCCGTCCTCCAGGGGCCGGCAGAAGAAGTCACATGAACAAGATGGCAAGATCATAATTTGCACTGTCCAAATGTTAAGATTGCAGTCTTTATGCGGAATCTGCTTGATTCTGCTTCTGATGGCAGGATGATCAGTGGTACAGCAGCAGGGAAGGAAGGAGAGGCATCGCAGGAGCAAAGGGCAGGCAGACAGGAGGGACGTCACAGGTAGCAGAGGCATCGCAGGAGCAAAGGGCAGGCTGGGCAGGAAGGACATCACAGGTAGTAGAGGCATCGCAAGCAGCAAGGTCGGTAAAATATCTCGATAGTTTTGAGTCGCCAGGCAGCACACTCCAGGCAGGGGGTCTAAAAACTGCATTAGCCAAATTAGGGAAGGTTGGAAGCAGTGCAGACAGTTTGTGAGTACAATATGTAAGCTCTGGTAGATATGGGTATGGCAGCATAAATAAGAGGGAGAGGCAAGTGGGAACACAGGCATGGGGAGTCTCTGAACACAGGCATGGGGAGTCCCTGAACACATGCATGGGGAGTCCCTGAACACAGGCATGGGAGTCCCTGAACACATGCATGGGGAGTCCCTGAACGTCAGCACTAAAATTCCACGGGGGAGTGTATAGCTAGAGTGACAACACTGTTCAGTTCATCCAAAGCCAATGGCACCGATCCCCACCCAGCTCTGCGCCTCACACTGTAGGCCTAACTGGCAGTGAGCACTTAGCTAGAGCTAAAACTACAGTCCCTATAAGCCAGACTAAACAAGTGTGTTTTTAGTCTAGACTTGAATATTGAGTGTGAGCCTGAATCATGCACTCCGCTGGAAGACCACAGCTGCGGAGCTCTGTAACAGAAAGCTCTGCAGCCTGCCGTAGTCCTGTCTACTCTAGGAACTAATAGATATCCTGCTCCTTGAGATCAAAGGAGGTGAGAAGGGTTGTAAGACACCAGTAGAGCTCTTAGGTATTCTGGTACAAGGCCATTCAGTGCTTTGTAGGTTAAAAGCAGTATTTTGTAGTAAATCCAAGACTTAACTGGAAGCATAGGACAGGGCTAATATCTGCCCCTTTGTTATATGCACAAGAGTTTCCCCTTGGGATCAATGAAGTTAAATAAATTCTACATATTTACTAAACTATATAAGTACATATCTCCCTGTCCGTTAGCATTCATACATTTTGGGTTCTAAAAGACAACCCGGAACTGGGGGACAATACACCCAAAAAAGAAAGAAATAATAAAACACGGCATATAAAATATTAAATTAATAAGCAAATTTGAGTTACGCAAAACTTCCAAAGCTTCCGATAGAGGGCGACATTGACTACGTAAACACAATTAGTACTAATGGCACAGATTAGACAAAAGTTAAGAGAAGCACTTAATAAAAATAGAATGGGCCTATATACTTCCCGATAGCACGCTTACCTACCTGGGTACAATTTTAGGACATTTATACTTACACAACATAACTCTTATAATAGTCGTGCAGGAGGCTATTTCAGTAATGCTCTAAAACCTCTTACTAATAATAACAACGCAGCGCATATATTGTGTCTAGACTAAATTTGTATATTTAACCACTTTTAATAGAATATTGTTTGTAATTCGATTGTGACTGCGACATAGTGTCGTCATCGGGAATGCAAGGCATACGATTAAGGAAGTTATTTTTGTCCCTGGAGAAAAAAATGTTTTTAAAATGTATCATTACTTGGTTAGTCGGGCAGGCAACATCCGATCGCAGGAGCAACAAAGACGCGCAGCGCGCGGTCACGTGGGGCGCCCGGGCGAGCGCCGTGATTGGCCGGCGCTGCCCCGCGCGTGCCCGCGGCTCGGCTCGCGCTGGCAGTCTCGCGCTCCGTGCCACATGCACCGCCGTGCAGCTCCGGGCGAGCAGGACGTGAGAGTGTGGGAATGGGCTGCGGAGAGGCTGCCATCTGATACGGAAAAGCCCCCCGCTTTTCGTCTTCCCTTCTTACACCCCCAGCATCAGCTATGTGAAGCGAGTCCTTCTTGTTCTCTTAAAGGGGCCCCGAGCCAACATACTGCTGCGCTTCGGAGTAAATCAGCATGGACTTCGTGCATGACTGGAATGTGTAAGATGCGAGGACGAGGGGGACGTGTTCGCGACATTTAAGTCATCTCTGATTCCTGAATGAGAAGCAACTCATGGACGATCATGGATCCGACACTGCTGCGGAGAATTACCCTGATGGAGCATCTTAGACTGGAGTTCTTTTTATAACTTCGCCCCTTCTTCGCAGAGCGTTGGATGTGCGCTTAACAGTTTAAAATAAGTATATATCTGCGCAGTTCTGGAGCCCAGCATCAGCAGCGCAAAGTGATCTGTCCCAAACGAAGGAATAGTATTTTATATGGTACAACCCGCCTGAAAACGCCCGTTTCACGGGCAAGTGGGGGCAGCGTGCAGCCTTATGAGAGTCATATTCCCCCCCGTGCATTCTGTGGGCTACTTAAGAGGAGATACCAAGTGACAAATCTTAACTTAAAGAAATGAACTGCTGTGCATACTTGATACGGTTCTTGTTCTGCAGCGGCGTGTAAATAAAGCTCGTTTTTATTATTATTTTATTTTATTTTTGCTGTTTTTCATCTTCCAACGGGGACTGTAACCCAGCGCCAGGAGGTTTTCCGTAAAGCAGCCGGATTGTGCATGTCTGGTGCCTGCATGCCACCTACAGCCTGGCGGGCGGGCGAGGCGTTAGGGCGACTGGGCTGATTCGGATCGAGACCCTGCCGGGAGCTGCAGGGACCAGCGCCGCATTCCCCCAAACAAACCCGAGTGACGATGGCCGGGGCCGGCTGCTGCTGGAAGTACTACCTGTGGGCTCTGACACTTACCTGCAGATGCGCCTTGCCGGGCGCCAAGTCCCTGGAATCGGTGCTGTGGAGCTCGCAGAACCACAAGTAAGTGTGGCCGGCATTTAATGCATTAACTCCAACTGGGACGGCTTCACTCCTGGGCTTTGTGTGTGTGTGTGTTTTTTTTTCCAATCTATAGTTATTCTGCTAAACGTGCGGAATATCTTATCTGAACAGTTACCAGAATCTACGGCGAGCACCTTTATGTTCTCAAGCAGGTCGCACCTCATGGCTGTATTGTAATTAGAGGTTTCTGTTTTGTTGGGGGGGGGGTTGCTTATTTCAGATCTCCGATTCGGTTTTGTCATTGTATCAGCAAAGTAAACGCACTTTAAACAGAAATAAGAATTGAGATTTCTGTTTTGAGGACTTGTTGTCAGCCCGAAAACATGGGCCAGCATGGAAAGGGGCGAAATCAGGTACTGAGGTCCCGTGAAACAGCACGTTATCTAAAAAGCGGACATTCAAATAAGGAACATAGAATAACTTAAAAAAAACCCTAGTGCTATTAAAAGTACAAATGGGTATTAAGAAGTACAATAGTGTTAATGATATGAGTATAAATATTCATTATTTCAAGTCAGTCTGTAGTCATTCTGCTAAGCTTGCATAGTATTTCTATTAGTATTTATGCCACCTATAAAAAATACATTTGTCTTAATAATAATATAGTAGTATAGCATTTTTAGTAGTCTTCTTCTTCCTCATTATTATTATTATTATTATTATTATTATTATATGGCAAGTGTATCATTATTTATTTATAATCTATTAATTGGCTAGACAAGTTTCATTTTATCATATTGTTCATTCTTTTTGGAAGGTAGATTTATTTTTAAAGTCTCTATTCCTACAGTATACTAAGAAATAATTATTGACCTCTATTACTTGTAAAGCACAGTTAAAATGGCTGAAATCTACTTCCACGTACAGGGTTTATTGTATCGCTTGATTCTAAGTTTTCTTTTTGGTTATAGGCCTATGATTTAACAACATAATACATACTCTTAAATATTTCGAAATACTTATATTTCTTATTTCCTACTACCTAGTCACCAGGCTAAGCAATTTATTGGGAAATTGAATCGCTGTAAACTTCTGAGTGATACTAAACCGTCACTAAGTTTTTGTAAAGTCTGTTCTTGATAAATAAGCATGTACTGTGAATGTAGGTTAGCGACAGATAGGTAAATTGTATCACATTAACTTTCATAGTTATATTTGCAATGAAAAAATATAATACATAACTTTAAACATAATGGTTTCAAATTTTACTAAACACTACAGTACATGCATATTGAGTAATGACCATTGCTTTGATAGTTGTGGAGGGTTCGTGATATTTGTAAATGCTAAAGGTATTCAGAATTCCAGTTGTTTTTTATATCCATTGCAAACACACAGGTGTTATGAGGTCAGTGGTAGTTTTCGCAAGTTATGTTTATTTGCACGTCCTGATTGGTTATTGTTGTTCTGCTGGCTTCTGCCTGGCGCCCAGAAGGACCTTGTAACCGATCCTGATCAGCACTTGAAATTTTGATTGTATTAAGGAACACCCAGTATTTACCAGTAAAAAAACCAGTAAGTTTTTTTTTTTTAGATATGTAATTCAAATTTGAACAAGATGTTTAATATTTAAAGTTTTAGTTAATGTCAGTTTAAGTGCAGTTTTCTAAGTCACACACTACACATACTACAATAGGTATATAAACTATTGCTCATGTACATCGATATCCTGTGCTGGGCTTCTCAGAATACATCACTGTTTAGGATATGCTGCTGTTTTTCAGAACTGATACACTTTAATCGTACACAGCGCGTGAAAATATATTTACACACATCATTAGAATATTAAGTTGTCGTTGAGTGTTATTATCATCAATTAGTATTAGAAGCTGGTCCTTTTCCTGGATGCTAAATAAACCGCTCCAGTTGCAGTTGGTTGTGATGGTTTTGTGGCGCGGGGTGGTGGTTTGGGAGGAGTATTACAAATGCCACTGAAACGGACAGATGGAATAACACTAGTGATGCTTCGGCTGGTAAATTACTCTCAAAAGCGGCTTGCAGGGTTTTCACTATCATTCCACTGGGTCTTTGTTTTAAAATATATATATTTTTACTTTTTCTTTTTATACTCATTACATTTCTCTTCATGCGACTTTTCCATGAAAGAGACCCCCGTACCAGACGCTTGGGAACACTTGACAATCCGAAATGCCAGATGCACGTTGCCCCGAACTCCGCTGTTGTAACTTTCTGTAGTCGTTGTAATTTAATTTGGCGGTTGTAGTTACGTTTATCACTCCTGTGATTAAACTTTGCCATTTAAATTTTTTTTTGCAAGTGGTCTTGAGCAAGAGACCTTACAACAATCAGATAAATTGACAATATAGATGTATATCTTTTAAACTTTTTATTTAGCAAAAAAAAAGTTGCCCTGGGTTGTGCAGGTATCAACAGATTTACAACAACGAGTATTACAGCAACCCCACCTCTACCATAACCACTGTCATCCGTCTCATGATTATAGAGTTAAGAGTCATTTTTGGCCCTAGTTAACTAATGAGACTACAAATCTAAAAATGTACAGATTTAATATGCCATCATATGCTCTGTGTAAAAGAGACTGACTGCTGCTGTTCCTGACTTTCTAACGGTTGTAAAGCCAGTTGTAAAGGGAAAGTTCAGGCTCAACTCTGCAATCTGATCAATGCTCCTGTGCTTAGTGACAGTCCTGGGATTAACTTAGTCACAGTTTAAATAGGTGACACAAAACTTTAAACTATTTTATAAACCCACCCAGCTCATTGGGGTTTAGCCATAGTTTACACAAGAAAGGGACTCTTAAGGAGGCCCGCAGATTCTTTCCGCTCCCCGGCTTCACACGGGTTCTGATCACATTTCACAGGAATTCCGATCTGATCACAATGTGCAGGGACTTAGATCCACCTATGGCTAAGCCCACGAAGAATGGAAGTGTAAAAGCTCCATTGTAAGGTCAGGCATGCTGATATTACACTTGCAGAAAGCAACTGGTCTGTCAGCTTGGAAGTTATGCTGCGGGCGTTTTTGAAGACAGCTGGACTAATTTCAATATAGCAAATCTCAGGCTGAGATGGATTGACACGAAATTACATTTGGCATTTTTAGAAGAATGATCTGCAGTATATAGTGGCATCTGTCTTGGACACTCTGACAGCTCAGAGAGGCTGCAGTTTTACAAGTTCTAATCACATTTTTGCACATTTGCGTTTTCTCTCATTGGGACCTTATATGGGATAAGTGGTTACTGAAGATGATTGATTTCCTGTATTTTTTTTTCTGTGGCTGTATGTTAATGTGCATTTTTAAGATATTTTGAAGCAGTACGTTTAAAACCAGTGAATAGCTGTTAATGATTGTTTATTTTAATTACCCATAAAACGGTTCAAAAACATGATTCTAATTTGTGGTGGGGAGATAAAATGAGTGCAGAAATTGGATATTGCTTAATTTATAATAATGTAAGACCAGCGAGGTGATATTTATTTTTGCGTTGGGCTCACGACTGAATGGTGACAGACGCTTACATGATCAACTCACTGTAAAGAAAGCAGGTGACTTGACTCTCATTTAATCCCAAGTAATGTCCTTTTTGCTTTTATGTTTGGGTTTGCTTTGTGTGGGGACACGTACTGTTTAATTTTACAAAGCAGAGCCCAATGAGTCTCATCTATGAAGTCAAATTATTGTGACATACCCTGCCTCGCTCGCGCGCGGAATCACGCTCGAGAATCACAGCACAGCGTGGTGCCCCAGTGCTCACCAAAACCCTGCCCTCTGCTGCTGCCACAACTTGAGTTTAAGTTTGGGTTTCGGACTGGCCTCTGTGCCATTGGGAGTGCGGTGGGTGGAAGTGCTGATATTTGGCTGGGGTACCAGGAGACAGGCCGTGAGGTGCAGGGTCGGAATGCGGCGGCTGCTCCTCCCGGTTTGGCCAGAATGTCGCCCGTCGACGTCTAACTGGCAAGCAGCAGCAGCCATGTGCGGCCGCCGGGACAGGAGCGGCCCACAATAGAGGCTTGATCTTTTTAAATGGGGCCTCCTGCTTAACTATGCATTCAGGCTAAGGGCTTGTGAAACGGATGGATCTGACATCCATTCCAAAACCCATTAGGATGAACATTTCAGTGCAGATTTATTCTAATGGACGACACGGTTCCTCCTCGGCTTACAGCACTTTAAGTGCCTGCTCGCACCAGACGGACTCTTGCTCGCACATTTTTCGATATGAAATGTAACACTGTCCTGATCCTTTAGCCAAAGAATACGTGAAACAGATCCGAGTAACTAGAAAATAGCAGTGAAACCCCTTATAAATGGCGGTAGAATCCGTGAGATTCTTTCATTCATATTCTTCTGAAAAAATTTGTCTTCATGGAAGTAGCAGCTCCAGATTCAGGTTGGGGTTTGGCAGAATCCTTTTTTCTGTCTTGATCCTGCTGTGCCTCTCAGCTGGGCCCCTTTGCACAGCCTGCAGGCCTGACATCGCGGTGGCTGATGTTCCTGTGTGCCTCTCAGCAGCTGGCTTTCCCCTGCGGCCTTTAGCCTGCTGTGCCTCTCAGGTGGGCCCCTTTGCACAGCTTGCAGGCCTGACATCGCGGTGGCTGATGTTCCTGTGTGCCTCTCAGCAGCTGGCTTTCCCCTGCGGCCTTTAGCCTGCTGTGCCTCGCAGGTGGGCCCCTTTGCACAGCCAGCAGGCCTGACATCGCGGTGGTTGAGGCTCCTGGATGCCTCTCAGCAGCTGGCTTTCCCCTGAGGCCTTCAGCCTCCTGTACCTGGATTTGCCTAACCTTTGTCAGTATAGTTGTTCCAGAAATGGGTCTTTTTGGGGCGGAGTTTTGGTGGAGATGAGAAAATGCGTTATAAGATAGAATGGTAATGCCTCATCCAGGGCTCACTGCTCACTGAGCCTTAACCAGTCAGCATCATGGCAGCTGGATAGTGTGAGCACAGTGGCCCCGTGCTGTGCCGCTCCAGGTTTTTACTCTCACCCCCAGACGTGCACTTCATAGGCTGTTATCTCTCATCTCATATCTCTCTCTCTCTGGCTACCAGCCCGAGTTCTCTGAATACTATTAGAGGCGAAAAAAATCTAACAACATGCTTAATATTTCAGTGAGGAATTTAAAGTTTTGTCTGGGGAAAATGACCTTGCATAAATGCAGTTTAACGGAGGGTATTATAATGTAAAATGCCGCCCCTGGGTGGATGCATGTATGTATGAGATAAATGGGGTGCAGTGGTTAGCACTGTTTCCTCACACCAGTGAGACCAGATGTGTGTGTTGTTAGCATGTTATCCCTGTGTTGTCAGGGGTGGGGGTAGGGGGGGTGCTTCCACTCTGTACTTTGGTTTCCCCCCACATTCCAGAAACATGAAGTTAATTGGAGTTACCAAAATGCCCGCAGGAGTGGCAGAGAATGGGGTGTACGAGCCCCCTGCAATGGGTCGGCACATGTTTAAAACCCATTTTAAAACCATTAAAACGTATTTTTTGTAAAACCACCTGACAGATTTCTCATTGCACGTACTATTCCATTCTTGTGATAAAATATGATTTTGGGGTAGAAATCAATAACAATCAAGACATAGGTGGAATTTATCATTAATCTTGAACAAATATAAATGAGACACATTTTTCTGAGCCATTGATGGTTATTGTTTTGAACTTAACAAACTGAAAGGACAGAGTTTACATACAGGGTAATATTGAAATGATATAATGAGCCTGGTTGGACACGCTGATCTGCGAAGTTGGTGCTGCCACCTACTGGATATACCTAGTCAGTGACCTTGCACATGAACTGTTGACATGCCTGGTTTCCGCTAGGCATAAAAATCTGGCCTACACGCGCACATCCACAGCCAACCCCGATGGCGAGATTCACATAACGTCCCCTCGTCCACAACCAAAAGTGCATGTGGAAAAGTGGAGTATGAACTGGCCTTAAGTGTGTGCTAGGCGGGGCAAAGATGGGACGTGCCCACACTTTGGGGTTTCTCCGCCCAAAGTCAGGAGTCAAGAAAAGCCAGTGTACCTTTGTCCTTTTTTGACTTAAGTGCATAGGAGAATCGATCCCTAAATAAATAGTATTTTGTGTGTTGTATTGTGTGCATCTAAATGGTAAATGTGTTGTTGTAACTTTGTTCTACAACATACAGGCTTTAAAATTACTAATATAATGGGCAAGTGGAGAAGGAGTTTTTTTTGACAGCTGGAAAGTACTGCTGTCTGTTTGAAAGGAGAGTTGCTAATAGATTTGCCTAAGGCATACTTAATTGTGGTGCATAGTAAAGAATTATTAAGCTATCATCTTTTAATTCAGTGTACATTATTTTAACTGAGCATATAATATCATGGTGAGAGGGAATCATTGACTGCAGGGTGGCAGATCCTGCCGGGACTCGTATGGATCTGGGTTCAGGTTACTCAATCCCTTTGACCTCATTTGCTCACACTACACGTCTAGCTGTTTTCCTTTGGCAGCAGCTGGTTAATAACTCACATTAAACTGTATACTGTGTAGTCACGTACACTATAAACAGCGAGCATGAGCCCAGATTCTGAGCTGTTTAGGAACGCCCGTTTTGCACAGTGGTCGATGACGGGGTGGTAATGCATATTTTGTTCTTGAAATGCTGTTGTAGTCCCTAGTAGTGCCTTATGGTTTAAAATCATACATGTTGTCCATGTATGTACGTTTTCCGAAAGGAAGCTCCAGATACCTGGTAAATTGTCCTGACTTCACGCCTCTTGTAGAGGAAGATTTGTCTGCCTTTTTCATTCAAAGTAGAGACTGACTCCCTTTGTGATGCAAGTTTTTTTGCCTTATTCTAATTACTCTTTCATTCGCATGACATATGTGCTAGTAGATTAAATTTGAAATTTTATCCCTGCATGATGCTTCTACTCCAGTCTGATTCCTTAATCTTGGGTGCAACCTGAGATATAACCATTAGTAAATGTCACAGGACAGTAAATTCTCGGTCCTTGAACTAGCCAGGCTAGATAAACTTTTTAAACTTTTCCTCCATGAATCCATTAATTTAAAAAAAAATTACAATGAAAGTCTTTAATGCTAGGCATAAATTTTAGCTTGCAAAACCAGTATGGAACAAAAATGTTTCTGACGGGCATTTTAAAATTGAATCTCGAAGACGGCACTCTAAAATTTACCATTATAATTTAACACAGTGTTTGTGAAATCTGTTAGCATCAGTGTTAAAGGAACTCATCAGGGTCAGATTGGCACTATTGACTTGGCTTTGTGTTCATAATCTATTTTCTACAAAATAGTCGATAGACCATCACATGTGGTTATCAACACGCCAAACCTGGTGACACAGCAGTACATGGTCATGGACCCATGAAAAAGAGCACAATGTGCTTTGAACCAGATGAATCATTATGTCTTTGTACCAGCCTGGCATTTTTGGATTACTGAGTCGTGTTGATTTTTAATTTAAGTACCACAAAATTAATTTCATTGTGTATATGTTACACTGAATATTTGTAGTTAAGAATTTTTTGGTTTTAAAACCTGTAAAAAGTATTTGATATCTATTGTTCCAGATTCTTCCGATTTTTATCTAGGATGTCCCGAGGTTATGTTACTAAGTTACTTTATAGTAACTTACTATAAAGAAAACCCCCAAAACCAATCATGGTACAATCTGATATCTTACAGAACATTACAATTAAAGCTGCTTTGATGGCAGAATGTAGTGACGCTTGTTTCGAAACATACTGACCACTCGGTTCTGGTCAGGTGGTTCGGAGGATTGTATATCCAGATAATGCTGTGGGGTGCAATGCAGCTGTTTCCACAGGAAAGACCTCCAATGGTAAGGGGGGGCTCTAGTCTGGGGTAACAGCAGGCTTGCGAGCAGGCATGTAGAGAACGGTGCTAAGGCAACATCTGAAGCCTTTCAGAAATGTCCAGCTACTCTCAGATGGGTAAAAAAAACCTACATTTAAAAAGGAACAAAGCACAAAGAACTTGAGTGATTATCTGTATGGCCTGAAGGTTAATGAAAGGTGTTAAAGTCCGTTCTCTTCTGGCGTTGTAATCGATAAGCAAGCCTTTTGTTTGTTTATTAAAATTCTGAATTATAGTTTTGGAACGAGGATAATATGTGTACATCCACACATACATACATTTCTTCCCATGCAAGGTACCATACAAAATGCAAAAATCTGTTAAAACATTGGCTTATCAGAAGAACTCAAACATCTGGAAATACATTAAATGCTATGTAAGTACCATTTTTTCTAGTAAACATTGATATGATTTTTCAAAGAGTATCATGAATTGGAAGTAGTATATAACAAAAGAGTAAACAGTACGTGTAAGTTTATAATTTATTAAATGCAGGTGCTTCGGTAATATTTTTTTTGTTTTTGTTTTATTCAGTGTCTTGCCAAGTTCCAGAAAAATTATTTCCACATATAAAAGGAATATGTCCATGTAAAAAAACAATGTATTCAGTTTTTTCCTATAGAATTCTGATCTTCATTTTGATATTTAATTTTAATTCTGATAAACAGCATTCCCATATTAATAGCTTACACAATAGGTCCTGTCAGCCTCTAGATAAGAGCAAAGAAGGGCAGCCGAGGTTCGGCTTGTGCTTTTGGTAAACAGGTATGAATTATTATTATTATTATTATTATTATTATT
>JAODKM010000037.1:4464065-4492377 GCA_026780845.1 Petrocephalus sullivani | reverse complement strand
TGTATTGTATTCTTGGTAATGGTAAAGTACCAAAGTCTCTTTGCGCTCAGTAAGTAGGGCAGCATAGTCATAGTGTTTGGGCAAATCTGACCATTTGCTTTGCAGAGGTATTTCTTCAAGGTTTCAGCACTGCTTATGCAAGGTATAGCATATCAAGCTTTGCAGATTCAATTTACTGCCAAAATGCATTACAAGAAGATGCATGCAGGGGAAACAGAAATATCTTTAATCTCACACATTATTATGGGCAGGATTTTTGGAGTGCTACAGCTCCAGCTTCTGCCCCTGCTTCAGCCCCAGCTTCAGCCCCCACTTCTGTCCCTGCTTCAGTCCCAGCCCCCGCTTCTGCCCCTGCTTCAGCCCCTTCTTCTGCCTCCACTCCAGCCCCAGCCCCCGTTTCTGCCCCTTCTTCTGCCCCCACTCCAGTCCCAGCCCCTGCTTCTGCTCCTGCTTCAGCCCCTTCTTCTGCTCCTGCTTCAGCCCCTGCTTCTGCCCCCGCTTCAGCCCCAGCCCCTGCTTCTGCCCCCACATCAGCCCCAGCGCCTGCTTCAGCCCGTTCTTCAGCCCCCGCCTCTGCCCCTGCTTCAGCCCCAGTCCCCACTTCTTCCCCTTCTTCAGCCCCCGCCTCTGCCCCTGCTTCAGCCCCAGTCCCCACTTCAGCCCCTTCTTCAGCCCTTGCTTCAGCCCCAGCCTCTACATTCTTCCCCCGCTTCAGCCCCTTCTTCAGCCACAGCTTCAGCCCCCCTTTCCTGACTGTGCATATTTCTGTCAGGTCAGCAGTGGCTTTATGCTCACATGTTAAAATGTTACGTTTTCCATCACATCATTATTTCTGGTAGCTCATTAGGAGTACGCAGTCCATCTTCAGAGGAAAACCAGCGGAGAGGCGTTCTCCCTGAGGGCCCTCTGGCCTCCAGCAGCTTTTCATCGCTGGGTGAGGCTTGGCCGGCGAGTGGCCCGTCCTGGCTGTGGTGAGGGCCCGGGCCTAGAGCCGCCGTCTCCAGCAGAGCACAGCGAGTCCATCTGGGATCATCTCCCCCCCCGTCTGCACCACACGAGCCCGTCCATGAACAGAAGCTGGGGAAGAAAGCCCCCTTCTGTCTCCCGGCTTGACAAAGCAGACTGGGTCAATGTCTAAATCCCTCCTGAAACAAGCCCAGACTCTACCTACAGTACGTGATACCTACAGTACGCCAAAAGCCAGACCTTCCTGTAAAATCAATGACTTTTAAAATGATCAGTAGTCAATATCACACAGTCTTCAAGTAGTTTATTCTTCCATCTTTCTTTGTTAATCTCACCGTCTTGCACTTCACAGTATAATATGGAATTAATTTAAACTGTATAATTATTTGGGCACCTTCAGCTACTGGGCTGTGGGTTATGGAATATCCATAATATTGAACATTTTATATTTACTTTTTATCTGTGTGATTGTGTGATGTTTCATGCTTTTACTTTTGCATAGATACATGCTTAGAAGGTTTACACAAATACCAGGTTCTCCATTCAGATGCTATAACTTTTAAATCGTATTTACTGCTTTATGTAATTGCTATATTTTACTCTTCCTACGTATCATTGCAGTTACAGATGCTTATATAATTTTTAAATGCAGAAAAAATACATGAAAGGGTTAACTAAAGCTTATGTGCTTTCAAGTAATTGAATTTGAGATTTGCTAAATTAGGCCAGTTTTTGATTTCTAATCCAGTATTATCCAATCATATTACTTTTTCCTAATGTTAAGTGCAGCTATTTGTTGATTTTATTGCTCAGTTTAATTAGAATCTATGCAACAAATAATAATCTGAAGTTTCCCCCTAGCTGCTATGGGACATTAAAATGTATACTCTCCCTATTGCCCATCTAAGCCTTCTTGAGAAGGTTCAGACCATGTGAAAGTAACTGGGATCATTAGATAATTCACACAGCGAGCCCTTGGCTTCATTCTCTGGCCCATGAGGGTCGGTACTTAAAACTAGGTCCTTGATCGTGAAGAGTTGGAGACATGTTTCAATTATTGTATCCCTCATAGACTCCATACTTGCATTAGTGATGAGAATAGATGTCAAAACAGGGCAGATGTGCTGGGTTCATAAGCCACTGAGATTGGCTCTTATTCGGGCAATGTCCAATACTCAATCTGCTTACGAGTTGCAAGTCACCTAGTTTTCATCTGGATAGCAACACTTGAAAATTGTTTGCACCAAACATCTCATTCTTAGAAAGAAACACCCAAGCTTCCTAAAAGCCAATGGTAGTTTAACATAAATACAAAAGCCATTATTCTGTGCAGTACAGACAGAACAATGTATACTTGTCTGGCCTTGAATACTAGAATGCAAAGGGGTGAATAGACATTACATAGTAAAGGATTCATTTAATTTATTTTTGTCCATTTATCCTTTGGTATTTTAATTCATGAATCAAGAAATCAATGGATTTTGAGACCTTTTACCCTTACTAGTTCAATACTTACAATCAGGTCTGTGATTGCAAATAGGGGGCCTACATTGCATAATTACTGAATGGCAAAGATACACTCCGCAAATACAAGCTCTCGTTGGGCAGTGTTAGCCATGGATAACCACTGTATTTGTGTCTGCAACTATAATCACTTGCATTTAAAACTGGATCTTAAGATACTTTAAAGTTATTATTGTTTTCACTTTATTTTAAATAATGTGGCTAAAAAGAGTATTTGCCATAAACTGTTTGGTGTGTATATGTTTATTGTGGGCGATTTAGGTTCTTACTTTTTATGAAGTTAATTTTCCCACAACCCTGACCAGGACATGTGAGCAGAAGCTGGGTGGATGTAATGTCCTTCCTTCAAATTAAACTTCCTAAAGCATTTCACAATCTCTTTGGGCAAGCAGACTTTTTTTGAGACTTAAAAATTAACCCAAACTTAAAGGAAAGTGCAGTTTACCTTTACTCACTGTTTACCACTTAAATTAATCTATAACTAAAGCAAACCGGATTTTGCCAACACTCACTATCTTGCCAGTTAAATGAATCTATAACTAAAGGAAATCGGATTGTACCTATACTCACCATCTTGCCAGTTAAATTAATCCATAACTAAAGGAAACCGGAGCATACCTACACTCACTATCTTGCCATTGGGTGTTTTTATGGGAGGTGATATAGTGACTTGTCCCTTGGAAGAACTTTATTAACGCCAGTGGAAATGTAGTCTTTTCACTCTGCTTTTTGGTTACAGAAATAAATGTATTACTGTTTACCACATATGGGCTTTCGATTCAGCGGCAGTGGTGCACTTGTCCGTGAGATGTCCTCTGTTCACAGAAAAGGCTTTCTGTTTCCCTTACCTCATAGCTAGCATGAGGCCCATTGAGGGAGATATGAATGCTGGCAGTTGATGGGGCCAGGCTAACTGAGGCTGCTGCTAAAGCCTGCCAGTGCACCCTTCCCCTCCGTTGTATCTCTCTTCCAATTCTGAGTATTTTGGGCCTATGGGAAATGCCAAGTCATGTGCCTACAGTATATACTTTCCTGGAATGGGGTCGGCATGGGCACAATAGCGCGAGTGCAGGGTGCCCCTCATGAGAACTTTATTCAGTGGGACTTGAGAGCAATGTCACGTCTTGAAAACGTGAATGAACTTCATTTGCATCGCGGAAAGCGTGAACAAAACGCTACGTTTAATTGGTCGCATTCATTCTAGATTCTGTGTTTAGTGGAAAAAAAATCAAACAAAACAGGAAAGGGGAAGTGCCGCTATAACCCTTGTCCCTTCTCTCCTTTTTTAGCCGTTATGTTGATAAATACATAATGTTGCTGTCATGATTTACTGCGAGCAGCTTGTTCTGGATGGGAGCTGTGGCACTGAACGAATAGGGGCGACGGTTTGGTACTTTCGGTTGTCAAAACCTTGAGCACTTACCATTTAGGCTCGATGATTGGACAAGAGCATATAAGACGTTATCAATTTCACTGTTAAGCAACCACAGACAATTGCATTACAATAAGTGAATTAAACGGCAAACTTTACAATAAACAAATGTAGGCCTATTATTTAAGGGGTATAGCATCAGTGTTTGGAATTCCGCAAACTGAGAGTGCAGAATGTTTTCAATGCCGCAGGGCCACACAAAGCCTGCAAAAAATATATATTATAGCGAGTGCTTGAGTCATTTTAATAAAGGAGATGACTGCTCTTTTAAAATGAAAGTTATTAACAGTGACTATTGGTTTAATACTAGCAGTAGCACAGATAGGGAAGGCAACAATTTCCATGACGATCATGGTTAGACGCTAACGTAACACACGCATTCCACGGCAGTCCTTGCACAGTTACATTTACCATTAACATAAATACACCAAAACACATATTAATGTACACTAGTTAAAGAATGCGGTCAATTCCTCAGTTATAAGCTGACCCCAGTTTTTTAGATGTAATTTTTCCGGGAAAATACACTTATATTAGGTGTATTAAATATTAATATAAATGTGTAAATATATGTTTAATATCTTCAAAACTACATGTTTATTGAGATTAAACACATTTTTAAGTTGAAATAATTTCATGATTTTTATTTTATTAGGATGCCCACAGAATGTATTAGTAGTGATGTGGACAAGATGGTAACATACTACACATTTATGACGTGTAAATACTAGTCTCCAGTTCACTAACTCATACAAAACTGTTTTAAGGAATTGTCATCGGTTTAACTTAACAACAAAGACCTTACTATTTTGCAGTCTGTTTGCAGTTTCTCTATTAAAAGTGCTTACGTGATACATCTTGCCTTAGAGCTCATACTTGTTTTGACTAGTTTGTGCTGTAGTTGCTCCTGGAACAGTAAGTAAGAAGAACAGACTAGCCAGTATGGTGTGGTTACATTAGAGCATTTTAATTTCATTATTCTGTGTTCTGTCTTATTTGACGGAATGTGTAAGCTGCAGTGCATAGTACTCATGGCTGTGAATCCTGTGATGATGTGCTACTGACATGCTTTTATCCAGTTCATACCTCTCTATTACATAATTTTTATCATAAACTTATTTTCAGTATTGTTGAACGTTACACCAGCATTTGAACCAAATTTGGTAACCCTATTTTCAAACCAAAAACTTAGATCGTTTCTTTGTTTCATGAGTAATATGTTTTGTTAAATGTTTGTGCAGTTCTCTTCCCAAACAAAAACAATTATTTATTTCTGGTATGACAAGACATATCCCTTGTACTAGCCAATCATTTATTACCATAGGAAATTCTACATAATAATTTGCCATGCACTTATGTAAACAAGCATTTGGAAAAGAGCACATTTAAGTACAGTAAATAAAAAAGACATTTTATGATATATCTGACTGGTATGGCAACAGCTGATTTATAATTAATCTACATGATACAGCTAAATTTTAGAACTGTATAATATTAAATATTCTTTCAGCTGACAGAACATTATGTGAACCGAATTGTACAAGTACTGCACAAATACAAGACCCCAATTTGGAAAAATAGATTCCCACCATACTTCATGGATGATAAGTGAGTGTAGGCCACTTCCTATACTCCATATGCACTGTTATAGGCAAGGAATAAAATAATACATTTAGTTTAGGATTTATAGTAGAGATATATATGAATGGTGGATCGCATCTGTAGGCAGCTGGAAATACAAACATATCAGAATCAAAGCTTTGGAACAAGAGGAATGGTAACAAAACCCAGTGTTTCCATGGCAACTTGTTTATGCTCCACTGGTGAATCTTGTAAATCCAATTGGAGGGAGAATGAGGCCATGGCTTCCCTGGGACATGAACTGGTCTGCAAAAGGAATAACAGCATTAAAGTGGGGAGGCCCTAATGAGGGAGGAGGTAGGAACAAAGACCGCACGTTATTCATGTCCCTAAATTTATTTAGGGAGCCGTTGTCAGTCATTTGAAATGGACTTAGAACCCATATTGTTTCGGTTTTTCCCAGCACCAGGTTGTTCGTAAAAAAATCTTACCTTTTACTAATAAGGCAAGTGTTCTTAAATATTAGCAGGAGTTTTTAAATATTCATGTATTTGACTATAAGTAAAAGATTGCTTGTGTTTCAACTTTGCCATGACACTATTAGGATAAAAGGGCAAGATTGTTAAAGGTCTTAATTCCTAAAATGTAATTGTTATGCAATTCTGAACACAGAAAAGCTGCTTTATTTAATTTTCAGTCAGTGTAAATTGTTGCATCTTTTATTTTCAGTTTGCTACATTTCTGAGTCAAATAACAACTTTTTACATTCTGAACTACCATCGTCACTGACTCAATAAAAAAATAACACTATTGCATGCAGTGCACCGTGCAGGGCTGCACGATTCTGCGTAAAAAATGAATTACATTTTTTTCCCTCACTCAGAATCAAGATGTGATTTTCTCTCAGTATTCTTTATTTATAATTGTTATAGTGTGCTGCTTAGTTTTTTTTTTTTTGCATTAGCTGACAAATCGGGACAAAAAAGTATCCTTTTAAGAGATCCTTTTTAAGAGTATCCTTTAAGTTCATTTTTAATACATTATGTAAAATATATGTGTTTATACTGATTATGAGCAAAGAATCTGTTAAGAAAAGTATTTTGTAACTAAATGCACTGACTAATTTAAGGCTGCAGCTATCGATTATTTTAGTAATCAGGTATTCTATCGATTATTACATCGATTAATCAATCAATCGATTAAGAAATACTTTTGTCTTGTTAAAGTGCAATAGTAACTATTAAAAAGTGAAAAAAAGACAGGTCTCTTAAAATGAACAACTCATTGGTTTTAACGGATAAACTGCACACCATAATGATGGTATTTTAAGTAATTCAACATGAGGGAGATAAAAGTTTGAGTGCTTTGTTCGAGTGCTGTTTGCAAATGCAGCACTGAAAAAGCGCACGTAATAATACGTGGTATTTTTTGGCAAATAAATTACCACAAAATAATGTAAGCTATTTTGCCATGAATTTGGTAGTAAATTCCCATTGACCCATGTGACCGAGGAGAGCTGTAAACTGATATTTTAATCCTCTGTATTAACATGGTAGCGGTGCAGCTAACTGTAATTATGAAGCAGTTCATAACCAGAACAACTTAATATGTAACGTTACCCTGTGTCAGTAGACAAAATCATCAGTGAAATGGGGACGTTAACCTCAATAGCAGCTAAGCTACCTTCAGTCATAACTATTAATTACGATAACCATTATCAGTTAATGCTGTGCACATATAAAAGCAAAATAGTATTTAGTATATTAATGGCAGCCAATGTATTAAATGTTTTTTTTAATCTGTTATTTTATCAACATACTGTTTAAAGTGCTTGGTAATTAGGAATGGAAATGACTGTGATTCTATGCCGTAAATATCAATGTTTGGAACTATTCACTGTCTCAGTGACTCAGAAGTTTTCCGAAAATTTCTCAGCCATTTTTTTTTTTTACCAGAGTGTCGCTGCCACTACCCAATCTGTACAGCCTTGTTGCTACCTGATCTGTACAGCTGCGCCTCTCTGTTTCTTACACTCCTGTTTCTTTCCTTTCTGTTTCTACCGCTCTGCTACGTGTAATGCAGACTAAGCAGACTGTGCGACAGTAATAATCCTCCGTGTGAAACACGGTGATCACTGAGCAGTACATGCATAGTTGTGTGGATAGAACAAGAATTTGCATCGAGGATTTTTTGTATTCGAATTACTCGATGAATCGTTGCAGCCCTAGACTAGTTATCTCACCTCTGAAGTTTCTTATCCAGGTGTTCACGATAAATTCTCAGACAGTAACATCTATTTAGAATTAGTATGGTAGTAACACTATAACAATTTTCACAAGAAAAAATGCCACTACAAAAACATAGTTGTTAGATGGAAAAATTGTGATTGATACTGTTGAGTATGGTTGATGGATATGCTAATCAACATAATTAATATTCATCACTTTCCAAAACACACAAATTCAGTGCCTACTGATTTTTTCCTGAAAATAATAGTAATAAAGGGCTGCAATGTCAAACTGTCACTCCTGAAACAAATGTCTTGTGAAAACTCCTGGAAGGTACTGAACGTGGGGAACATGCACAGGAGGAAGGGTAGCGGAGGATCGAGCCGGAATGGAAGGGACACCATAATGGGTACCAGGAAGAGTCTTGAGTTGTATAAGGAGTTTTATAATGTGTCAGGGTCATTGTGCCAGTGCTTAATACCAACCAGAAATGACCAGGGATGGGTCATTGTGCCAGTGCTTAATACCAACCAGAAATGACCAGGGATGGGTCATTGTGCCAATGCTTAATACCAACCAGAAATTACCAGGGATGGGTCGTTCGGGTTCAGAAAGTACAAATCCAGACTAAAATTCTTTTTCAACTAACCAGTTGAGTACTCTGTGAATGTGACTCTTGATACCTATCTATTTGGTTGAAACAAGATCTTGGTCTGGATTCGTACTTTCTGGACCTGAACTAGAAATACAAATTATATATACACTTACACAGTGGCTTTTGGGGAAGCCCCATTATCCAGAATGCACCACCATGTCCAAAGTCACATGCAGTCACATGCATATTAGTGGGCGGCAGTGCACTCAATAAGAGGGTTACTGCGAAAAACATTATGCTACTGTCAGTGACATTTCATAAAGGTACAATAACAACGACATAAGAATCACACATGAACTTTAATAGCCTAATCAGAGCAAACAAATACAATCACAAAAAAGGGACTGGCAGACGACCTGGGTTTTGCGTCTTGGAAGCAGATCCCTAGAACTTGGAAGGGACGTGCGTTTCAGTTACATCTAAAAAAAAATGCAGGGCAGCAATTTCTGCACACCCAACATGGAAAGGGAAATAAAAAATAATTCCTAGCTGGCTTAGGGGATTTACTCAAAAATATCCACATAGGAAGATCCAGCCTACTCCATTCATAGACACTAATCGCACATTACATAAAAACTGAAAAGCTTTACAGATTATCCTTTAAAAATCCAAAAGTATTGTCTGCATGTTCATTACAGTACATTTTTCTGGTGTGTTGCAGGTTTCAGCCTGGGATGGGCTTAGTCCTCTACCCCGAGATAGGAGACAGACTGGACATTATCTGCCCCAGAGGGGAAAGCGGACAGCCGTATGAGTACTACAAGCTGTACTTGGTGACACAGGATCAGGCAGACACTTGTAGCACCATCATGGACCCCAATGTGCTGGTCAACTGCAACAAACCGGAAAAGGACATCAAGTTCACCATAAAATTTCAGGAATTCAGCCCTAATTACATGGGCCTGGAATTTAAAAGGAGCTTCAACTACTACATAACGTGTAAGTTATTTTCTATGCTTCTCTGAATTGCTGAATGAGAAATGTGTATTACTATTACACCTGAGGCATCCTTGGGAGAAGCCCCTGAACGTTTTAGAGATTAAACACTCACAAGTAGGGGTTAATACAACAGTATTTAATTTTCTTTGCCTCTGGATTAATGGTCTCCCCCACAAGCATAAACACGATTTTGGTCTCATGTTAAATCTGTCAACTTAGTTTAATTTTATTAGTATACAGATATGCATTTACATGGACACCAGTCATGAGCAGGAAGTAGCAAAAAACAAATTACCAGCTCACCAGCAAAAATTCACAGGGTAATTCGAGCATTTCTAAGTGTTCAGGCTGAGACTGGCACAGTGATTTTAACATAGACGCAAAACCACTATCCTCAGATGACACAGCGGCTGGGGGGCGGCTTTCTCAGTTCCAGCTGATGTCATAATCATCATCCCTTCCTTATTTGCACTGTTAGGCTAGATCTGTTGCCAACCAGTATCTGTTTTTATAGTATAGGTTAAACAGAATCTGGGAGAAATGTGTCAGCAGTAATACGATTGCAACTGTCTTTCTATATCGAGATTTAAAAGAATATTTTCATTCAAAGCATGCAAACGCAACTAGCCTGCTTCTCCAAACAATGACTCGTCTGGCTTTAACTGCATATCGCATGCAGACAGGGTCAAGAGGTTCCGTTGCTGTGTAGCTAAGCATAAGAATGGCTGAGACATGTGTTCTAAATGCTTTTAAACACGGTATAATTGCTGGTGCCGGACATGGTTCCAGCATCTCAGAAACGGTCGCCTCCTTCCCCTTGAATTTTTGTGTGCTTCTGTGTCTAGAGATTACAGAGAGTGCTGCGATGACCAAAAATAAATACCCAGTCAGTAGGAGTTCTGTGGAGGAAAATACATTAATGAGAGAGGTCAGAGGGGAATGGGCGGAGCTGTTAAAGCTAACAGGAAGGCCAGAAGTACAGAAACATCAGCCCACAGCCATGCGGTGTGCAGGGCGGCTTTTCTGAACTCGCAGCTTCTCAGCCCTTGGATAGGATTTGGAGACAAAAGGGGGCCCTCCCTGGTACCACATAGGGGTGCCTAATAAAGTGCCTATTGAGTGTAGTGTATGTTGTCTTTTATTGCACGAAGGGTACCTATTAATCTTTTTTTCTTGCCTTTTAATGAGCACTACTTCTGTGATGTCTTAGCCTGTGTGGATGATGCACTTTATATGCAAATGACTATACTGATTCAGGTATTTTGAAAATCAAAGCAGTGTTGTTCAGAACATTACCCCTGCCATGCTTCCTACCCCTTCATCCTAAATGACTGAAAGCACTTAGTATCTGCATCGAGTGTAACACAGAATAATCAAATGAAACCACTTTTCTTAATTTGTTGCATAAAAGTATACATGTTGAGTGCTCTTTTGAAAAAAAATGGGTAGTACTCTGTATTCCCCTGTGAACTGGCAACAGTTCAGATGTGTAAATTCTTGTTTAATTATTAGTCTTATTTATAATCAGATGTGTTGATCTCTTTTCATCAAAAATCTGAATGACGTTAGGGTAGGATTATGTTCTAGGTAGCTAACTTGGAGTATATACAGTACTGCAGCCTTCCCCTCAATACCATTGACACTTAACGTGAGAGACCGGGCTCCTCTTCGTAAGGAGAAAGGTAATTACTAACCTAGACCTCTGGCTGTGTTGCCTGTTGGGGTTTCCTGAAGTTGAGTACCCTTTACAGTGCCCACGAGCCACAGCCAGGAAGCACCCATTCTAAATTCCAGGGTGGCCACCAGTTTGTGGGATAAAGCCACAGTATAATGAAATCTGGTCGTAGGGCCACAAAGGACAATCTGAATAAAGACGACGACATATTGAAGCAATTATACTGCCTAGTGCATCCCAGCTCTCAACCTTCTGTGGTGTCTCCCCAGTCCTCTTTTAGCTAACCAAAAACCGGATTTGAATTATTTTTATTTTTTTTTTTTCTTAATTAAAAAAAATATGAAGGGCTCACTTAATATAGACACCCTCGGGATGGTCAGCCACAGAGGGGTTTCCTGTAGGCCTGCTTGTGATGGTGCCTGCCATGATGTGTAGTGACTGCTGCCACTCTGAATATGCACACCGGAGGGTATTCAGCTCCGGGAAGCGAGCCGATTTGCACTGAGGCCCAAACCATGGGGCGGAGAGAGTCAGCCAGTATGTCAGAGGATAGCAGTGAGGGATACAATTGAAAGGCTGAGGTTAAAGCCTCTCTAGAAATCAAGGGCCAGCTGATTTTAATAAAAATAAGTAGGGAAATAGATGCTTTATAATGATTCTTATGCGTGGGTGTTTATGGGTCTACCAAACAACTTTGGTTGTGTTTTTCAATGTATTAAATTTTTAGAAAGAGTCCATAAGTATTTTGACAGTAATAGCCCTGTGAAACATTTTTCCTTTTCGAAATTAAAGAAATAGTTTAAAACATGTTTAACTTATTCACCGGTATACTCTTTTAAAGAAATGTAGGCTGATTGTTAATAAGTCCGCCGGTGGCGTAATAATCTTCCAGACAAAACAGCTGTCTCTTATCATTTAAAAAAGATTTTTTTTTTTTCTGGGAGAACTATAGCATGTTATTTTTTTCTTCATTAAAATGACTTTTTTTTTGCACCCTGTAATTCCACAGACTACATAATTACCAAAGTTGATATTAATTTACTTATGACGCTTTTAAAGCACTCTGAAGCACTACAGACTGGAACCGGAGTGCCTGCTATGCGAGATGCAGTGCTGGCTCAGCAGGGCGGCACGCGGCATGGCCAGTCCCTCCAAACAATGAGTGGGCCAGATGCTGGTGGACCTTGGTGACGCCCAGCACTACTCCGGCCTTCTGCTCAGTCCCTGGCCGTCGCTGCTCAGCCGTCCCATACGCCAAAAGGCATTGGGGAGCAGCTTTAATCCCTGGCCAAGCTACATGGGTCCTAGTCCAGAGTCATTTTCATTTTGATTTCTTTGGGAGGCACAAACCGGGGGCATTCTGTATAGCCGTTATGCAGTTCAGATGGTCAAAAAAATACTATTCCTGAACGCTGAATTTGTATTTTTAGAACTGTGTAGTTCTTTAAGATTTAACTCATTTTGTTCTTCTTTGATTTTCTTTTTTTTAATGGAGGAAAATGCTGCTTGTATTCAAGCTAACTGCCAGTGGAGACTGTGGCACTGTTTTTTTCATGATAATGGTAACACTTTATAATGCACTGTAGATATCTTCATAATGCTTTATACTGGTCAGTATAAGAATTATGGATACTCTTGTACTGCATTATGAAGGTTTGTGAAGTGTATTATAGACAAGAGCTTCATAAAGCATTCATAATACACAATAAACATAGCTATAATTGGTGATGCACACATACCGATACCAGCTCGGTATCAGATGATACCCAAAGCCCAGGTATCGTTATCGGTATCAGTACAGAAAAAGTTGGATCGCTATATCCCTATCTATAATGCATGTATTTAATAAGAGCGCTTAGCACATAACCATTATCTGTTAAATATGTCTCTTTGGTTATATGGTTGCATAAACCATATATATTGGTTATATATATATATATATATATAGATATATATATATATGGTATGGTATCTTTCAAAGTTAACATTTATTTATTTATATAATAGTTATTTATTTATTTTTGTAAGACACGGAATAGTAAAGAGAACATTTGCTGTGGACTAGCATGATACCTCCCACAAAACACAGAGAACCAGGTTCTTCCAGGCTGCATGAATGGAGGCCTTGATTAGTACGAATAGACAGTTGTGAAAATAAATACTACACGAGCAGTAGTGTAGTGATTTGTCTCATTTATGGACACAGACTTTCAACGTTTTTGTGTCAGTTTATGTTTAATGTGCTGTCCTGTATTCTGCTGACAGAATGTTAAAAACCTTAGCAAATAACATTTTTTTTAACTATAATATGTCACAATAATGAATGATGGTTTTGTTTGCCTTCAGATTCTTTATGATGATTTGATCATATAAAAAAGTATGGAAGCCTGTTTCCACCATCTAGAGTAGAAAAACACATGCTTACCTCAAAATTCTGACTTAAATTGAAATTTTGTAAAAATTAAGTAAAAATTCAGACATTTTTCTCACTATTCTTACTTTATTTCCTGTAATTCTGAGTTTCTTAACATGATAGCCTATATCGAAGCTTATGATAATTATCCTGTAAACGTTAACAAGGTCTGAAATGGAAAGGGGCACTAAAACTTATGTTTTTCCTAATCATGTGTGATACAGGCATATCTAACCTTAATGATTTGTCTATTAGACCTACAAGACCCTGTAGCAGTCAATATATGTGTATTATTGATCCAAAAAATTGTATGACCAGGGTGGGTTGATGTGGGGGGGGGGGGTGAAAGATCAGCTGCTTCCAGAGGGAGGCATAGCAGAAAACGTTTGAGAACCACTTACTGGCTGCTACAAACCCTAACAATCGGCATGATACAGAATATCTGTTCTACATTAAGTCGGTAAAAAATATCAAGTGTCTTTCAATTAATTGTGTATTTCAAGCTACTAAAAGTCCGAGGCAAACACTGACATCACAGGAATAACTGAATAACTCAAACCAAGGCAATGAAGGCGGCACCAGTGCCCCCCGTTTCACTGCATTCATAATGTAGGGAGCTAACATGAAATCCCAACTACTTGCTAGCAGATTACATTAAGTTTATAATGTGTGTTTGATATATATTCCTAAGTAGCATCCTGCAGAGGAGGTGATAAATAGTCAGAATTTCGACTTACTAAGTCAGAATTCTGAGAAGTTAGAATTCGGAGAGAAATGGATTTTTTCTACTCCAGTTGGCGGAAGCAGACTTCCATAATAATGTGATTTCTTATCCAGTACATAAATTTATTTCTTTTGCTTTTTAAAGATCTGGTTCCCAGAAAGCATATTTCATCGCAGGTAATTCATTAATCTTACAGAATGGATTTCTTGGTCCTTCTTGCAGCCCAAGGTGCCGGTTTCCTGTATTCCCGAATTAACTCAGACCCAATGATTCACAGTGTGTGCGGAAGTTGAATAGCAGGTCACATTAGAACATAGCCATCTGATTCTAATCTAGAGGACATAACCTTGGCTTTGAAGTGCTGCTCTATGAGCCACAATGCTTAGGCCAGACCCTCGCCAAAATTGTTTATACACCACTGTTGAGAAATGAAAATTGCATGGTCATTTTTCACTGGCGGCTGCTGGGCTGGAGAGATAGGTGTGGACTGGGGCTTCTTTTAGTGGTATACAGCCCTTCTGGGCTGGGGCAGAAAAAAATATCAGTGAAGTAGTTTGTTTGGATTTCTGGAGACATTTTCAGCAAGTCACGGCATCATTGCTATAAGAATGCTCAAAAAGTTTCCTGAGTAAACAGAATATATATAAACCGATTTTGACTGATATATAGGTTATAAAATTAAAAACCCCGGATGGTCCTTGAATCCAAACTACATCATTGCTCTGCGTGTGTATATTCCAAAAGTTTGGTATAGTTCAAAAGCATCAACAATTGTGGGTTCATTTGAAGACTCAAAATGGCCAGAAACAAAGATCTTTCTTCTTAAACCAATCAGTCTTTTCTTGTTCTGAGAAATGAAGGCTATTCCATGGGAAATTTGTGTATCCTAGTGGAGATGATGTGGGGTTCCAATCCTGCCTTGCGTATGGATTCTGTATGTTCTCCTTATGGGTATCCTGGGTACAAAGATATGCAGTTAATCTACCTGGTGTCTAATAGTATCTTCATGTTATATGTGCTCTGTGATGGACTGGCATCCCATCCAGATTGTACTTTAGTCCTGTGCCCTGTGATGGACTGGCATCCTATTCAGGGTGATTCCCTTGGTTGATGAAGTTTGAGGATTATCAGATTAAATTTACTAGTATGTTGCAATAGCCTTGGATGTCTGTAAGTTTAGCTAAAGACATAAGTCTAAATTGATGGCTAAAATCTTGCTATTACCTGAGTAATATCAAGAATTTTCTTTGCAGGATAGCCCTCTGCACAGAGTATTCAGCTTACAAATATATATTGTTTCAGCAGGAATGCATGATCAGTGATACAGTCTGTCCATGTTGCATCAAGAGCCTACATGGAAAATTGCATGTATTCAGAATCAAGGAGTTGGAGTTGCCTAGACACATTCCTGCATGATTTATGTGATTACTTTTACCCACAAAAATTAGGAAAGAGCCCATTGAAATTCAGCTCATGTTTTGTAAGGCAAACCTTACTGAGGAAAAAAATGCTAATTTGTGGGCGCTGCTGCTAAATATAAACATTTTTAAATAGTTCTTCTTTGAGATGTCCTGACATCTAGTACTGCGCAAAAGTTTTAGGCCGTCAAAGGAAATGATGGTTCAGTGATCTTCATCTTGGTCTGATATGTCAGTCAAAGCCTGCCAGCTTAGCCATTTCAAAACCTCCCCGAAAGTCACCCCAGTATCTACAGCAGCCGTCCAATACACCCATGTATTTTTCACTTGATCGCCAGCATACCATGTTTGGCTAATTAATACTCCATGAAGGGTTTTAACTAATTAAGTTAATTAATTAATTGAGCTGGTAGTGAAATGTAAGAAATACATGGAATGGCTGAGATGCTCCTGAGGAGATGTTTGGGACCTGAAGCTGTGTTCTTCTAGCCATCCAGTAAGACATCAGTAACGTTTTGGAGAACCGAGGAAATATACATGTACTAGTAAGGGTGGTGCCGTAGTCATTACTGGTGCGATCGTGCGCCATGATATGGATCGCACTATACCGTTAACAACAGCCTGATTCATACAACAGCCTCTTCATAAAAAGAAGCATTCACAACTTCACAACTTTAGCTGTAGTCTTTAGTTGTAGTCTTTAGCTGTAGTCTTTAGTTGTAGTCTTTAGTTGTAGTCTTGTCCTTATATAGAATATGTAATCTAATCTTATCTGCATTGTGTGAATTTTCTATTAAACACACTCTGACGCCGTGTTGTGATAGCAAACTTACAAATTCAAAATAAACAGACGTTGTGTAATTATATACATTACACAAAAACAACCCAGTTACGTATAAAGTACAATGTAAAACACATTAGCTAAATGCATATATGTGCGTGGTTGCCTCCATGCAAGTTGCCTGGTAAAAGTTGCGTGGCCTTAAGGTAGGAATAGGCTAATAAAGGTAAGTTAAGTAAAGTTGGGAAAGGGGAGTAAAGAAATATTTCAGTGGAATGTCGGAAACAGCCGAGGCATTGACAGGAGAGGAGATGAGACTCGTTCCAGTTATTTGTAACTGGTTCAGTCTTAAATTATCCAACATGAGCAAACTTTAGTATTATGCAAGCTTTGTTGCCATTTCATAGCGAAAGGTGGAAACACATGCGGCCTGTTCCATCACTTAAAAACACGCATGTCTGTGAATATGAGGAGTACGGAGCCCCTGAAGCAGTGCTTCCGAAAGTGTGTGGCATGCCGTTCTAAAATGTGGAATGGAATGATATGTGTGTGTGTGTGTGTGTGTGTGTGTGTATGTGTGTGTATATATATATATATATATATATATACACACACACACACACACAGTCTTATTTAAAAATCATTCGAGTTCATTGTCAGAATTACAGTGGAAACCACTTATAGTGATCACATCTGCCTGGGTGAAGTTGATCACTATAAGCAGATGATCATTATAGCTGATTTTCTTTTTCTTTATGTCTCAGGCAGATTAGCATCTAATTGACATTTGTGTATTTATTATTTGAATATAAGATATTTACTACATTTTATTGATTCTTTTTGAAATACAGTACAGCTATTTCTAACACTAATACAGTACTGTACAAATTGCATCATTCAAAAATGTGATAATACAGTCCATACTGTACATAAAATATAACTTATTGTAGTTTTGCTGCTGCATCTCGTTGGCTCATTTCTGGCAGTTTATCATAAGCTTGGATGAGCCTATATTCGTCATGGAGAGAAGATGTCTTTCTTTTTGCCCTCATGCTTTCTGTACATGCAGCATTAGCCTCCGGGAACTAGCCAGACGGGTTACCGCAAGGCAAAGTAGGGTTAACACATGCACATGGAACAGGTGGCTTGTGTTGTCACCTTCTGCTATTATGACACAGCGACAAAGCTTGCGTAATACTAAAGTTCGCTTCATGCTAGATGATTTAAGACTGAACCAGTTCTAAATAACAGAGGTTGCCTCCTTTTTTTGCCTCGGCTGGTTCCGGCATCCCACTCAAATCTTTTTTTATTCCCCTTCCTCAACCTTTCTTAACTGTATTATTCTATACCTAGCCTAAGTGACTAATTCTGGCGTGATGGCACCACACGTTAATGGGGCACTTGTGTCTTTTACCACTTGCATGAAGGCAGTGGCACAAATATTAATGTTTTACTTTTTAATATGTCACCAGTTTATTGTGCATATGATTTATGATTGTAAGTTTTACTGCGGTGCAATTAATTGTGATGAATAACAGAAAATTGTTTAATTATTTTTTTTTTTTTATTGATTCACAGCCCACCTGAAAATATATTCCTTTTTATTTTCTGTATTTGTATTTCTATAACCAAGATTGAATTAGTTACATAATTCTAGTTTACTTAACTTTAACGGCTATAAGCATACAAACCCAAAGACATTTCCCATACCCTCTGAAGACCATCCTGCATAGTACAGCTCTGTTTAGTGCAGCCATAATTAATTTCAGTATGTGATTTGACAATATAATGCATTTCCTTCAGTATTCTTGCATACTTTCTGTAAAGTTTGCTTGAAGAGGAATCAAATCCCTCAGCCTCTAGGAAGAACCCAGAAGAGGATGATAGGAAAAGTATAGTGTCTTCTGTGTCAGTCACTTCGACAGCTGCTTTTGTTCCAGTTGAGAGTGCTAGACTGTCGGCCAAAATCAGTGTTCAGGGCTCCTCCATCTCCTGCTTTGTTTCCCGAAAATCCACTACAGAGGTCGAAAAATGAATTCAGTCCAAAGTATTTATCTCTCAAGAACCAAACATATGCTTGTGCATAATTTTAAAATGTCAGTTACAGGACGAATGCTTTTTTGTAACTGAGGTTGCACTCATACTAAAATTCAATAGACGTTTTTAAAACTTCAGAATGCCACAAATGAAATGTTGAGGTCAGTTCTTTCACGTAGTACTTAGTCTTTCTGTGTAGCCCCGATCTGCATTACCTGGTCATTATAATGGAACGCACTCACCAGCTAAGGCTGTTCAAGACTTTAATTACTTTAATTAATGTCACCGGTATTTTTTGGTATATGGGAGTGTGCACTATAGAGTACCCAGACAAAACCCAGGAATTCATGGATACAAAATTGTAGCCAACAGCTTTGGTCAGGCTGAGGAGCATGCACTGATACAGCTTCTCACCGCATCTACCACACAATGAAATACCTCGATCCCAGTTGGCAACCCCCCCAGGCCAACACGCGGTCCAGTCCCACCTTCAGGAAATGGCTGTCTGTGTGCACATCCCATTGGCCTGGTCCAGCTGCGCGGGTCCTGTGCAAGGAGGATCCTGTTAGCCAGATCACCCACACGGAACCGCGCCACATGGCCATTGTGGCATGACTGATGCTAACTTGCAATGAAGGAAATCTGCCTCATTCAGGGCTCCCTGAGAAAGCGCTCATTCGGCACAAAGTCATACCAGCTGTACCCAAGGACTCTCCAAAGAGACACCGTACCAAAGGAGTACCAAAACAGGACTGAATAGGACTGACTCTTACAGAGATATCAGAAGTACCACACACCCCTCTTCCAGTGACCTCATGAACCCCCATGCTCTCCAAATGCATCTACTGACTTCATAGAAAGAGTGACGCAATTGACATTCTCTCCATGGACAGACACTGCCGAAGGTTGTGCCCAAGAGGCTTGTTATCCAGGGCATAAGCTCACAAGTTCAGACACTCCATTGAATCCATGAAGGTCAGTGAATCTTGCTTCACCAACAGATCCTTCTCAGTCATTGGTCCCCACAACTCTGCCTAACACCCAGTCCATTCAAGCATTGACTAAAGGAGGAGCAAGAACACACCTCTGACGAACACCAGAAGCAACTGTGAAGAATGCAAAGCTTCTGCCTTCACTCTGCACAGCATTCACAGTACCGGCGTAAGTGCCTGGCCATAACTTCCACCAAATTCGGGGGGATACTGCAAAGCCTCAGGATGTCCCACAATGCAGCTTGATCAACTGAGTTGAACACTTTGCGAAAATGAACAAAAGCTGCAAAGAAACTGCCAAAATTTGCCTTTGTGCTCAATTGAAAACCCTCAATGCCTTGATGCAGTTGATGGGAAACTTTTAGGTGTAAAACCAGACTGCTGTTGTCTCTAGTGGGTGAGCAAATGATCGCGGATCTTATTGAGGACGACCCTAACAGGAACCGTACCCAGCCACAATCCAGGCGATCATCCTTCCTTTTCCAGGTAGGGACAATATGTCCCGTTTTCCGGTCAGTGAATCAGTGAGCTAGAATTAGGGTCCAAAGTCAAGGAACATCATCCCATTAGACCCGTAGGGACCGTCCCAAGCTTCATAGCCAGCCCTGTCAGTGCCAGTAGCCATACTGAAGACACTCATGTGTCACCTCATGGGCACCCATCAACCACCAAGCAAAGATGTGAATAAAACGTCTCCCTCACAGAGACATCACTAGCTATGGTTGGAGCATAGAAGAGCGACCACAGAAAAGACACCCAGAGAGTGCCTTAGTCTGAGTCGAAACAAGTGACATCAGACGCTGGGAGTAGCCTCCGATTTGAGGAGTTTACAAAGCTCTTCCGACAGCAGGCGAAGATGGTCATCAGGCCAGAGAGACGAGTCGTTCCATGCGCCTGCCTGGGTCGGCCGCATCAGGTTAGGACGCGAGTGCTGCCATGCACCTTAGCACCACACCAGTTCCAATCCCCCACAGGCCCGATGCCATTGGCTTTCCGGAGGGTTAGACTCTTCTGGTTTCGCTTTCCCTCGTCGCCTTCAAGGTATGCGCGGCCTTCCTGATGGCAGCTATAGTAGAGCTCCTCCCTATCAAAAACAAGTCTCGTCTGCTTCGTCAGAGCTGTGTGAGGTTTTCTACAGTGGCAGGAATGCCACCGACCCCCAGATTTTTCTCCCAGACTGATGCAGTTTGACCTAACTCCCTAGCCCACCCTTGTAATAAAATCCAATACTTCTACAGCTGACAAATCTTACCATTCAAGCTTCTGGGTTTAATAAATATGAATGAATATGGCAATTTGGAAGGTGCTTGTTGCTTAGCTTATTCTGTTTTATATTTATATTTATATATATTTATATTTGTTCCCCTCCTCCGTTGTCAGCTGGCTTTTTCTTTTTCTTTCTTTTTTCTATTCTGTCTTTCTTTCATTCTCTGCATTTAATTTTATATGTATATCAATGTATCCTAACACACCCATGTAAAGCGCCCGGGGACAACTCTGTTGTGAAGGGCGCTATATAAAACTAAACTGAATTGAATTGAATTTATTCTGTTTTTCCTGTTCCTTGGAATGCTGCATATTGCTAAGGTGTCTGATATACGCATTTGAACTTATAAAAGGTGCTTTCCAAGTGTTGTGCACTGTCTGAAGTGAGACAGACTGGCCGAATGGGGTCTGGATGCTGCCCACCCCCCCACTGATTTATGGCTCCCGGCTCCTATAGTGCAGCTGGACCTCGGGATTTAAAGGTCACCCATAACTTTGTAGGAAAGGGTGAAGTCCTTTCTAATCTCGTGGCAGCTCTGAAATCTTGTTCCAAACTTTGGGCTCAGTTTAGCAGCACATTGGGTAAGTGTGTCTGATCTGATGGAGCTGCCGTTGGAGTATTGGGACCCCACCACAGTTACTGCTAAAATTTTTAGATTTCTACATTCCATTTAAACAGTCGCAGACCTTCTCTTGGCTAGATTTTTTCTGTTTCTGGCGTTTTGATTAATTTGTTGTCCCTGTTTAATAATAACAACAATAAAAAGAAACTGGAATCGCAGAACATTATTTTTTGTTGTTTTAGTTACTAAGCCAGTAGAACAGTAAGTTGTCGAAAGGCCTACTACTGACATTATAGTTGAATCTCCACTTTAATAATCGAGTCATCATAATGCATCTTTGTACCATGAGCTGTTAGCTATTCCAAGCCGCTGTGGTTTTACATGAATGGTGAACGGTGGGATTTAACCTGCTGGTTTTTCAGTCAGGGCTAATATGCTATGATTCTGACACTGAAATAAGACTTTCCTTACATGAAGAAATCCATTGTAGGTTTTTACAATCTGTAAGAATAGCTTATAACATGCAGCCAGTGATGCGCCGTTGTTTCACAAGTAATACAATTAAGACGAAGGAAGTAAACATTTGATATCTCAAAGGTAAATCTCATTCCTTTGTAAGCCTTGTGCTCACTTTCCGAATGACAAGCTGGGGCTACCTCTGGATTTTTAGTGCCTGTATTATGACTAATGGGCTGTGTTAATGACTCATTCATTTCCAGCATTCCTCACACCACCACAGGAAAACTCTGCCACCCCCTCGGGCCCTCTCCCATCCTACAAAGATGACTATGCTTTTTCTGCATCCCCCATTGCCTGCGGATTCCCCTACTTAGCAGAACCATGACTGCTGTTCAAACCTGCTCGGTCCTATGCTGCCTTTGCATGTTAATGCGTGCATAAGGTTTCATAAACCAGTTTTTCAAACCAGTCGTCGGGGTCCCTCCCAATTCTCTGGGAATTGGGATAGAGCAAAAACGTTGTGCCGTTGGGGGTCCCTGAAGACTGCTTTGAGAAACACTGCCTTAAACCAGTAAAATTCTGAATTAATATAACCCACAAGAGAAAAGCTAGTTTGTTCTGTTGCACATGTAATGACAGCTATAAAAAACAGTCCTTTATTTATTTATCCCATAGTTTTAATCACTTTTAACAATCGACCATTCATTTTCATGCTGCAGTGAAATATTTGCAGGTAACTTGTTGAAGGAACCAATTAAAAGGTGGCCTGAATTGTTTTTCGGAGGGGAGGTGGCATTGATGAGAATTTTCAAATAAGAAAAAAGCATATTGGATTGTTTTAGAGTTTTGTGGATAATTTATCTTGCTTGCTCTGTTCGGTCTTGCTCGTAGACTGCCCTGACGTTTGTTAAGAGGTCTAAATAATAGGTCATCAAAAGCCTTGATATGCAGAATACCCTGTGATTCTCATTATCAGGATTATGTTTGTGGGAACACCCTAAAATGTTCATTAGAGCAAAAAATAGTGTATAGGCAATGCATTTCTAACTAGTTGTATAAAAGTTACTGCAAATTATATTGGCATTTAAATAAATTATAGCCTTGCAACTTAAGCAATACAAAATAAAATTATTGACATTCTTCTGAGGAATAATATTTTAGGGTAAATTAAATGTCCAATACCTACCTAATAACCTACCTATCTGTTTCTTTTTCTTACGCAAGATTCACCATGTTTTAAACAGTTTAAAATGTTTAATCTTTTTGGGGAAAAAATGGATTAAGAGCGAACATGTTTTACTTAAATTAATTCAGATTCTCACAGTTCTGCTTGCAGTGCGCTTATTCATGGGTAATTAATTACATGCATATATTAGCTGCTTTGCGTTCCAGTATAAATATTGCAAATGGATGTAGACTTAATTTGTCTTTTTCTTATCGGGTTAATTAGTAGCATCACCCTCAAATTCATCTTATGTTAGAAAAAAGATTATATATTGCACTACTCAGCAGACCCCGGAATCATGGTGGCAGGAATGAAACAGGGCTGATTCATTCAAACAAGGATGCTCTTTTATTGATAGTCCTTCCAGGCACCAAACACCAACACTCCCAACACTCTGCACAGCCACAGATATACACAGCCATTTACATTATTTACACAGTTGGGACATCTTTTTTACATATAATTAGCACAGGCAGCCCAGAGCCACGTAATTGTAAAAATATGCTCTTATCGCATCGCAGACATCTGCACTCTGCAAAATCAGTACGGGTGGTATCAGAAGTATAGCTTGTGTAGGACTTGGGAACCAAGCTATGCTGCTACCGTACTTTTTCAGCTGTGCCTGGGTTATTTACTGTGCTAGGCCTAGATAATGTAACACAAAGGATACTAGTCACAAAGAAGTGGCTGCAAATCCATAGATTGTTATACTTAGTCTCTGCCCATGGTGATCTTGGCTTTTCCATTTGTATTTGTGGAAGTCTATGCTTGATGCAGTGTTGGGAGATGGCATGCCACTATGTGACAGAGAGTTACTGACTGTGGGCAGCAGGTGGCGAGCTAAACATGTCAGTTTGGGCCTGGCCAGTACTTGGACGGGAGACCAATAAGGAAAGCTGGGCTACTGCTGGAAGAGGTGTTAGTGTGGCCAACAGGGGAGCCGGGTTAGTGAATACCAGTGCAGTGACAGACACGTTGTGCTAACAGAATGGTGTTGTCCTCCGGATTAGATTAACAACCCTCTGAGATTGTGCCTAGGCATTTTTCTAAAGCAGGGGTGGGAGATCTTATCGGCAAAGGGTCGGTGTGTGTGCAGGTTTTTGGGATGATTTGACAGATCATCCTCATACTTTGTTGAACATTTCGCGAACAGCCGCACATGGAAATGGTTGCAGTCGTTAAAATTATCATATAATTTTCAGGTGAAATCAAGGTCTGGTGTTTTCAATCAGTGGGATGACAGTCTGTGAGTGGGAGACCCTGTTTTATTTCAGTGCATGTGTATCATGGCTCGAACAAAGGAGGTATCTGAGGAGCTCCAAAAGAATTTGAAAGTTTTTGAAGACCATCTTTATAGAGTTTGGACTCCACCAATCAACAGTGAGATGGATTGTATACAAATGGAGGAAATTCAGGACAATTGTTATCCTCCCCAGAAGTGGTTAAACATCAAAGAGAACTCCAACTGCAAGTTGTGTAATAGTCCGAGAGGTTAAATAGGAGCCCACTGTAACTTCAAAGCAACCGATAGCCTGTCTCATATTGGCGAATGTTCATGAGTCCACCATCAGGAGAACACTGAACAGCAATGGTGTGTATGGCAGGGCAGCAAGGGGAAAGGTCTCCCCCAAAAATATTGCTGACCATCTACAGTTTGCTAAAGATTGTGTGGACAAACCACTGGAAGAATGTTTTGTGGATGGATGAAGCCAAAGTAGAACTTTTTGGCCTAAATGAGGAGCGTTACATTTGGAGGAGGAAAAACACTGCATTCCAGCATAAGAACCTTATCCCATCTGTGAAATATGGTGGTGGGAGTGTTCTGGTATGGGCCCATTTTGCTGCATCTGGGCCTGGACAGCTTGTCATCATTGGTAGAACAATGAATTCTGAACTATACCAGAGAATTCTAAAGGAAAATGTCAAGACATCTGTCAGTGAACTGAATCTCAAGAGACAGTGGGTCATGCAGCAAGTCCTTCTACCAAAGAATGGTTAAAGAAGAATAAAGTGAATGTTCTGGAATGGCAAAGTTCTGACCTTAATCCAATAGAAATCTTGTGGAAAGCGAGCAGTTCATGTGAGGAAACCCACCAAGAGTTGAAGCTGTTCTGTATGGTGGAAAGGACTAAAATTCCTCCGAGTCAATGTGCAGGACTTATCAACAGTCACCGCAAACGTTTAGTTGCAGTTAATGCTGCACAAATATATATGAGAGAGAGATAGGGAGCTTTCCTGGGACATATTTCATATCTCATGGCAGATTCAAAGGTTTATTTCACAGAGATGGAATTCACCGTCTAAGCTCAGCACGCCCTGGTGTATGGTCACTGGGAATTATCATAAGAACATAAGAACACAAGAAATTTACAACGAGCGGAGGCCATTCGGCCCATCAAGCTCGTTTGGGGAGAATTCAACTAAAAGGTCAGAGATTTTAAAATCGCATCTAGCTTTGCATTAAAGGAACCAAAGGATTTGGCTTGCACTATGCTATCAGGAAGACTATTCCATATTCTAACTACACTCTGTGTAAAGAAGTTATCGTATTAAAACGTGTGGCTTGCTTGAAATTAGGGCTCAGTGGTGGAACGATTAAGCTGAAATATATTCCCTCCTTGAAGCTGCCTGATGTTTCTCTTGTTTTGTTTTCACTTCATTCTGATGTCCAACTTGTACAATGTAACATAGCTGTGATTCAGGGGCTCATCTTGAACCATCCTGCTACTTAGTAGGACTACAACCTTCTCGCTTTGTGCATGACAATTTCCATGGAACCTGGCACCACTCCCAGAATCATGCATCTTAATAGTGGTGACATCATTCAGGCTCCTGATCGTCTTCTGCTTAACACCCGCCTGTCTGCAAATAGACCGTTAAACAAGCATTTGGGAAACTAAAGCATGATTTGTTCTCTTGTTAATTGATGTTAGCTATTGATTGTGCTCCTTTACATTTCTTGTGCGCTCAGATCTAATAAGAAGTGGGAACCATGCACTCTTCTTTTATACCTCCCCATTAAACTGTGATGGAATGGGAGAGATCGCACACAGAGAAAGGAGTGTGCATTTTACCCGGGCAACAATAGGAAGCTCCAGGGATTTTTGTCAAGGAGCCAAATTATTTCAGAATGCCAAAATCCAATTCTGTATTACTGTCATTGGTAAAGACCAATGAGTAGTGGAGTTTAACTTCTTCTCCTCCGTCAAACAACCAATGGTTATGTTGTCCCTTTTAATTTTTCCTAACCTTGCTTTGGTCTTGATAAGATTGAAAACTCAACTCATTTAGAAAGAGGTAAATGTCCTTTAATATCACCAATATGAAATGACATTAAGGAGAGAGGGCGCTAAGCATTTATTTATGCATTCATTCATTCATTCATTCATTCATTGCTTGGTTTGTTTGTCTAGATTAGGGTGTTTTGGTCATTTTAACAGATTTATCATCCGCATCTTGAATTAGTTACCATTTTCAGATGTTAGCTAAATATGAACAATATGGCTCAGTTTTTTGTGCCTTTATAAACCATTATCAAAATAAAAAATAATACAAATATTCTACACATTTTTACACGCAGCTTTATCAAAAAACATAATCATAAATAAATATCTTCCCGGGAACAAAAAGTATTCCTGGCTTTCTAATGCTTTTAATGGATCTTCTGTAATTTCTCAGTTTGTCTAGGTGCAAAAGCCAAGCCATGCTCTTCTGTCGCCCTCGATGAGGTGGAAAAAGAACTTGATCTTCAAAGGCCCATTTTTATGAGCCTTATAGAGCATTTCTAACACTTTAGAGTATGGAATGCTGGGAGTCGGTCATAATGAAAAGAGCAACATAGGGTTGACAAGCCTGCCATCCTGCACATCATGGAGGTAGCACTTGTCTCGTGGGGTACGTCTTCTCCGAAGGGGCCCTGCTTTCGTTGCTACCTGCCCTGGTGCCACTGCTGCACAGAGAGGGCTTTGATTTCTTACGGAGTAGGATCTTATTAGTTGAACGCTTTTTAATATAAGTACTCATTTTTGGACAACATAACCAATACTGGTTAATGAGGGTGGATTCTGGACAAGTTAAAAGGCAGACATTTGTCAAAAGGGGGCGGGTGGGTGCAAGGCTCAGGGAGGAGCGGAAATGCCCGTGGAGTCGTTGTGGAAAAGGCCGCACAGAGCAGCCGGTGGATTTCCCATGAGCAGAAACGCCCCTCTGTTTCTCAGTCGGAAGACATCGTTCCGAACTTAATGCCTGTATTGTTCTCTTCCGAACTGCATAAGAGAGATGCTTGTTTTTGGATCACATTTTTCAACAGGCAAAGCTAACATCACTAAAACAGGACCCCCCCCCACCACCACCACCCTGAGCTTCTCAGTGGTTTTTGATTTTAAGAGAACTCCCTCCCCCTCTGAGATAAGATTTTTAGCCTACTGTGCCACCCTGTCACTAATTATAGGGCTTGCAAAAAAGAAAGTTAAGCCCTTGGCATTTTCAGCTTGCTGTAATTGCTGCTGGCATAACTCGCCTGGTCAAGTGCGTGGTACATTCCTGTAAGGAAAGGAAAGAACAAATAAAAAAAAGGAGCAGAGCCTGAGAAGGAAAAAAAAAATAAAACTGCAATTTCTGCAAACTGAATGACAATTTTTACAACTTAATCAAATTACACATTTTAAAAATACATTCAAAGACTGCTTCATTCCTATGATGGAAAGTTTCAGTAAAAAAAATCAGCCCACTCTCAACTCCTCCATTTTGCTGTCTCATGTATAACTGTGTAATTACTGTATAAACACATACAAGTTAATGGTGTAACGATTCTGAAACCGCGATACAAACGTTCGCGATCTCCTGCCATGATATCCCCCCAACCCACTGCAGCCTGTTGATCTCTCATAACATTACTAATGTATCAAACTCATTTAGCATTTCACAGTGAACACTATCACTCATGTAAATCACATTTAATTCTATTTAAAGCAAGCTGTATGTTTTGTAAATATTGCACGTTGAGCCTTTTATTGTCGTCCAACTATGTGTGTCATATACGATGAGCAAGTGATCAAGTCTGAGGTAAAAGCTAGGCTAGGTTCATTAGCTCAAGATGGATAATAACGCAGATTTTAGAGCCCCCTGGCACATTCACATCAGTGGTGTGGGAACATTTTGGTTATCCAGTAGAGTGTAGTTCTTCTTTGGTTAACGTAGTTATCAGTGTTGTCAACTTTGGTCAGCTGGCTGGCATAAGATTTTAAGTTCAAGACAAGTCTACACACTCATTCACGTCAGTTTTAATATAAATAGTCTGTAGGGATTGCGAAGTACTGCTTTTGATGTAGCTAATTGTTTATAATGGAATAATATAGATTTGCCGCCTTCCGATGCCATTGACGGCCAATATTTTTTTTTGTAATGCTGTTCTGCAGTTTCCTATCAATCTATA